>BLBF01005068.1:0-15969 GCA_015471245.1 Laticauda colubrina
GATGAAGTTTTTGCACCAAGCCTTAAAGCTACATCTTTAAGAGCAGCATTAGTGTGGGCAGCTAAGAAAAACTATGTCATTAACCATTTAGATGTAGAAACTGCTTATCTACATGCACCATTGCAGCACTCTATATATTTAAGAAAACCAATTGGTATAAAAGACAATAAAGTAAATAGTAATGATTGTTGGAAACTCAAAAAGAGTCTTTACGGGTTGAAACAATCTGGGTTTGAGTGGAACCAATATATTGTAAAAGAGTTAAACAATATAGGTTTTAAATCTGGTTTAGCAGATCCGTGTGTGTTTAAAAGAGAAAATAATGGAACGGTGTCATTATTGTTATTATTTACAGATGATATTGCTTTGATAACTAAGACTAATAATGAAGCTAATGAGATTATATCATTATTAGCCAAAAAGATAAAATTAAAGCATTTAGGTGAAATTAAAAGGTATCTAGGATTGACAATTAATAAAACAAATAATGGTTTTAAGATATCTCAAGAAGATAAAATTTGCCAATTAATTAAAACATTTAAAATGGAACTTTGTAAACTGGCAAAGACTCCAATGAGTCAGGTAGTTTGCCAAACTAATGATCAAAGTCCCAAATTTGATAAGTCCATATATCAATCTTTGATTGGTAGCTTATCATATATAAGCAATTGGTCAAGGCCAGATATAGCTTATAGTGTAAATCAGCTGGCACGTTTTAATTCAGATCCAAAACAATGTCATTGGCAATCCTTAAAAAGAATATTAAGATATCTTAAAGGAACAATGAACCATGCATTGTATATAGAACCAAAGGGTGATTTGAGTCTTAGTGCCTATGCAGATGCAAGTTTTGCAACTGATATAAACACTAGAAAATCAACATCTGGGATGGCTATATTATTTGGTAAAACACTAATAGGGTGGAGGTCAATCAGACAACAGCATGTTAGCTTGTCCACGATGGAAGCTGAATTTTCATGTCTGTCATTATTATGCACTGACTTGATTTTCTACAAACAGTTATTACTAGACATGGGTATAACTGTAAAAGATTCCATTATTGTGTACGAGGATAACCAAGCAGCTATAAAGTTAGCTACTAGTATTGCTGTAAAAACTAGATCAAAACATACTGACTTAAGATATTTAAACGTTAGAGAATCAGTGAAGAATGGAATAATTAAATTGGAATACTGCATGACAGAAGAAAACATTGCAGACCAATTTACAAAAGCTCAAGGAGCAATTAACTTTAAAGAGAGTTGTGAAAAATATAATTTAAAGTTGTAAATGATTCATAGTTATTATTTAGCCTTAAAGGGGAGAATGTTAGGGATAACATTGTTTACCCTAACTGGTTTAGGTGAAATAATAACTATGATTCATAGTTAGTGTATGTTAAAGTGTCTGCAGCTTTAACTGTGGAATAGTAATTAAGGGAGTGGTTATGAAAACACTATAAAAGTAGCAAGTCTACAGCTTGCACACTCTGGCTTTGATGATCCCTGATTACTGCTTGGAATCAAGACTGCATTGCTCGAACGGGAGAGACAACAAAGGACTGATTTGTAAGTGAACTAACATAGGATATTCTACATGGACTTTGCTAACTGAATATTCCTGAATGGACTGACTACATGATACATGACTATTGGACTGTTATTTGACTATGCCATGAACTTATAATGGAATAAACTATATTCTTGATAGCACAAGCGTATCTGTTATTTTTACTGTATGTTAATAAACATACAAGCTTAGCTCACTCATTTATCTGTGTGCCTATCTGACTAACGCTGCACATTCTGTTTAGCTTGTCTATCTAACCCTGGTTGGGGAACCCAGGCTTAACAGAAGTCATACTCCCTTTACTAATGCCTTGACTGAAGGAAATTGGAAGGCAGATGAATCCTTAAAGGATATTGCATCTTTGTTTGCTAGTCATTCTTATTTTCATCAAAATGCCAAATTGCTTGCAAAGCAATTTAAAATTTCATTATCTCAAGCACGGGATATTGTCCATGCTTGTCCAGCTTGTGAGCAACTGGCAGTTCCCTTTCCAGTGGGTGTCAACCCATGAGGAACTCAAGCTAATCAAATTTGGCAAATGGATGTAACTCAGTTTTCAACCTTAAGCCATACTGTTATCTTCATACGTTTATTGACACTCATTCACACTTCCTTTGGGTTACTGCTTCAAAACATGAACGTACTTCAGATGTTATTTCTCATTGCCTATCCTCTTTTGCTGTAATGGGTCGGCCTTCTCAGTTTAAAACTCACAATGGCCCTGCTTATATTAGTAAGGAATTTCAAATCTTTTGTCAGAAATGGAATATTACTTTAGTGCATGGAATTCCTTACAACTCTCAGAGTCAAGCTGTAGTTGAGTGAGCTCATTGTATTTTTAAGGCATTGCTTCAGAAACAATTACAAACTGAGTCTGGCCCTTACCATCTGCGAAAGATTCAAAATCTCATTGCTGTACCATTATATATTTGGAATTATTCAACCTTTTTAGATTCTCTTGCAGACTCACCTGTTAATTTGCATTACTGAATCTTTAGCAAGGCCTTTGGTAAAGTATCGCCAAGTTCCATATCCAACCTGGAAAGACCCTACACTGCTGATCACCTGGTGTCGTGGTTATGCCGATGTGGAAGATCCTTCTGCCCAACAAGCAGTATGGGTTCCAGTGCACCGTGCTCTTCCATATAATGGCATGGAATCAGGGCCTTCACAACCCGATTCCAGATTTCAATTTTCATCTGAACATGGAAGTCCGTCTTCCAAGGTCGATGTGCCCGCAACCCATTACTTGGGGCCAGGTTAAATCTACTACAAATCAAGCTCAACAACAACTGCCGCAGGCCTCATTACCTCAAACTCCTGAAAATCTTGTTGCTGCTGTTTTTGCTATTATTACTGCTAACTGTGTTACCATTTTACTTTGTATTTTCTTGTTTATGGTAAATGGTGTTTCTGCTCAAAATGATACTTCTGTGGTTCATCTTAACTCTAATTTGTGGGTTCATCATGCCCAATACATGTTTATGACCCATGGCACAAATATTACTTTATTCTATGAGCCCCCAATGGCATTTGGTCAAATTTCTTTTACCCCAACTTGATCATGTCTTCTACATTTATTGTCTCACAACTACAATCTATTTCACACTTCTGACTATTTTCTACACCCCCTGTGCAATTGAATTCTGTCTGTTGGCGTTACTTGAAAGTTAGTCAATTTACAAGGGATCTGTGCCTCTGTTGTCACGCTAAACACACTTGGCTTCATAATTGGTCTGATTATGATGCTGCTCAGCACATATTTAAAAAGCTAGGGAATTATAGTTATTGTTCTGACTACTATTGGTTGTCAGGTTCCTTTAATTCTTCTTTGCATGGAATTAATATAGCTCCTGATATGTATCTTGACATTTTTCCTATTTTAATGCCTCTGATCAATCTAATACAGGATTGATATGCGCTGGTTAGCAGCTTATGGATCCTAATATGTGATTCTTTTTTGATAAACATGCTAGTAATGTTCATCCTCAGAATTATCAATGTACAACTATAGGTTATTTTACTCTACCTGTTCAAATAGGTACGCTCCCATCAACTCAACAGTGGCGTTCCTCTCTGGGGCCTACATGTAATGATGAAGTCATTATTGACACACAATTGTCTTCTGGTTCTACATTTGGCCATGCATTGGCAGGGGCCGTTACAGGAGTCCTTACTTTAGGCTCTTATCCTGGTATAATTGCTCAAGAAAACAGATGATCTATTCTTGGTCTCATCTGCAGACTTGAAAAATCCATCAATGCTACCGCTGCTATTATTTGTGATTTGCAGCATGAAATAGAAGACTTAAATCAAGATATCTTACAGCAGCATTTTACCATAAACTACCTTTTAACCCATCAGGGAGGGTTCTGTACGTTAATTGGACGCTGTGGATGTGCTGTGCATTTTCATTCTTTGAATAAAACTATTGAGGGTGAGCTTGCCAATTTACAATCATACATTCAAAATAATATCCATGCTCATTACTCACCTTTTGGGTGGCTAACCAATTGGCTCCCTGATTGTCTTGGTTCAGACAGTTTTTCTTTTATGCTATAATTATTATTGTACTAATTGCAACCTGTTGTTTTATTCAATGTATTCCAAATTTATTCGCATTGTTTCATCCCGCTTCCCCCTCTCTTAACCCTCTTTAATTGCTTATCATTTATAAATCTTTGAACCCTCCATTTAAAATAGAAAACGAGGATATGTAGAGTTGCAATTGCAGGAATGTTCCAATCTCGGAGGGCAAACCTCAGATAAAGAATGTTTCCAAGCAAATACAACTCAGGCAAACAAAGTCACTAATCTTTGGATAAAGGAGGATTAGAGAGGGGAAGTAGACATATGTTAGACTTTAACTAGAGATAATTAATTGTATGGATTACTGTACTAAACAGTAACGAAAGTTAAGCAGTAACCAAAGTTGGAGGACAACTGAAAATGTATATAAATGCAAAGACTATACTCCAATAAAGATCATCATAATTCAGTTGTTCATTATTAAACAACTCGACTGCCTCGTCATTACAACAATCCACCTCACAGTTACTCTTGAGCCAGGTACCATCTATTCCTACCTACACATTTAGTTGTGGGACATTAATTACCCTGACTGTGAAACAAATTCTGTATCAATAGGAGATCAAACAAGTTCCTGACAAGCCTAGCTGACAACTTTTTTATTGAAAAGATAGAGGAAGGAACCAAAGCAACAGCTTTATTGAAATTAAATTTTACCTGTAGGAATGAAATGATATAAGGGGTTGAAATTGTAGAAACATTGCAGGAAAATGTCATACTGGAATTCAATGTAATGAAGGCACAAATAATTGAACAAAGTCAAATTAGTGTCCAGACTTTAACAAAGCTAACTTCAATGACTTAAGAAAGAGTTTTGGAAATATTCCATGGATGGATAGCCTAATTAGGAAAACTACTCCAGATGCTTGGGGAATTCTGAAAAATGAGATTATAAAAGCCCAATTTAATGGAATACCACAAAGAAAGAAAAACAAGAGACCTCAGCTGAAACCAGCATGAAGAGCATTCAGTCAAACTGAGGGACAAAATGGACAAATTAAAAAAAAAGAAAGAAAGAGAGATACATAACTAAAACAGAATACCAGCAAATAGCCTGATAAAGTTGATGGAGCTAGGAAACCTAGAGCTTAGAATGAATGAAGACTTGTAACAAATCCCAAAAATAACAAAACAGATTTTGTAAGAAGAAAGTCCAGGTTATGATTTTTTCCACTTATGAAAGAAGATATTAAGGAGATGACAAGTAGTTGGGGAAAGCAGAACTGCTTAATTCATCCCACCAAAGAATTGTTTATTGTTAACCAAAACAAAATCTCTGCTAGGGATTGTTAGAAAAAGGACTAGAAATAGATCTTCCAATAAAATAGTTAATTTATAGCATGCCAGCAATTGCAATAATGTACACATGTCTGAACCCTTAAAAAGTGTACTATAAAGAAAAGTTGAAAAAGAGCACTTATTTTAGTCTTTTTAGCTTAAAAAAAAGTAGGAAAAAAAGAAATATCTTAAAGGAATTTAACAATCATAAATAGAATTGAAAAAGACTACTGGGATACTTAAAACTATCCATTACAGTTCAGTACTGGAAATTTTAATAGTCTCATTCTATTTTCAAGATTTCTATTCCAGCCTCCTAAAATGTTGAGCAACAGTTTTGCTAATAAACTTTCCTTTTTGGTAACTGCAATTTTTTTCATACTATCATGTACACAAAATAGTTTGTACAATCAATGTGCATGACTACTATTTCATAAGGACTGCAGTAGTAATTTTATTCTTGCCACATTTCATAGATCATATCTCAGAATGAAACTGTAAGCCACCAATCTATATTTTCAGATTTTTTTATATACTACTAAAAAATGTACCACTACTACAGTACATTTTCTCCTTGATGTAAAAATGAATTTTCATCAATTTCAATTTCAATTTCTCCTTGATGAACTGTTGTATATTTGAATATTTGAATGTTCCATTCTGATTGGTCCAGCCAGATGGCAGGAAACTTGAACAGCCGTCATTGGCCGAGAGCTGCGAGCAGCTGCTATAAAGGAGGTTGCCGTGGCTCCACAGTGGTTAGGTTCCAGAGAGAGAATTAAAAGCAACTAAAGAATAACTGGTCTCGAGTCATCTTTCCCACAACATAACACTGGCGACGAAGGTGGGATACTGAGACAAAGGAGACCAGTTGAGCATGTGGCAACGGGAACCGAGCTAGATGAGATAGCCAGCAACAACTCACCACCCGCACCATTCAACCCAGCAACGGAAGACTGGGAATTGTAAATCAACCGATTCCTCATGTTCTAGAAGGGAACGAGCTCCAAGGAATATCTGAAAATAGGAAGAGAGCCGTTTTCCTCACCCACTGCAGACCCACAGTCTTCAAAATGGCAAAGGTATTGGCATCACCCCACAATGTAAAGAAGATGGCATGGTCGGACTTAGATAAGTTACTGCGAGCCCATTATACACCAACCGTCTCATGCCTTATCAAAAGACACGAATTTTACAAGCGCAACCAAAAGGAAGGCAAAAGCATCAGAGATTTTGTTGCAGCTTTAAGAGACATTGGAGGAGCGTGTGAATTCCTAAACATGGATGAGGCCATGAGGGACCGCATAGTCCTCAGATTAAGAGACCTTACACTACAGAGCCAACTACTGACCAGACCCAAAATAACATTGACTGAGGCCATAGAAGAAGCCACCGTAGCAGAAGCAGCACAGAAATCAGCAGCTGCCATGTGACAAATGAATAAAGTAACACAAGAAATCCTGAAAGACACTAACCAAGCTCAAGACAAGAAGCAAGAGGAAACTCAAAAGCTCACCACCACAACATGCCATGAGGACATCGAATCCCTATCCAAAATGAGGAAGAAGAAGAAGTAAATCAACTCTGGTCAGAGAAAGGCAGATGGGAGCAAAGGGAAAGAAAGTTGGGATTCCATTGTGACAGTTGCGGAGGGAACCACCCACGTTCTGAATACCATTTTTTTGATGCTATTTGCAGGCATTGTGAATGGCAGGGACACATAGCTAGGGCATGCTGAAACAGAAATAACTAAAGTCCTAGACGAAAAGGAAATACCCCCCTCAGAGAGAGAGAAAGGCAGATAGGGAGCCGTTGGAGCCAAGAAAATAAAAACAAGCAGTGGAAGGAAACCAATAAAAAAGAAGAAACACACCAGACAACAACTATTGGACACTCAAGTGCAGTAAATGTGAAGAAGGCACTGGTGTAAGTCACCATAGAAGGCCAGCCATGTGAGATGGAGGTGGATTCTGGCTTGTATCTATCAATGGTATCATGGAACACTCTCAAAAGCCTGATACCCGATATGAAAAGAAAGGAACTAGAAAAACAAAAACTCACACTTAAAGACTACTAGGGAAACAGAATTCCCATAGTCGGAACCGGACATTTCCAAATCAAATTCAAAAAATACACAAAAGTCCTTCCACTAACCATAGTCAACTGGGATCGCCCCAGCCTACTGGGACTCGAATGGTTCGAACCACTAGGAATCGGAGTAACTGGAATAAACAACATCACTGAGACAGACTGGGAAGAGAACCTGATGAGAGAATTCCAGGATGTCTTCAATGGAGAACTGGGCAAGTACCGTATCTCATTTAATTTGAATCCTAATATAGCCCCAATAAGGTTAAAGGCGAGGCAAGTCCCTTTTGCATTAAAATAAAAAATTGATGAACAATTAGATAAACTTATTGCACAGGGGGTATTAGAACCAATAGACCACGCAAGGTGGGAAACCCCAATTGTGACTCCTATCAAACCAGATGGGTCTGTACGCATCTGCGGAGACTACAAGGCCACCCTCAACCATGTGCTACAACAAAAGGCATACCCAGTTCTGGTGGTACAGCACCTGATACATTCTTTGGGGGGAGGTAGAATTTTCACGAAATTGGACCTTGCGCAAGCTTATCAACAGTTGCCAGTTGACTCAGAAACTGCAGAAGCATAAACAATAGTGACTCATAGGGGGGCATTCAAATGCAAAAGACTGCAATTTGGAGTTAGCGTGGCCCCAGGGGTATTTCAGAGTCTAATGGAGTGCCTACTACAAGGAATTAAAGGGGTAGTGCTGTATTTTGATCACGTGCTGGTATCAGCTGGAGACAAAGAACAACTGGAAGACCGCCTGAGGGAGGTCTTACAAAATTTAAAGAGGCGGGACTTAAAGTTAAAAGAGAGAAGTGTCAATTAGCCATTGATAAGGTTGAATTCCTGTGATATCTTCTAGACAAAGAAGGGATCTACCCCACTGAAAACAAAATCAGAGCAATCAAGGAGGAGCTCCCAGACCCAAAAATAAAACAGATTTACAAGCCTTCTTGGGAATTATTAATTTTTACAATGTATTTTTGCCACATAAGGCAATGATAGCAGAACCGCTACATAGGTTGCTGGTTAAGAAAGCTACCTGGACCTGGGGGCAACGAGAAGAAACTGCATTCCAGGGAATCAAAGACTTAATTACATCAGACTGTGTACTAATCCAATATAGTGAAACCCTGCCACTAAAGTTAACCTGCGATGCGTCACCGTTTGGTGTTGGGGCTATACTCAGCCACATATTACCCTATGGAAGAGAAGTACCAATTACATTCTATTCAAAAACTCTATCAAAAGTGGAGCAAAACTACAGCCAATTGGATTGAGAAGCGTTGGCCGCAATAACAGGTTCCACGAATACATCTATGGCAGTAAATTTTCACTGGTCACAGATCATAAACCTCTATTAGGAATACTCACAGGAAACAAACCTACACCCAACATATTGTCACCGTGGATGATGAGGTGGTCCGAATTCCTCACTGCATACAACTACGAATTAATCTACCGGCCAGGAAAGAACATAACACACACTGATGCCCTAAGCCATTCTCCCCTACCTGACTTAGTTGAGGATTCTGCACCAACCACATCAACCCTACACATCGAGATGCTGGCAAACCTACCCATAACAGCAACAGACATTGTGAAGGAAGCCACAAGAGACAGAGTCCTGGTGCGGATTTTAAATTGGGTAGGTAAAGGGTGGCCACAGACCGAAAGTGACGAGACTGTTAAACCATTTTGGAATTGACAAACTGAACTATCTATCTTAAAAGGATGTGTACTATGGGGGGATAGAGTGATCATACTGGACATATTGAGGGAACAAATACTTGAACTATTGCATGAAGGTCACCTGGGTATTGTCCAAATGAAGTCCCTGGCTAGGAGTTATGTATGGTGGCCAGGGATAGATAAGGATATTGGGGAATGGGTAGAAACGTACAAATGATGCCAAGAATCTAGACCTGCATCCTCTTCTGCACCTGCACTCGACTGGGAAACACCTAGGGGCCCATGGTCTAGAATACACATTGATTTTGCTGGACCAACTAAAGGACACACATTCTTAATAGTGGTAGACACTTACTCAAATTGGCTAGAGGTAAGCATTATGCCCTCAACCACAACAGAAGCTATTATTAGACAACTAAGAAAGCTTTTTGTAACACATGGATTGCCGGATTTAGTTGTATCTGACAACGGACCACAATTCATGGCACTAACATTTGAGAGGTTCCTGGCCGAACAAGCGATAAGGCATGTTTTTACAGCACTGGGTTGGATGGCTACAAACGGACGGGAGGAATGCATGGTCCGTTATACTAAGGAAACACTACACAAGCTAGAAACTGGAGATATCCAGGAAAAAATATATAAATTACTAATGATACAGCACATTACACCAAACACCACAACTAATAAAAGCCCAGCAGAACTATTAATGGGAAGAAAATTAAGATCTAGCCTAGACAGACTACACCCCACATATAGCACAGAAAAGCCAACAGGCTCCTCCAGTAACTGCTGTACCTTTAAAACAGGGGACCTGGTTTATGCAAAAAACCTAACGGGGGAACCATTATGGATACCAGCTGAAATAATCCAAGTAACAGGACCCCAGTCATACAGGGTAGAGACAAAGGACAGAAAGAGCTGGAGGAGACATACAGATCAACTCAGATCAAGGGCCCTCTTTAGAAACACAATCAAAGGAAAGAAGGAGAAGAGCCCACACAAACACAGGAACCACTTCAAACATTAAACCAAAATAATAACCAACCCAGAGAGGGGGGAGACTCCTCAAACACAAACAAGAGGGGTGGGGGAGACCCTCCACAAGCACAAGAAATAACAAAACAAACCCTAATAACAACACAACAACCAATACCACCATTAGCCCCAAGCGGAAATCAAAATCACATACCTGGAGAAGAAAACTTCGGAAGACTGGAGCAGGCGTCGGAAAACTATCACAAAGCTACTCCTAGCGGAAGCAGCTAACCCAACTCAACCAGCCTGGAAAGGCCAGGCAGGAGCAGCATGGCTGATTCTTCCTTCCAGGAGGTTCCACAGAAGAGAACGGGAGGAACAGCGAACCCGTCCAAACAGTCCAAAGACAACACCGCGACTGAATTATGCAGGTCCTGTAGAAACCATAAAAGCCCCACCTATTTACGTCACTATGTAACATAAGGAGGCCTGATTGGTTGGACTGGACCACATAGGGAGGGTGTTGTATATTTGAATATTTGAATGTTCCATTCTGATTGGTCCGGCCAGACGGCGGTAAACTTGAATAGCTGTCATTGGCCAAGAGCTGCGAGCAGCCGCTATAAAGGAGGCTGCAGCGGCTCCAGAGTGATTCAGTTCCAGAGAGAGAATTAAAAGCAAGTAAAGAATAACTGGTCTCAAGTCGTCTTTCCCACAACATAACTTTAACCAAACAATTTTACTCTGGAAATAGGTGCATCATTAAGCAAGTTCTTGCAATGCTAAAAATTCAGTTTTTAAATATGATTGTATTTAAATATCTTTTGATTAATGCATTCCATTTTTGCATGATCTAATGCAGCTGTAGAAATTAAGTAAAAAGTGCATTGAATCTCCATTGCTGGACTGTCTCTGGGACTGAAAGTTATTTTGCCCTCTCCCTATGTCTGGAAGTTGAGTCATGGCCTACTCCTCTGACAACTGTACTTGCCTAACAAGTCTGTCTAGATTAGGGGAGAAATGAAAGTTCCCTGCAGGACATATATGGGATTCCCCCAGCCAACTTACTCTGACTGAAGAAACTAAACTTGGCTAAACAGTGAAACATTTCAAACTAAAAAGAAAAGATTGCCTTGACTCAACTACCAGACAACTCTATCTGGATGACAATCTGTATCCCTATGGTTTCCCTAGCTGTACTCTCTTCATCTGCAAGAAGTTCCTGGGGGAATTAAAAGTTTTGTTTTTTTTTGTTAATCCTGCCAAGGAGAACTATGAGATTTATACTTGGAAAGTAATCTTTTGATATTAGGCAACTGCCAAAATTCCTGACACAAGTAAATCACTGTGATTTTTTTTTTAATAAAAGATCTATTCATAAAAGAATGCCTTGCAAACTTTTATATACTGATAAGAAAATTTTTGAAAGCATGTACTCATCTCCAGTAAAGTTGATTATGGCTTTAGCAGAAATGTGAAGGAAAAATTAATTCAGATATAAATTTTTTTGAATTATATTCAGTTGCTATTTACAAAAGCCCAGATGCTTTAGATATTATACAATGATATTCATTAAAGGAATAGATGGTAACTGAAAAGTAACTGAAAAAAAATGGCTTAATTTCAGTGAAAAGTACTATAATGGGTTTTGACATTCTAAGATTGAAAGAAAGTATTGAAAAGAACTATATTAGAAGAAGCTCTTTTGACTATAGCAGGTACACCATTCATATATTCTGAAAATTTTAATGTAAAAATATTATTTAAGAAAAATGCACAAATCCTTAATATGCCACCAATTAGATTCAGTGTATATGTCACACTTTGCATCAAGAATAGTTATATAGAAAAAGTGAAAAATGAAGGAAGTTGTGAATGTAATAATTTAACATACTTACGATCTTAGAATCACAGATTGTTCTGTTCTTTCCTAGGGAGTACAGATAATGAGTATGGCAAATTTCTATATCACACTGTGATTACCTAGATGAATCAGAAAAATATCCTGAATATCATTTTGCTCTTGGAGAAGAGACTGATTCCCTAATGAAAACTAAGAAAATTCCCTTGCCACTGATTATGCTTTTAATTGCAGTCTTCTTTTTCTAAATGATATAATTGGTTATTTGAATGCATTTAATTAAAAACTTCAGGGAAAAAATGGATGATAACAGAAATGTGTAATACTATAAAGTAATATAAAGTGAAGTTTCTTCTGGTGCTGAATGTTGGCAATGTAATTCATCTCTGTCAGCCTTTAAAGGAAGGGAGAGCAGGAAACAGACAATACATATAATAAAAATTAAACAGACGTCTGCAATTCTATTATATTGTTATAGGGTATAATAATAGAACCCTCAAAACCTGTCAGAAGTGCATTTCTGTTCTTTTTTATATCAAAGAAAATAAAAGCAGAATTAATTTGAGTTTTATTCTAACGCATCCTTCATACCCAAGACTGAGTAATCATTTTTTAAAACTATTTCTGCATTCCTTCTCAACGTTCTCTTCATATTCCTCTGTAATCTCATCATTCTGAGTCCCTTAAATAAAATTGAACCAAAATCTTTGAAAGAATTTACAGATAACATTTCTAATTTACAGAAAGTGTTTGGCATACATTTCAAAGATTTTAAGGCAGTTGAAGTACAATTCCAGCAGACTGCTGGCTTCCAGCAGTTCAACAGTTCGATTCTCACTAGCTCAATGTTGATTTGGCCTTCCATTCTTCCAGGATTAGTAAAATGAAAACCCAGATTGTTGGAGGCAATATGCTGACTCTGTAAATTGCTTAGAGAAGGCTGTAAAGCACTGCAAAGCAGTATATAAGTCTAGGTGCTTTTGCTATTGCTATTTTGTTGTGAAAACTGATTATGTTGGAGTGAATACCCAAAGTTAGTGGACATGCAATGCGACATCATTCTGAACCATAAAAATATGAAATTACAGATTTCTACAAGTTTTTCCCCTTATGTAACTTTTGTTTTTTCTATATCCTTGATGTCTTTATAGATGCTGTAATACTAATTCAAATGTATTTTAACAGCTTTCTGAAATTCGTCATTAAATTCCTTACTGAGAACTTTAGATATAAATGTAGAATCAAAAGTTGGAAGGATCTTGGAGGTTTCTAGCCCAACACAATGAAACTTGCAACATTCTGTTATAGCCAATAAAAGTATTTTAAGGCCCTGTCACATCGGCTGACGGATGCAAAATGTATGTAAAAAGGACACAGCGGACAAGAAAATTTTGCATCCGTTGTTATCCGTTCTCAAAAGTGCCCCAAATTTGCATAAAGAGAACGGACAACAACGGAAAGGAATGGACGGGGAGAGGATGTAGCGAGGATGTTAAGCAGATGCTCCACGGAAACCTGGCGGATGAAAGTGATGACAAATCCGCAGGGCTTCCGGGGGAGCACAGAAAAGCGGACGCACAGCGGAAGGAATGGATGCAGAGCGGATGCCGAGTGGATACAGCGGATGCATCACGGAAGCCTAGTGGATGCCTAGCGGATGCAAAGCATTAACTGCGCATGTGGGGAGGATGCATTGCGTCAGCCCCACGGATATAAAAGGATGCAGCTCGCAAGCAGGTCACCATTCAGAGGAAAGACCTGCTGCCAGACACATCTCCAGCCAACAACCATGGGGAGGAAGAGGAAGCCTGTGCCTACATCTGCCAGCCCTGGCAAGAAGGACAGGGCCACCATCCCACCCCCTGGTGCTGACTCTGCTTCTGCTGGGACTTCTGCTGCTGGTGCTGACTCTGCTGGTGCTGGTGCTGGTGCTTCTGCTGGTGCTTACTCTGCTGGTGCTGCTCCTGGTGCTGGTGCTTCTGCTGGTGCTTACTCTGCTGGTGCTGCTCCTGGTCCTGCTGGTGCTGCTGGTGCTCCTGGTGCTGCTGGTGCTCCTGGTGCTCCTGGTGCTGCTGGTACTGCTTTTGCTGCTGCTGCTGTTGCTGCTGCTGCTGTTGCTGCTGGTGGTGGTGTGGTGGACCAGCCCCTAGAACCTCAAAGCCCTACTGATGAGGGCCCAGAAGGCCCTGCCAGAGGGAGGAAGAGGCAATCGCGCAATAGGGAGAGGAGACAGTACTCCATCGAAGAGGAACATGAGGATGAGATGCTCGAATGGTTGAGGGAGAACGAGTACCTCTGGCGGAAGGAACACAGGCTCTATCGAGACACCAAGCGGAAGCAGGCTGCTGGGGAGAGAAGGCGGAGAGCCTGGACTTCGGAGGTCCTCCTCGGGTGGTGGAAGCACATGCACACCTGGTACAGGAAGCTGCACCTCAAGAAGTCTGGCCAGGCTGCGGTCAAGCTCAACAACCGGGAGACCTACATGATGGCCAAGTGCAGCTTCTTGGAGGGTGAGGTCCACCACTAAGGAGCAGCCCCTCTGTCAACCCTCTCTCTCAGGCAGCTCACAGAGAGCCAGTCCTCTTCTGGCCAAGAGTCAGCTCCTGTGTCCAGGCAGGTATCTGTGGAGCGCCCCATGACGGAGACCCCCCCGACAGCTGCACTCCCCATGGCAGAGCACGTGGAGGACCCCCTGATGCAGTTGGAGCAAAAGGAGGCCACTGCCACTAGAGACCAACCCACCCCCACCCCCAGCTCCACCTCCACAGAAAGCAGGCAGAAAGCCAGACCGGAGGGACAGAGCCACACTGTCCTGCTGGAGATCAGGGACACCATCAAAAGCAGCATAGAACTCCTCTCTCAGCTGGTACACACCGACATACCATCCTCTAACAGAAAGTCCTTCCTCACCTACATCAACCAGACCCTCATGGACATGTCCGAATCCCAGTACCAGGTGATCAAGGAGAGGATCACAGGTCTTCTGCACCACCCTCCAGGCCCAGGTGAACCTGCTCCAACCCAGTCCAGGTCTGCTCCTCCACCCCAGGTGATGTCACAGCCCTTCCAAGGCTTTCCACAGGCCCTCACCTACCAAGGCTATGGCTACCAGGAGTTCCAGCAGCACAGGCAGCCCTTCCCAGTCCAGGCACAGGTTCATCGCATGCCACAGGTGCCACCAATGCCACCGAGGCCACCGACGCCACAGATGCCACTGACGCCTCACCTCGCTCACCTGCAGACCAGACAGCCCCACTACACTCCTCCTTCCTCCACCCCACAGCCAGTTTTGGGACTGACACCCCATATCATGGAGAAAGGGGCTCTGAACATCACAGAACTGAGCCAGCTCTCTGAGAGCTTCCTCCACACACCATCCCCTGTTTCCTCTCGGGGCCAGGCACCCCAATGGTGCCTTAGACCAGCATCCCAGCCACTGCCACCTCCACAGCACCTGGACCCTTCACCCTTGAGACTATGGGCATGCCTCACAGTAACTGAGAAGAGTGCCAGAGACTGGGCTGCTACCTGTTGACTTTATCTTTGCTTGGGACACTTTACTTGGCTCATTTTGCTTTAACAGTTTGTTATTAATAAAGTTTATCTTTGCTTTGCACACTTGGTTCAGTTCTTTTAGTAAATAAAGTCTTGGTGGAAACTTTTAGAAATGGTTTAAGCCTTTGCATGCTTGTGGGATGGGTAAGGATAGCAGTGGGATGGGCAGTGTTAAGCCTGGGTTCCCCAACCAGGGTTAGGTAGACAAGCTAAACAGAATGTGCAACGTTAGTCAGATAGGCACACAGATAAATGAGTGAGCTAAGCTTGTATGTTTATTAACATACAGTAAAAATAACAGATACACTTGTGCTATCAAGAATATATTTTATTCCAGTATAAGTTTATAGCAT
>BLBF01005084.1:0-13409 GCA_015471245.1 Laticauda colubrina
CCCCCCCCCCAGCCAGAAAGAAGAGTAATGTATACAAAACTCAGAGGAAAAGAAAAAAACAAACAAAGGGGGCCTCTATCCTAAAGAAAATTAAAAAATCAAAAGAAGCAGAAAAATATATATAAGAAAAAATTCAATCTGGTTACCTACAAAGTCACATTAAAGTCCTCAGAAAAAGAAGTAGTAAGGAAAGAATCCAAGCCTCAATTTGACATCACTTTAAAAAACGCCGCTCAAACAATTACAGTCAAACAAAAATAAAGTCACAGGTTTCTTCTTTGTTCAGGATATCCTTTCAGGTCTCAACCAATTTACAATACAAAAGAGGTTTCTCACCCAACCGACACACACTCGCTCAAGCCACTTTCTTTTCGGAGCTGTCCCGACTTCAGCAGCTTTAGAGGCTGCCTTTCCACTGCCAGCAAAAGGGCTTCTCCCGGATCAAACCAGAGATTTTGCGATATCTCTGGGATCCTGGGACTGTGCCCTTCACAATCCCCATCTCTACGGGACGGTTTAAGTCTGTTAGGACCGACCAGGGGCGAAAATATCAGCTGCGATCTCAGAGCCCCGAGATTGCAGCTGTAGCACCGAGATGAAGCTCCGCCTTCTCCCACTCTGATGGTTTCCTGAGGAACTCTTTGAGAGGTTTGCTGCTCAGCCAACAACTTAACACAAGGCCACCCGCAGAGTTTGCCTTCACGTTCCGGTGCCCCAAGGTTCAGTCCTACTACCATCTTCCCTGAGCCTTTTCTGTTACCCAAAATGCCCAAATACCCAAAATCCAGGGCTCAGGATCCTGAATAACAAACCATCTCTGGGATTATGGTTTATGTGAGATCCGGAATAATGTCAGGTTTCCAAATAGTGAAATCCATGTTAAAAGAAAAATAACAAAGTCCATCTTCAAAAATATTTCTTTTATTTAGGAAAGCATCAAATTAGCAAAGTCCATGGTAATTCTGGATCTTACCCCACAATATTAGAAGTTAGAAACATCCCCCAAAAGTCACATTCTCCAATAGAAGTAATTCAACGATGCTTGATGTCATAAATCTCCACCTCCAGGGGTTCAAGCCCGGACAGCTCATTTCCCACAGGAAAGAAGATCACCTAGCCATAACACTCTCTTTAACCCCACTCCTCCAGCCTTATGAATGTGTCAAGCCCACAAATTTTTCCCCCATGATTACCACAGGGAAAATAAGAAAAAGAATAAGTACTAAGACAAATTAAAATGGCTACACTTATGACAATTTTGGGTTTGACAAAATCAAAGATCGAACCCCTGCACCCATCAGTTCATCTCATGGCCCAATCAAATCTTTGTCCGAATTGGAGACATCCCACCTGTCATTCCCCTCCAGATGCAAGGCAACATGTCCTTGACTCTCTGAGAAAGAATGTTGTTGTGTCTAGTCTTCCTCATCACTATGAAATCCCCCCTCCCAAATTCCCAGGCACTGAATGTGGCATCCTCAAAGCTTCCAAATAAAAAAAATGGCTTCCAAGGGTGACAGAAAGGAGGCTTCATAGGTATTCTACAGGCAACAGTTATGTCACCAGCTAATACTTTTAACTAAGAAGTATCTTAAAAGATGCTTCCAACACAAATGGGACAGGGGAGATATCTGTTTGATCAACATCAGTTTGGACACATTTTTCTCCTTGCAATATAATGATGTCTTTTGCCTTCTATCCCAAGAAATACCTAGCCCGGAACTGGTTAGCCAATGAAACAGGGTCCTTCATATTCTGCAAAAATGCATTATTTGCAATGAAAATACAATGACAGAGGCAGGCAAGCTTAGCAAAAAGAGAGGGCATGTAGTGGTCACATGACCCTACATGGATGCCACTCATGGAAAATTCTCACAACATTTATAAATTATTTATTTATTGATACATAAAACTGCCTATTAAATATAGCCTCAGATCCTGCCTCTTTGAGTTATATTTGTTCAGGTATTCAAAGAATACTATTGTGGTGGAATGTAGCTTAGAGTCCCAGGAAGGAGGGATTGCTTTTCCCTAGAGCGAAAAGATGCAGTAGAGTTCAAGAAAGGCTGGTGGCAGGAAGAGGGCTAAGATGGCCCCCTCCCACACTAGCAGTTCACAATGTATATCAATAGTTGTGCAAATAGTTGCTTTAGTCCAGTGAGATTCTGCCCATAGGTGAATGACAATAAAGACATGACTTATAAGCAACACGTTCTTTGTTCTTGGGGCCTGACAATTTCTGAGGGTAACTTGTGGATGTAGCCAAAAGCTTTCACCCAAAGGCACAGTCACAGGGAAAACAGAGCATTGACTCAGCCACAGGGTGTCCAATGAAGCAACTTCCCCCTCCCCAAAGGCACTTTCCCAGGGAAACAAAACTCTCCTCTCAACCACAAAACAACCAGAAATCCAGTGATGAGAAGCTGGGAGAAGATCAAAGGAAATAAGCCCAGATTCTGGGAACCAGTGACAACTTATGAACCCACAAGTGACACCTATTTGTGATTAAAAAAAAAATTATGTGTGTCTTGTCTGCAAAGCATTTGGTTCTAGCAATTAGTGTTTTAGCTACGGAGTTTATCTGTGTTGGGTAGTTATGGGATTGGGCGTTGAGACATCCAGAGACCTGGCTAATGCCACCCACAAAACCAAACTATGGGTTATAAGATACATCAATGACACATTTTTTATTTGGTCCCATGGAAAAGAAAACCGAAACAATTTCCAAACATGACTAAACAGCACACACCCCAAAATCAAATTCACAATGGAAACAGAAACAACAAACAACTACCATTCCTAGATTCACTAATCTACAAAAAAGCAGAGGGCACACAAGGACACACCATATACCAAAAGAAAACACACACCAACCAATACCTCAATGCCCAATCCCACCACCACCCAGCACAGATACACTCCATGGCTCAAACGCTAATTGCTACAACCAAATACCTGGAAGACAATAAACAATAAACACTGAACTATGCACCCTGACCAAAGTACTGACAGCTAATGGCTTCCACAAAAGCAAAATCATAGGCCTGATCCACAATAACATACTGAGACACAATAGGGACCTAGTAGATGAACAGACCTATGGAACAGCTGTCCTGCCTTACATGAGAGGTACAACAGACAAAATCAGTAAGATACTTCGCTGGTATCATATAAAGCCCCTGTCACACTGCACCAACGGATGCAAAGAGGATGTAAAATGGACAAAAAGCTTGCCATCAATTGGTTAACGCAATGTATCCGTTCTGTACTCACTGCCTCCGTTTTGCTTCCTCTCTATCTGTCCAGCATCCGTTTATTGATGTTTCATCTGCTCAGAACGTTTTGAGCTGCTCAAAACTTTTGCGTGGAAAATGTATCCAATTTGTCCGTTCTGCATCCGCTAGGCATCCGCTAGGCATCCATTCTGCATCTGTTATGCATCCGCTATATCCGCTAGACATCCGTTATGTATCCGCGCAACTTGCATCCGCTCGGACGCAGGGAGGAAGTGGAACGGACGCGGAACGGATGCAGAACGGATGCAGCATGGAAACAAAGCGTTTAAAACGGAAAAAATGTTCGCAGAGGGGACCTATCTCGGATATTAAGGATGTCTAGAGGATGCCTAGAGGATGCCTAGAGGATGCAAAGGGACACCTATACTGCCTATAAAAAGGGGAAGCAACTCATCTGCATCTCACTTTCAGCCCAGCAGCCCAGCTGTGCAGACCTCTGCAGCCTTCATCTGACTCTTCCTCTTCCACAGCATCCAGTCATGTCAACTGTGGATCGTAACACAGTCCTTTTGGTAGCCACCATCCTTCTGCAACAGTGTGAAGCCATCTACAGGCTCTGTGAACTCTACTACGGGAAGAAAAGGAGGCAGCCAAGAAGCGTCAAGATGGATGGGGAAAAGAGCAGAGTACGGACTGTACAACAAGCTGATGGTGGAGCTTAGGAACGAAGACATTCGGGCATTCCAGAACTTCATGAGGATGCCTCCAGCCATGTTTTACGAAGTTGTGCAGTGGCTGACACCCAGGTTGACCAAGGCAAACACCAACTTTCGGCCCAGCCTGGAACTTGGGCTCAAGGTGGCACTGACTCTGCGCCACCTGGCCTCAGGGACCACCTACAGGAGCATGCAGTATGCGTGGAGGGTGCCACAGAACACCTTCAGCATTGTGGTCAGAGAAGTGGTGCAGGCCATCATCGAAGAATACCTAGAGGAGCTCCTCCAGTGCCCCTCCACTGAAGAAGGATGGAAGAAAGTTGCAGAGCAGTGGTATCAGAGGTGGAACTTCCCCCACACCGTTGGAGCCATAGATGGCAAGCACGTGGCCTGCAAAGCTCCAGCCAAGTCGGGGTCCACTTATTTCAACTCCAAGGGCTTCTTCAGCATCGTCCTCTTCGCCATGGTCAATGCTCACTACAAATTCATGTACATCCATGCTTCAGGCAACGGCTCATGTATACAACGCCAGTGACCTCAAGGAGGGGCTGGAAGGCAACCTAATCATGGGCTTCCCAGATCCAGACCCCCTGCCCAACGACACGCAAGATGTGCCCTACTTCATCGTGGGGGATGACGCCTTCTCCCTCAGAACCTACCTCATGAAGCCCTACACTTCCAGACTCCTGACCCGTGAAGAGAGGATCCACAGCTGGAGCAGTGGAGTGGCAAGACAAGATGATAGATGATTAATGGGTGCTTCCTTCAGCCTGTCTCATCACATGGATGAGATTGGGCCATGTATGTTGGTTGGACCTACAATGAACAGGGCATTTAATAAAGAGTTGTGTTTGTGTTGACATGTGTGGATGATTGATTACATCGTTATTGATAAAAAAGGGCCATAGGTGTGGCACCTGGGAGGGTGGACCATACAGTCCCACTATGCTTGCACTGGAGGTTTATCTATCCCACAGCTATCACCCATCCCAAAAGTATCCCTGCCCATCCCACTGCGATCTTAACCCATCCCACAAGCATGCAAAGGCTTAAACCAATTCTAAAAGTTTCCACCAAGACTTTATTAAAAAAAAGAAATGAAGCAAGTGTGTGAATCAAAGATAAACTTTATTGAACAACAAGCTGTAAAAGAAAAAAGACCCAAGTCAAATGTCCAAATAAAGTCCACACCCAGTCTCTGGCAGTCTTCACAGTCACTTGGAGGTGTGCCCAGTCTCAGGGGTGAAGGGTCCAGGTGCTGTGGAAGTAGTTGCTGCTGCATTGCTGGTCTGAAGCCCCACTGGGGAGCCTGGCCCTGAGAGGACAACAGATGACGGTGTGTTGAGAAAGCTCTCGGACAGCTGGCTCAGACCCGTGATGCGGAGAGGTCCTTCCTCCATGCCATGGGGTGTCAGCCCCAGTACTGATGAGAGATGTACTGAGGCCGGGCTTGGCTGTGGGGTGGAGGAAGAAGTAGTGTAGTGGGGCTGTCTGGTCTGCAGTTGGGTGAGGACTGGCGTTGGTGGCATCGCTGTCGTCGGTGGCATCATTGGCATGGGTGGCATCAGTGGCATCAGTGGAACCAGTGGCAACGGTGTCGCCCGATGACTCTGTGCCTGGAGTGGGAAGGGCTGCTGCCTGTGCTGCTGGACCTCCTGGTAGCCATAGCCCTGGTAGGTTAGGGGCTGTGGGAAGCCTTGGAATGGGAGGGACATCACCTGGGGTGGAGGAGCAGACTTAGACTGGGTGGGAGCAGGTTGCTCTGGATCTGGAGGGTTGTGAAGCAGCTCGGTGATCCGGTCCTTCACCACCTGGTACTGGGGTTCCTCCATGTTACTGAGGGTCTGTTTGACATAGGTGAGGAAGGATGAGGAGTCGGTGTTGACCAGCTGAGAGAGGAGATCTATGCTGGTGCAGAAGGTGTCCCTGATCTCCAGCAGGACAGTGTGGCTGTGCCCCTCCTGCTGTCTGGCTCTCTGCCTTTCTGTGGAGGTGGAGCTGGGGGTGGTGGTGGATGTGGCTACGGCTGTGGTGGACGCGACGTCTCCTTTCTCCCACCGCATCAGGGAGTCCTCCACGTGCTCCACCACGGTTACAACACCTGTCCGCGGGTTCTCCGCCGTGGCACGCTCCACAGAAACCTGCCTGGAGACACGGACTGACTCTCGGCCAGAAGAGGACTGGCTCTCAGCAGGCTGCCGGAGGGAGAGGGTTGTGAGAGGGGCTCCTGGTGCTCCTTGGTGGCGGATCTCACCCTCCAGGAAGCTGCACCTGGCTATGACGTAGGTCTCTCTGTCCGTCAGCTTAACTGTGGCCTGGCCAGATTTCTTCAGGTGCAGCTTGACGTAGCAGGTGTGCATATGTTTCCACCAGCCGAGGAGCACCTCCGAAGTGTAACCCATACTCTCCGCCCTCTCTCTCCAAGTAGCCTGCTTCCTTTTGGTGTCCCTGTACAGCCGGTGTCTCTTCTGCCACAGATAGTCATTCTCTCTCAGCCACTGTAGCACCTCATCCTCGTGTTCTTCCTCAATGAAGTATTGCCTCCTCTCCTGTCCCCGTATATGCCTCTTCCTCCCTTTGGCAGGACCAGATGGGCCCTCATCAGAGGGGCTCCCAGGTAGTAGGGGCTGCTCCTCCACACCACCACCAGCAGCAGCAGCACCAGCAGGATCATCATCATCATCATCATCATCATCACCAGCAGGATCATAATCATCATCATCAGCAGCAGCAGCAGCAGCACCAGCACCAGCAGCACCAGCAGGATCAGCAGCAGCAGCAGCGGCAGCAGCAGCAGCAGCACCAGCACCAGCAACAGGACCAGGATCAGCAGCAGCAGAGTAAGCACCAGCAGCTCCAGGAAGACCAGGAGCATGAGCAGGACCAGGAGCCAGAGCAGGACGAGCAGGACGAGCAGGACGAGCAAGAGCAGGAGCACGAGCAGTACGAGCAGGACCAGCAGGACCAGGAGCAGCTTCAGCATAGTACGCAGCAGCAGAAGCACCACCACCAGGAGCAGCTTCAGCAGAGTACGCAGCAGCTGAAGCACCACCGCCAGGAGCAGCTTCAGCAGAAGCTCCAGCACCAGAAGAGCGAGCCCGAGCAGCAGAAGCCTCAGCAGAAGCAGAGTCAGGGACAGGGGGTGGGAGGGTGGTCCTGTCCCTCTTGCCAGGGATGGTGGCAGGTTGCTGAGGCTTTCACTTCTTCCACATGATTGTGGGGTTGCTGGCTGGCAGGGAGGCTGGCAGGGGGGCTGGCAGGCACCAAGGCTGGCAGGCAGCCATGCACGAAGGCTGGCAGGTAGGCTGGCAGGAAGGCTGGCAGAAAGCCTGGCAGGCAGGCAGGCACCAAGGCTGGCAGGCACCAAGGCTGGCAGGCAGACTGGCTGGCAGGGAGGCTGGCAGTCAGGCTGGCAGGCAGGCTGGCAGGCAGGCAGAGAGCAAGGCAGGGAGGCTGGCCAGGAGGCTTGGAGGCAGGCTGGCAGCAAGACTTGCAGGCAGGCATGCAGGCAGGGCAGGCAAGGACTCGATGTATCTGGCAGCAGGTCTTTCCTCCGAATGCTGGCCACGTGCGAGCTGCTTCCCTTTATATCCACGTGGCTTACACAATGCATCCCCCCCACATGCGCAATTAGTGCGAGGCATCCGTTCGGCTTCCGCTGTGCATCCGCTTGGTTTCCGCTGTGCATCCGCTTCATCCGCTGTGCATCCACTGTGCATCCGTTTCATCCGCTCAGCGTCCACTCTGCATCCGCTCTTTCCGTTCTGCATCCACTTTTCTGAGGTCCCCCGGAAGCCTAGCGGATGTGCCATCCGCTCCCATCCGCTTCCATCCGCTGGGCTTCCGTTCCGCATCCGCTTTCCATCCGCCCTGTGTCCTCCCCTGTCCGTGTTATCTGCTCTGGTTATGCAAATTTTTGCCCCTTTTGAGAGTGGATAACAATGGATGGAACGGATTTGCTCATCCGTTGTGTCCATTTTGCATCCGTTGGGCAGTGTGACAGGGCCTTAAAGACTACCTTCAAAACGGACAGAAAAATAGCAGCTATGCTTAGAAACCCCAAAGATAAAATTGACCTCGAAAACCAAGGCATTTTTGAAGCACCCTGCAACATCATTCTCTGCCACATATATTGGACAGACCAATAGAAGGATAAGTACCTGTCTTGATGAACACAAGAATGCAGTAAAAAAGCTGGAACACACTTCCTCACTCGTCCAACATATGAAAGGCACAGGTCATAGCATCGACTTCAATGGCACCAAAACCCTAGCTACTATAGAAAACCCCAGCCACAGAATTATCAGAGAAGTCATAGAGATTGATCAAAGACCTGATAGTATGAATAGAAGAGATGACTCCACTAGACTGTCAATTATCTGGAAGCCTGCACTCACAAACAAAAAAATCTCTATCCCACTATCCAATCCACCTAGGGACAAACGGATCCACGCTGACACCCCCAGCCCACACACATCCCAGCCAGCTGTCCAGATCAAACCTAGTTTCCTAATTAACAATTGCCGGCCATTCACACAAATCCAAGATGCACTGATGCCCCCCTATTCACGAAACACAATGTTGCTAACTAATCAAGACAAAAAAATGCTGCAAAACAGACAGAAGATATTAGAGGTACCAATCAAGCTGAACACAGCAACTCCAGGACCAATGGACACAGACCTAGACTCCCAACCAATCAGGAGGAGGAAAAAACCGTTCAAATAAAGCACAAGGCCAGCACCAAATTCAAATGGAAATGGCTGCCACACGCTAAAGAAGAACTCAGTACACAAGCCTGATGATGGCAGATGAGATTCTGCTGAAATGTCATTTTAACTTTAAAAACACAACGATTAAAATGTGGGAAAATACCCAAACAAACCTAAATACCATACATACATACATACATAATTCAAAAGTGACAGGAAAGTTATTCTAAGTTCTAAGGGGAGGTAAGTCCATAAGGCAGGGCTATAGCAGAAAATTGGCTCTCACCAGTTACCAATAGCACTTAGACTAAAGGCCCTGTCACACCGGCCAATGGATGCAAAAAGTATGTAAAAAGGACACAGCGGATGAGAAAATGTTCCATCCGTTGTTATCCACTCTCAAAAGTGCCCCAAATTTGCACACAGAGAACGGACAACAACGAAAAGGAACGGACGTGGGGAGGATGTAGGGCGGATGTAAAGCGGATGCTCAACGGAAGCCTAGTGGATGGAAGTGGATGGCACATCCGCAGGGCTTCCATGAGAGCACAGCAAAACGGACGTGCAGCGGAAGGGGCGGATGCGGAGCGGATGTGTAGCAGATGCATCACGTTCACTGCGCAGGTGGGGAGGATGCATTGCGTCAGCCCCGCGGAGATAAAAGGAGGCAGTTCGCAAGCAGGTCACCATTCAGAGGAAAGACCTGCAGCCAGACACATCTCCAGCAACCATGGGGAAGAAGAGGAAGCCTGTGCCATCTACTGCCAGCCCTGGCAAGAAGGACAGGGCCACCATCCCACCCCCTGGTCCTGACTCTGCTTCTGCTGGGGCTTCCTCTGCTGGAGCTGCTCCTGGTGCTGGAGCTTCCTCTGATGGTGCTTCCTCTGCTGGTGCTGCTCCTGGTGCTGGTGCTTCTGCTGGTGCTTCCTCTGCTGGTGCTGCTACTGGTGCTGGTGCTTCTGCTGGTGCTTACTCTGCTGGTGCTGCTCCTGGTACTGGTGCTTCTGCTGGTGCTTACTCAGCTGGTGCTGCTCCTAGTCCTGCTGGTGCTGCTGGTACTGCTGGTGCTCCTGGTCCTGCTGGTGCTGTTGGTGCTGCTGGTCCCACTGGTCCCACTGGTGCTGCTGGTGCTGCTGGTGCTGCTAGTGCTGCTGGTGCTGCTGGTCCTGCTTTTTCTGCTACTGTTGTTGTTGCTGCTGCTGCTGCTGGTAGTGTGGTGGGCCAGCCCCTAGAACCTCAAGGCCCCTCTGATGAGGGCCCAGAAGGCCCTGCCAGAGGGAGGAAGAGGCATACGCGAGACAGGGAGGGGAGGCAGTACGCCATCAAAGAGGAACATGAGGATGAGGTGCTCGACTGGCTGAGGGAGAACAAGTACCTATGGTGGAAGGGACACAGGCTCTATCGAGACACCAAAAGGAAGCAGGTGGCTTGGAGAGAGAAGGCGGAGAGCCTGGGCTATACTTCGGAGGTCCTCTTTGGTTGGTGGAAGCACATGCACACCTGGTACAGGAAGCTGCATTTGAAGAAGTCTGGCCACCGACCAGGAGACCTACGTGATGGCCAAGTGCAGCTCCTTGGAGGGTGATATCTGCCACCGAGGAGCAGCCCCTCTGACAACCCTCTTCTTAAACAGGCCACAGAGACCCAGTCCTCTTCTGGCCAACAGTCAGCTCCTGTGTCCAGGCAGGTATCTGTGGAGCACCCCACAATGGAGACCCCCCCGACAGCTGCACTCAGCATGGTGGAGCGCATGGAGGACCCCCTGACACAGATGGAGAAAGAAGAGGCCGCTGCCACTAGAGACCAAACCACCCCCACCCCCAGCTTCACCTCCACAGAAAGTAGGCAGAGAGGCAGACCAGAGGGACAGAGCCACACTGTCCTGCTGGAGATCAGGGACACCATCAAAAGCAGCGTAGATCTCCTCTCTCAGCTGGTACACACCGACATACCATCCTCAAACCGCAAGCCCTTCCTCACCTACGTCAACCAGACCCTCATGGACATGTCCGAATCACAGTACCAGGTGATAAAGGAGAATATCACTGGTCTTCTGCAAAACCCTCCAGACCAAGCTGAACCTGCTCTGACCAAGTCCAGGTCTGCTCCTCCACCCCAAGTGATGTCACAGCCCTTCCAAGGCTTTCCACAGGCCCTCACCTACCAAGGGTACGGCTACCAGGAGTTCCAGCAGCACAGGCACCCCTTCCCAGTCCAGGCACAGGTTCCTTGCCTGCCACAGGTGCCACTGCTGCCACTGCTGCCACTGATGCCACCGATGCCACCGATGCCACCGATGACACAGATGCCAACGATGACACAGATGCCACCGATGACACAAATGCCACAGATGCCACTGATGCCACCGATGACACAGATGCCTCACCT
Organism: Laticauda colubrina; assembly: GCA_015471245.1. Lineage (NCBI taxonomy): Eukaryota > Metazoa > Chordata > Lepidosauria > Squamata > Elapidae > Laticauda > Laticauda colubrina. Next base: position 11,053 of record BLBF01005084.1, read on the forward strand.
CGCTCACCTGCAGACCAGACAGCCCCACTACACTCCTCCTCCCTCCACCCCACAGCCAAGCCCGGCCTCAGAACATCTGTCATCGGTCTTGGGCCTGACACCCCGTGTCCTGGAGGAAGGAGCTCTTAATATCACGGGACTGAGCCAGCTCTCTGAGAGTTTCCTTCACACACCATCCATTGTTGTCCTCTCAGGGCCTGGCACCCCAATGGTGCCTCAGACCAGCACTCCAGCAACACCCACCTCCACAGCACCTGGACCCTTCACCCCTGAGACCATGGGAATGCCTCAGACTGACTGAGAAGAGTGCCACAGACTGGGTTGCTACCTGTTGACTTTATCTTTGCTTGGGACACTTTACTTGGGTCATTTTGCTTTTACAGTTTGTTATTAATAAAGTTTGTCTTTGCTTCACACACTTGGTTCAGTTCTTTCGGGAAATAAAGTCTTGTTGGAAACTTTTAGAAATGGTTTAAGCCTTTGCATGCTTGTGAGATGGATTAGGAGAGCAGTGGGATAGGCAGGGATACCTGTGGGATGGGTAATAGCTGTGGGATGGCAGGGATACCTGTGGTATAGATAAGCCTCCAGTGCAAGCATAGTGGGACTGTATGGCCCACCCTCCCAGGTGCCACACCTATGGCCCTTTATTATCAATAACAATGTAATCATTCATCAACACATTTCAACATAAACACAACTCTTTATTAAATGCCCTGTTCATTGTAGGGCCACTGAACATACATGGCACAATCTCATCAGTGTGATGAGACAGGCAGAAGAAGCATCCATTAAGCATCTACCATCCTGTCTTGCTCCACTGCTCCAGCTGGGTGTTGCACCAGTGTTTCAGGAGGTTGCGCTGCTTCTTCCCTTCACATGAATCTCTGTTGGGGGCCTTGCCCATCCACCGTTTCTATCAGGTTTCGCCCTTGCCTCCATTCACCAGGCTCCATGTCCCCATTGCCTTGTAGGTGGTCCACGAGCCTGTTCTGCAACACTGGGTAGCGGGTGCGCATGAGATTGTGCAGGATGCAGCAAGCTTCCCCAATGTTCCTCACGGTCTCTATGCGATGCTGCATAGTGGTGAGAAGTATATGGAACCTGTTGGCCAGGATGCCAAAGGCGTTCTCCACCACCCGTCTTGCCCTGGACAGCCTGTAGTTGAAGATCCACTCTTCACAGGTGAGGCATCTGGAAGTGTAGGGCTTCATGAGGTAGGTTCTGAGGGACAAAGCATCATCCCCCACGATGAAGTAGGGCACATCTTGTGTGTCATTGGGCAGGGGGTCTGGATCTGGGAAGCTCATCATGAGGTTGCGTTCCAGCCCCTCCTTGAGGTGACTGGCATTGTATACCTGGGCATCTGAAGCTTACCCGTTGCCTGAAGCATCGATGTACATGAACTTGTCATCAGCTTCGACCATGGCGAAGAGGATGATGCTGAAGGAGCCCTTGTATTTGTGTTAAGTGGATCCTGAGTTGTCTGGAGCTTTGCAGGCCATGTGCTTCCCATCTATGGCTCCAATGGTGTGGGGAAAGTTCCACTTCTTATACCACTGCTCTGCAATTTGCTTCCATCCTTCTTCAGTTGAGGGGCACTGGAGGAGCTCCTCCAGGTATTCTTCGATGATGGCCTGCACCACTTCTCTGACTACAATGCTGATGGTGTTGTGTGGCACCCTCCAGCCGTACTGCATGCTCCTGTAGGTGGTCCCTGAGGCCAGGTGGTGCAGAGTCAGTGCCACCTTTTGCCCAGGGTCCAGGCTGGGCCAGAAGTTGGTGTTTGCCTTGGTCAACCTGGGTCTCAGCCGCTGCACAACTTCTTCAAACATGGCTGGTGGCATCCTCATGAAGTTCTGGAATGCACAAGGGTCTTCGTTCCTGAGCTCCACCATCAGCTTGTTATACAGTCCATACTCGGCTCTTCTTGTGATCCATCTTCGGACCCAGACACTTCTTGGCCACCTCCTTTTCTTCCTGTAGAACAGCTGAAAGAGCCTGTAGATGGCTTTGCACTGTTGTAGAACGATGGCGGCTACCAAAAGGAGGCTGTGACAATCCATGGTGGAGATGACTGGATCCTTTGGAAGAGCAAGAGCAAGATGAAGGCTGAAGAGGTCTGTACAGCAGAGCTGCTGGACTGAAAGTGAGATCCATGTGAGTTTCTCCCCCTTTTTATAGGAAATATAGGTTTTCCGCTAGGTGTCCTTTTGCATCCTCTAGACATCCTCCAGACATCCTAAATATCCGAGATACATCCCCAATACGAACGTTTTTTCCATTTTAATGCTTTGTATGCGAGCTGCATCTGCTTTCATCCTTTCGACGTCTGTGCTACTAATGCTGCACATCTG
>BLBF01005098.1:0-11747 GCA_015471245.1 Laticauda colubrina
TGTGTGTGTGTGTGTGTGTGTGTGTGTGTGTGTGTGTGTGTGTGTATGGTATTCATCTTTGTTCGGGTATTTTCCCACATCATCATAGTTGTGCTTTTAAAGATGTAGCATCATTTCAGCAGACTCTCATCTTCCATCATCAGGCTTCTGTATTTTTTTTTCCAAGAATTTTATTGATTTTTAAAAAAACAAACATAAACAACAAAACACAGAACATGAAAACATAAAACATCTTTTTTGAAAGCAGCCTGATCCCGGGTTATATCTCTTCGTACAGACACCAATTCAAGTTCATGCTCATTTTTATATACCGTTCCATATCTTATAACCATTTTACATTTTCTATATAGCTTCTCCCCTCTTTTAACTCTCTTAATTCTATTTTATTTATTTCATATCAATTTAGATCATTATACTTATGTCCTTTGTCTGTTCTGTTTCAGCTGTCTATTATCTTTTCTCATTAAAGCAAAATTTCTCCTGTAATCACTGATTGGAGTATGACGCCTTTATTTCTTTCCCCTAAATGTATAACACTTAATGTAATACATAACTTTCATTTGGATTCTGCTTAGGACATTCTAAAGCTACATACAACATTTTAAAAAAGAAGAAATTATAAATATATAATATATAATATAATTAAAACAACAATCCGTATCAATTCAATTCTCTCATTAAAATTAATATTCATTTAAATCTTAAACATTTTACACATTACTTTTCAAATAGGTATCATACTTCTATGGGAACCCTTATTAATTTTGCGTAGTTACTTCTCCCCCATTTCACTTATATTTTAAAACATTGTGTAATTAAAGTGTTCCCATTCCTTCCTAATTCAATTCTCTCATTTATTTCATTTATTTTGTTCAAACAAGTTTCACTGAATTACACATAGTATTTTATCCCACTTTTTAATCATATGTTGTTCCAATTTTCTAACATTATTTCTATTATAAGTATAGCAATACAATCTTATTTACTTTTGCAGAATCTCTTTCTCAGTTAAATTTTTACCCATTATCTCTGAATAAGTCCTGTTTCTTTACATCTTGCTCTAAACTTTTGTAGCTTCTCTTCCCTTCCTTCCTCCCTTGCTTCTTCACTCTGACCTCTTTACCCTCTTGCCTCTCCAGCTCCATTTCCCTCTTCTGTGCTCCCCTTTTCTGTTGCTTTCTGACATTATATCCACTTTTCACCTTATTTTTCCCTTGTTTGGTTGTGTTTTTTTTTTAATTTGGTTGAATTCTCCATTCTTTTTTCCCTCTTTCCCCTTTCTTCCCCAGATAAAGTTACTTCTTCATTAAAGATGGCTTCTTCTTTGTCCCAGTCTTCTTGTTGTGCAGTCTTTTCTTGTAGTTTCTCGTAGGTACCAATCACCATTTCTAAGAAGTGAAGAAGGGAGCCAAGATAGCCCTTCCCTTTTTGTTCCTCTTCTTTATATTTTTTAAATTCCATTTTCAGTTCATCCATAAGTGATGCCATTGTAAAGAAAACATTTTTAAACAACCACCCAATTGTTTTTGAACTCAAATGTAATTTCCAGAAGTCCCAAAGTCACTAAACAATCCAAATAGACACAAACTGTTTCATTTAACACTTTCTTCTTTTTTCACTTTCTCTTCCTGGGGTTACTATTTAATTGGAAAGTTCCAGTTAAGATGTATCTTTTAGAAGTCTTGTTACAATTTAACTTTAGAGTCTTTGAAGTTCCAAGCAGCCTCCTCCTGCCAAATCCTGCTCTTATTCTTTTCCTCTCCCTTCCCACTTACAGCAAAAAAAAGTTTTTTAAGTGTTCAGAAATCTTTATTGTCCCCTTGACATTTAATTTTCCAGTTTAATTACCTGTTGATGCCAAAGCGGGTTTTTCCGATTTCTCATTCATCTCTCTTTGCTGCCAATGTAAGGAAGGAGAGTGAGAAAAAAAACCTTTCCCTTTTCACTTTCATTCACAGCTTCTGAATCTTCTTTGGGAGCAATGTAACTTTTGTAAAATTCAAATTCCAGGATACCTCAGTTGTTGCTTCTTATCCCGGTCAGCCAAAACGTTTACTTCTTAACTACCTCCTGCACTTTCTTTTCCAGATGAGTGCTTCTTTGAGGCAGCCATTTCTGACCACCGCTCTAACCACCTTCAGGAAAGGGAGTTTAGCAGCTGAGGAGGAAAGATGCGGCTTTCCTCGACCCTGCTGGAGTCTCCCCCCTCTTCACCACCTCTACGGGATGGCTTAGCCCTGAAGCCAGCTGGTTCAGGGTGCTCCAGCAGTGAGCCCAGGCAGAAACTGCACATGATCGCGGATTCCTGCCTGCCACCGAAGCCCTGCAAACCGGAAGTCTCATCAGGCTTCTGTATTCTGTATCAATACAACACTTGAAATCATCAAAAATAAATACCAACCACCCAAACACCTCATGGAACTAACAGAACACTGCTTAACCAACACATATTTCATATACAAAGGACAAAGATACATGCAAATTGAAGGAGCCCCAATGGGATCACCACTGTCATCCGTCATTGCAAACCTGTTCATGGAAGAATTCAAGCCAATGCCACCCACAAACCCAAACTATGGTTAAGATACATCAATGACACATTTGTGATTTGGCCCCATGGAAAAGAAAACCTAAACAATTTCCTAATAAACCTAAACAGCACACACCCCAAAATCAAATTCACCATAGAAATGTAAACAAACAACTGCCATTCCTAGATGTACTAATCTACAAAAAACAGATGGCACACTAGGATACACCATATACTAGAAGAAAACACACACCAACTGCTACCTCAACGCCCAATCCCACCACCACCTAGCACAGATAAACTCCGTGGCTAAAACACTAATTGCCAGAACCAAATGCCTGGCAAACAAGACACACATAAAGACTGAACTATGCACCCGGACTAAAGTACTGACAGCTAACGGTTTCCACAAAAGCAAAATCACTGTGTTGATCCACAAAAACACACTGAGACATAATGGAGACCTAGAGGATGAACAGACCTATGGAACAGCTGTCCTGCCCTACATAAGAGGTACTACAGACAAAATCAGTAAGATACTACACAGGCATCACATCAAGACTGCCTTCAAAACAGACAGAAAAATAGCAGCCATCCTTAGAAACCCCAAAGATAAAATTGACCTGGAAAACAAAGGCATATATGAAGTTCCCTGTGCAACTTAAAAAAAAACACCTCATCTGCCATCATCAGGCTTCTGTATGGATGTGGGTCTCACAGCCTTTGGTTTTAAATTTGAGGCTGGCCTATCCTGATTGGTTGGGAGTCTTGGTCTGTGTTTATTGGACTTGGAGTTTGATTGATTGGTGTTTCTGGTTTCTTCTGTCTGTTTTGTGGCTTTGATTGGCTGGCAACACTCTGTTCCTGTATTGGAGGCTTTCAGTGCAGCTTGGCTTTGTGTGAAAGGACGGCTGTTATCTATTAGGAAGCCAGGTTTCATCTGGGTGCCTGGTGAGGGGGGTGTTTGAGCTGGAGGCATCAGAGGGAGTCTGTTTGTGCTCAGGTGTTTGCCTGGCTTGTGGTGTGGAGATCTTTCTATTTGAGAGTGCAGGCTTCCAAATGATTGACAGTCTGCTGGAATCATCTCTTCTATTCATGCTTTCAGGTCTTTTTTCAATCTCTATGGCTTCTCTGATGATTCTGTGGCTGGGGTTTTCTATAGTGGCTAGGGTTTTAGTGCTATTGAAGTTGATGTTGTGACCTGTGGTTTTCATGTGTTGGACTAGTGAGGAGGTGTGTTCCAGCTTTTTTACTGCATTTTTGTGTTCATCCAGGCGGGTACTTATTCTTCTATTGGTCTGTCCAATGTATGTGGCCGGGCATGATGTACAGGGAACTTCGTATATGCCTTGGTTTTCCAGGTCAATTTTGTCTTTGGGGTTTCTAAGGATGGCTGCTATTTTTTTGTCTGGAAACGTTATATACTAATTGTTTGAGGTGTTGTGGTGAGTTGTTGGGGGTTTTCTTGTCATGTTCTATTTTTTTTAGTTTCTTTAAGAGTTTTTCATTTTTGTCAGTGGTTTCAGTTTCAGCTCTCCAAGTTGTAAGTTGTTTTATCTTATCCCAAAGTAGAGGGTGGATTTTGCTGCTCAATTCCAGGTGTAGTGCTAGCAAATCTTTGTTTAACTGATCTAATTGGAATCTTTTACTGTGAATTTCGTTCCTGAGTAAAGCCATCTCTGTTCTTTTCAGGATACGTTTGGTAGCTGCTGTGTTGTGATGAAATGTTAATTTGAAGCAGGTTGGTGTTGCATTGTTGTCTCTGCAGCTGCATAGAAATTTCAGGTCACATAATATTCCTGCTCTTTTAACTTCCAGCTTCTCATAGCTTTTGATCTGGCTGTTTATTTCCTCCCCATAGAGGTCAGATATTTGTTTTTTTTTAAGTTTTTGCGGGTACTTACATGTGTGCTGTTCAGCTTCCTTCGGGTATTATCCCACGTCATTGTAGTGCTTTTAAAGTTGTAGCAACGTTTCAGCAGAATCTCATCTGCCATCATCAGAACCAAATCAAAACCAACGGCTGTGAGACCCTGACCACATACAAGCTCAATACAAAAGCCTGATGATGGCAGATGAGACTCTGCTGAAACGTTGCTACAACTTTGAAAGCACTACAATGACGTGGGATAATACCTGAAGGAAGCTGAACAGCACACATATAAGTACCCGCGAAAGCTTAAAAAAACAAATATATATATATGTTTTTTTATTTTATTTTTTTAAGCTTTCGCGGGTACTTACATGTGTGCTGTTTAGCTTCCTTCGGGTATTATCCCATGTCATTGTAGTGCTGTTAAAGTTGTAGCAACGTTTCAGCAGAATCTCATCTGCCATCATCAGGCTTCTGTATATATATATAAAATCTATCACATTAACTTTCAGAATGGCAAGTCAGTCATTCAATATTGTTTATCAAGATTAATAATAAATTATTATTTATTATTATCCCAAACTTGTTATGTGCAATTGTAATAGGTATATTCTAAATATGACTTATCAACATGAGTTAAAAACAGACACAATTATATATACAAGTATATGAGCTATTTGCTCATATTCCAAATGTGACATTTTGGAACTTTTGTTAGATCCCTAGAACACAGCCAAGTTGTAAACAAAGGCAATTTTTAAGACCAGCTGTGACCAATCCATTGCTCAAGTTCAATAAGCAGAACAAACACTGATTCACCAACAGCTGAAATTATCACATGAGCTTGAAGAAAAAATATTTTCTGGGTGAGTGAAGCTAATATGCAGGTATAGAGAAATCTGTATAACCTCATTTGTTTTCTGGAAGGTTTGAAATCCTTAGATAAAGTATGTGAAGGAAAAAAAAAACAATTTTACCATGAGTAAATATTTTTTGAATTTGTTTTTATTTCAGTAATTTAAATATATTCTTCTAATGATGACTCACAGAAGGTTTAATCATTCTATTGTGTTTTGATATTGTACAAACAAGCAAGAAATGGCCTAACCCCAAATATTTAGTATTTGTATTCTCTTCTCACGTAATAACTTGATAACGAGAACTGCTTAACTTTCAGTATGACAAATCAGTAGTTCAATATTGTCTATCAAGATTAATTTCTTTTATATTTTCAAAAGAGAAAGCCTTGTAATTAACAAGACAAATATTATACATCCTTGTAAGCAATCAAAACTCACAACGGTTTGTAGTGCAAGTGGGGTTCTGTTGAATTCTGTCAGAATTCAAAAAGGCCCCAAAGTAAATTTCATTTTATATACCAAAAGGTTTTTTTAGCTTGAGAAAGTGGTGAGGGGATCAAATAAAAACCTGAAAGCTAATAGATCAGACTGTCACTGTATATAACAAGTCAAAATTCTTTCATTTTGACACATTATTAAACAATACATATTATTTTTGATTAATAATATCATCAAGACAATGCCAAAATATAGTAGGGTTTCTGTTTTCCACTAAACTTTTCATGCATGTTTCAGTATATGACTAGACATATTTGAAATAATGTATAAAGAGAAAATGGATAGGCAGCTGTAATTCTTTTTTCTCCTCATTTGCAGCTCTGGTTCCTGGAAGTGATACTCTGATCTTGTCACGCTTATATAATCTGGATTAGCTTGATGGATGCTTTCTCTTGGCTTGTCATTTCATTTCAGTAGCCCTTCAGCTTTTCTCTCTAGTTCTCACTTTGATATAAATTGCTACACTTTCTATACTTCATTGCATTTCTTGTGTACTTCACTAGTAGTGTTACTGGCTTAGTATGTTGAAATAGTAGCAGTTACATTTTGTCCATTTTTTTATTGATTAAATAATACAGAAAATAATACAGCAGACTTTTTCCTTACTTGCATTTGCTACTCTGGAAGTATGTTGAATTCACATAAATCAGTATTTATAAAGTAAATACTGATATATAAAGTATTGTTTATATGCACTGTATATAAACAATATACTGTATTGTTTACTTTATGATATTGAAATATGATAATTCAAATTACTGCAGGATGACCAAACTCCTACCTGCTTTAAACAATGTCTACTGTAAACTACAACTGAAGATCATACAACTTGAATAATTAAAGGGGGAAATTGGAACAATTATTTTCAGCTACTTCTAATGTTTTTGATCATGTCTTCGCTAGTCTAAATATTAGATAGATTAGATAGATAGATTAGATAGATAGATAGATAGATAGATAGATAGATAGATAGATAGATAGATAGATAATTAGATGATACATAGATAGATTTTAATTAATGTTATATGGCTTCCCATCTTGCCAAGTGAATTTGGATCACCAACACAGAAAAGTATCCATATAATGATATAAACCACTCAAACATTCAATACATAAAGCAAAAAATGAATTGCACTGGGTTTGTATCCAGTCCAATTCAAAATGTTGGTCATCACCTGGCATAGGACTTTGCCCCATCTTATTAGCCCATCTCAATCAGGTAGGGAAGGTGTACTCCACATCGCTTCAGTCAAAGAATTTGGACTGGTGGACTATAGGAAGAGAGCTGTCTCTGCTGCTGACTGCACATTGTGGAACATCCTGCACCCAGAGGTAGAGAAGGCCCTAAATGAAGAAGCATCTGCTTTAGACTAAAAAATGCTTGAATTCCGTCAGTGGATAAAGAAGACCTATTTGATTTAAGGATATCTTAGCTTCATTGTGGAATATAACTATTCTTCATTTGTAACATCTGGCCACATTTCAAGTTTCCTATTTTTTTCAGAAATATTATCATGTTAATCATAATCAAGCCTTTGACATACAAAAAAACTCCTCTAACAAGCATAAATGATATGATAGTTTCTTGGTCAATGTATTGCTAAATTTAATTATTTAGAAAGCAATTTACTGATAGTTCTCTGTACTGAGATTCATTATTTTCTTCACCAAACCATTAATAGCCAAGGATAGGGCTGAGTACAGCAGTACCTCTGGAGTATTTAAATATTTATCATTGCATACAATTAAGTAAACCTATGTTTTAACAAAATACAAGCTGCAAGGTCTGAGGGAAATTTGTGGGAGTAATAAATTGCCTTTCATATCCTTAGTAGAATTTATAAAGATCATATATGATATGATTAACAGGCATTAAATAGCAATAAAATATAATATAATAATAACATTTTAACTTTTCCCCAACTTATACTTCTTAGGGTTGCTTCCTAAAGTTGACAGTAATAGAATTTTAGTTAAATCCTAAATATTCTGAATATCACTTAGAGAGTCATTTTTCTCGATGTCAACATCCAGCTTAAGAATCCAAATAAAACTCCAGGTTCATTCCATTTCTGAGAATCTTACCATTTATTGAATACACTACATGTTAATGTCAAACCAAAACTAACTCTGGGATTTCCAGGCACAAGTTCATAGAATTAAACAATAATTTCTCCAGCCTGTCACCTAGTCCACGTAAACATTTTGTTATGGGAACCATCTGCTTCAACTCCACACCTGCTGTTCTTGAAAAGGTTTCAGACTCTCATAGTCTTCAGCTGAATCATTGAGCTTTTGTTTCTACACTAACCCATTCTAAAGCAACTCCTTTCTCTAATGGCAAGTTGAAAAGAAGAGGCACATAGCTGCCAAAGTTTCATACTTGACTCTAGTGGTTTAAGGCATCAAACTAGAAACCAAGAGACAGTGAGTTCTACAGTAATCATGACCTAGAAATTGAGAGTCCTCTGAGTTCGTGTGAGTCAGTCACTCTCAGCCCACTACATCACAATTTGGGCAATAAGCCAGTAAGTCAATTCCTGTCATAACCAGTGGATCAATACTCAGAGCTTGCATTTGCAGGAAAACTGCTAAGAAAAATAAAAATCTATTATTTGAAAATCCTAGCAGCTGTTCTGAAATTGACTCTGTTTTCTTTAAGTTCACCATGCATTTATTTATGAAATGAACCATTGATGAATTTTTACTTTTAAAAGTGACATTTTGTAAGCTCACAAGACTTTAAGCTATTTTATTTGGAAATGCACTTTCTCTAGTGCAGGATACCAATGCCCATGTCAAGTACATGATTTCACATCCTAAATGGTACAACTTCTGATCTTGATTCTCAACTCAGTAAAATACAATATGCATTGTGTTATTTTCGTTTAACAAGTGCAATTGTATCTTAGAGGTTTGGGAGCTCATCATTTAAAATGAAGCTGATGCATAACACTACAGGCAGAATGATGAGAAGGAATTAACTTTTAAGACAAAATGGCAAAAAAATCTGTAAATAATAGTCTGGTCAAGTCCCATTTTTAAAATGAATTTTAAGTAGATCTCTCTGAAATTTATTTCTGTCTTGCCTTTGACACACATGTGCATAAACACCCCATTCACTTGGATGCTACAATGAGGAGCAGACTGGACTTGATTATTTCATATAGTTATGCTAAGATATATTTATATATTTTTTACTATGCTCAGGTTTTTGGTCTGTGTAATTGAAGCCCCTTCTGGATAGTGTGATTTGCTTCTTCTTGTTGCTTGGTGCCATCTTTTGTTCCTTGTTTTTACTATTGAATGGAATCTGAATGGACTATACAGAGTTGCTGGAACTTGGATCATGCAAATATAATGTTATTTATTTTAAGCACTGCCACATTTATAGTAGTTCTATTTTAGTTACAAGAAATATTCCATAATTCCAGTGAATCATTCCACTATGCACAAAATGAGCCTGGAATTTCTAATTTCCTTTATTTTTATTTTATGAGGCTTCTCAACAGTGCATGCACCATAATGAAAGAAATGGGATGTCCTTTCCATATGCAAACCGCAGGTCCTATGTAAGTGCAACATGCAAGCTTTATTGGTCTTTATGTGATTTTTTTTTGTCTTATGGTTATCACAATGTTCCAGAGATGTTTAAATAACCAAGACTTTATGTAACATAAAATGCTTTTAATGGGTGAACTTTAAGTATATCTCAAAATATTCTTTTAAAAATGATGCCTTTCATCTCTCAGGCAATTCAATTTATTTCTCCATTTGAAATACTTTCAATTCTCTTTCCTTCGGTTTTCCTAGTGCCTATATACCATTTGCCTTTATTTTACTGCCTTTCTATAAAGCCTTTCTTTCTAGAACCCCAACATAATTTGGAGATTTCCCTTCTAGATCTAAGAAACAGTTCTGACCTTTAGAGGAGATGCTAGGATCAGAAATAAATACTACCTCAGTCAACCTCAGTGGCCAGGATTTGGATAACAGAAACTCAATCAAAAGGGATAAGAATGAAAACAGATTTCCAGCTAGATTTCCAACTAGAAATCTCTGAAGAAAAGGAGATGGCACTGTGAGTGAGATTGGGAGCCAGAATATGGATTCTGGTCACTGCAGTCTTTCCAGAAAAAGGACCAATAATGAGATAGTGAACAGCTACTTCTCATGAGCAGTTGTGAGCCAAGTGGCTGGGAGTTGAAGCATTTCAATCATGCTCATAACTGTAATGTAGAATAGAATAGAATAGAATAGAATAGAATAGAATAGAATAGAATAGAATAGAATAGAACAGAACAGAACAGAATAGAATAGAATACTTTATTGGCCAATAAAGTATTTTGTGTGATTGGACACACAAAGAAATTGTCTTGGTGTAAATACTCTCAGTATACATGAAAGAAAAGATGCATTCATAAAGAATCAAGAATCATAATGTATAACACTTAATGATAGTCATATGATTCTTGATGAATATATCTTTTCTTTTATGTATACAAAGAGTATTTACACCAAGACAAATTCCTTGTGTGTCCAATCACACTTGGCCAATAAAGTATTCTATTTGATAGCAATCAAATCATACTAGGAAACAGTCAATACAAACTGTAAGAATAAAAGCAACAAAGTTACAGTACTACAGTCACAAGTGGGAGGGGATAAGTGATAAGGAGTGATGAGAAGATTAACAGTAATAGTAGTGCAGACTTTGTAATAGCTGAACAGTGTTTAGGGAATTATTTGTTTAGCAGATTGATGGCTTTCGGGGAAAAACTGTTCTTGTGTCTAGTTGTTCTGGTTTCAGTGCCTATACGGACACAAGTTTCACCATCTCATTTCTTTATCACATGTGGAAATTACTTTTTAAGTGCTTTCTAACTATTAGGAATTTTGATTTTATAATATTTGCCAGGTGAACTCCTTCAACCCTTAATGGAAGTAGTTTTAAATACAAGTCTAAGGAAAGAAAAAAAATATTTAAAAAATAAACAGCAAAAGGATCCAGATCGATTTGAAATAAGAGTTTGAAATTAATTACAAGAATTTTCCCAAAATGTGGTTGTTTTGAATAATAAACTAATAAAGAAAAATAATAATTTAACATTTGATATGATAAAGAATATTTGTAAACAATGAACTGAAAAGTTAATTTTAAGACTGTCTACTGTAACAAGTAGACTATTTTTAAAAGATATTATGGAACAGGAACAAATTTTACAGGCAAGATTCAGACTGATTTGAAAGTAGATTTAAAAGTAATAGATTAAAAGAGTGACATGGGAAAAGATGCTACACTGGATACAAATAAATCTTGTTGATAATTAATAATTAAAATGAATATAAAAATAACAAACCAAAACAGTACTCTGGTTAACTTTTCTATATTGGGTTTACAAACAGGCCTGTTAAATTTACAAAAAGAATTTTGTGAGAAGGAGCAAAGAAAAAAAAAAGAAACAAATCAATTTCTAGGACATTATTTGAAGGGATTAAAGCTCAAGATTGTTAAAACTAGAAAGAAGAAATGTAGAAGTTGGTCAAAATAGCTATGTTATTTCTGGTAATCTTTAACTGATTTCTGCTGACTAGGTTTGAATCATGAGGCTTTAAGGATTTTTATAGATTAAAAATAAGATATGAATAAAGAGATCATTTGTTGTATTTTAAGATAAAGTAATAAATAATTGTTTATAGTCATGATGCAGGAGAATTTGTTTGTATATATATATAGGGGACAATACCCGAAGGATGCTGAACAGCACACATGTAAGTACCCGCGAAAACTTAAAAAAACATATATATCTATCTATATATCTATATCTATATCTATATCTATATCTATATCTATATCTATATCTATATCTATATCTATATCTATATCTATATCTATATCTATATCTATATCTATATCTATATCTGTCTGTGTGTGTGTGTGTGTGTGTGTGTGTGTGCTGTTTAGCTTCCTTCGGGTATTATCCCA
>BLBF01005106.1:0-13667 GCA_015471245.1 Laticauda colubrina
TAAACTCCACACATTTTGCAAATTAAAAAAAATACAAAATCCCTGCAATGAATGTTCAATAAAAATGTAAATCAAGGGAAAGCTCGCACAAGCATGAAGCTAAAAGCACCAGCCTGAAGATGGTGAGTGGGACCTCGTTGAAATGTCGCCAAGATACTGTCAATCTTACACCGGGAAAAGACCTGACCATGGCAAAACCTGCACACCTGTACCCATGAAAATCTATTAAAAAAAACACACACACACACACGCATGCACACACACACACACAATTAAAAGTTCATGTTAATTTTTAGAATAATTTTTTTCTGAAATATTTATTATTTTTTTATTAATATTCGGTTTATTAAAATTAAAATAAACAATGCAATAAAGGAAGACACCGCTGACTAGTGTTTTTCTTTTTTCTGAACAAGGTAAAACATTGTAAACTGGATCCCCTTTGAAAGTAACACAAAACCATCTTCCAGTTAAGATACATAAGAAAAAAATCCTTACAAAAATGAGCTTTCCATTTTGAAGATGTTCTTTCTTTATTTGTATATTTTTCAATTTATTTGATTTCCATATTGGTCAAATGAGATTAAAACTGATTGTCTAATTTCTAGAAATGTAAAGAGATGAGATGAAGGTGTTATCATGAGAAAAAGTCACACTTGTAAATTTTAAGTTAAGCATATTTTGCTGCAGCATGGATGACATGATTGTGATCTCTGCTGGAAATGGATGCCCCCATTGGAGCCTGAATCTGTGTTAGAGGACAAATCAGAGCTGGGATTAATGAAAGTTGAAAGAGGCAGCCCACATACAGTCTACAGATAATCAGAGTTGGAAAGGACCTTGTAGGTCATCTAGTCCAACCCCCTGCCCAAGCAATAGACCCTACCATTTCTGACAGATGGCAATCCTGGCGCTCCCACAACTTCTGAGGGCAACTTTTGTTCCATGGGTTGATTGTTCTCAGTGTCAAAAAGTTTCTCCTTATTTCTAGGTTGAATCTCTCCTTGTTCAGTTTCAATCCACTATTCCTTGTCTGGCCTTCAGGTGCCTTGGAAAATAGCTTGACTCTTTCCTCTCCGTTGGAACCCACTTAAATATTGGAAGACTGCTATCCTGCCTCCCCTGGTCCTTCTCTCCACAAGACTAGCCATGCCCAATTCCTGCAACCATTCTTCATATGGTTTAGTCTCCAATCCCCTAATCATCCTGGTTGCTCTTCTCCAATGGAAGTTGAAGGAGGCAGCCTCATTGGCTTTGGAGGAATGTGGGGCGAAGCAGGACGAGGGAGCCCAGGGACTTTCAGGCTTGGGACAGCTTGCAGCATGGAGGAACAGGGACAGGATGACCAAGAGAGGCAGGCAGTGGAAATGAGGAGCAATGGAGTTCAGGCAGTGAGCAAGGACTGCCCTCTCCTGATCCCTGAGCATAGAGTGGAGAGGAGGCAGGAACAGCACAGCTCACTCAATGATTCAGGAGAAGAGCAACCTGACCCTCTTCACAAGGCACACCTGGGGACTGAGACTTAAGGAGAGGCTATGGGGAAGGACATTTGTAGGGAACAAATGCTGAATTCTTGGAGTTTTGTGTGCTGTTGCCAACATCTGGAATTTGCAGGACTTCTTGCCTTCTTCCTTGCTTCATGAACTCATTGTCTTGTTCCTTGCTTTATGGATTCATTGCCTCCTTCCTTGCTTCATAGATTCATTGCCTTGTTCCTTGCCCTGCTGCTGGAGGCATGTGTGTGAGCACTTTTATTTATTTATTTGATTTATATTGCTGCCTATTCACCCATGGCATCTCGAGGCAACTTACATAATGTAAAATCATATTTGAAACAAAAAATAATAATAAAAACAATAATAACTAACAAAAATAAATCAAATAAACTAGTAAAGTACACTAGAACAAAATTTGGGGAAGAAAGAAACCAACTCCCACCCTCCCATCCCGATGACAGCAGATCACATGAGCCATTTGATGGGTTCCATCCCTCTCTGGGTTTCCCAGGCCCACTGGCAGAACCAGGTCTTCAGTGCCTTCTGGAAGAGTATAAGAAATTCTAATCTCTGGGGGAATGATGTTCCAGAGAGACGGAGCCACCACAGAGAAGGCTCTTTTCTTCTAGGTCCCACCATAAACTTTGCCATAAACATGGGAGTGTTGGAGGGGAAATTGGAACAATAAAGGGGTGCAGTGACATAAAGGATAGAATGCAGTACTGCAGGTTACTTCTGCTGACTGCCATCTGTCTGCGGTTTGGCAGTTCGAATCTCCCCAGGCTCAAGGCTGACCTAGCCTTCCGTCCTTCCAAGGTAGGTAAAATGAGGACCCATATTGGTGGGGGCAGGAGGCTGACTCTGTAAAGCACAGAAAGAGGGCTGTAAAAGCACTGTGAAGCAGCATATAGGTCTAAGATGTCATGGCTCCAGCAGTTACCCCCATTTAAATAATGACTCTCGATCCCACCTTCCAAACTTAAAGAAGATTTATTCGGAGAAAATATGTCAGTGCTGCCTAGATGTAGCCTAATCTGAAGACACATCACTCATTGTCACCCTTGACCCTGGTTTTCCCCCTATCTCCTGGGTGTATCATAATTCATATTCTCCAATGGGACACATCCATAGCCAAAAGTCATTAATCATGTACTCCAGTTAGAATTTTATGCAGCAGGAACTTCAGTCACCTGTAAACTATCTTTGAAAACATTTATGGACCATTATGGCAAGCTGACCACTTTTGAGCAAAGTCATATTTCAGGGTTTCCGTTTTCTGAGCCAGTTCATTATCTCACAGCAACTAGTCATTACGAATTCATGTGAACTGAAATTTTCAGATCACCTTCCTAAATTGCACTATCCCAATGGGTTAAATGAGAACATAGATACCTCTGCTCTGGTTGGAGATGTTTACAAATATCCCAGACTATGGACCTGCACTTTTAGGAAACCCTGACTCCAACCAGGTCAGGTTGAAGTTTATTTTCCAATGGGACCAAAAGGACCTCCATCGAGCCAAGATTTAATTTTCTGTGATTCAGGAAATAGTTGAACTCAGGCATTGGCTGACAGAATTGCCTTCTTTGCTATTTGAGGACAAGGAAGAAATAAACTTAAGGCTATCAGCACCACAATTTTCAGCAACTGGTGGCCTATCTCACTAGTTTTATGGAGAAACTAGATTACAGAAGGAACACCAAAGGTTCAGGATCTGTGTCCTAACCAGCACCCATGTTGGACATAGCTGTATCAACTTAAAACAATGTTCCATATTATACCATCCCAAGCACACCAAGGTCAATAGTACTGAAGCCTCTCAAGCAGTCTAAGAAAACTGAGGTTTCTACTCCCCATCTTTAACTCTCAAGGAAAGTCATCCATCTTTTTGACACTTGAAATGGGTCTTAAGGCTCTGGAAAAAGGAAAAAATACACAAATACTTTCCTCACCTTGTTGAGCAACTTTAACCATGACAGAGTATCATGGTTGATGATAAGTCTCTGTCTTTCAAAACTCCCAAGTTCTTCTTGAATGGAATCCTCCTCAGGGGCAACCATCCAACTAATGATTTTCAGATCTGCTCCTACATCTCCATTTTCATCCAAATATAGTTTTCTCTGAGAAATATTCCAAAAATCATTTTTCTCTAGGAAAGGATGGAACTAGAATGGGAACATCCAGAAAATTGAAAAGCAAAAATCTTGTTTTCATAACCCATCTACTCTTTTGACATTTGAATGTAAAATGTAGCTTGTATAAGAAGAAATAGATGGTAGCTACCATGTAGATCTTTCTTTATGATTTTGTTCATAGTTTCTTAACATAAATCTTGGAAGCAGATTATGATGACCCAGGGTGTGGCACAAAGGCAACAAAGTCACATAAATAAAAAAAGTTCTTTTAATATTTCCAACTTTACTCCCAATGTCCAGCTACCTCTGGCTGGAGAAAAAACTCTCCCAAGAACAGTTTTTAAATTGTGGAAATTCAGTCCAAGTACATATAAACTGTAAATAAAAATCCAAACAAACAACTTTGCAGCAATTAACTGGACAAGGCAGGATAAGGAATTGCTGACTTCAAAGGCTAACAAAACACACACAGTTGGCAAGATGCCAGAACCCAGATAAGCCTCGACAAACAAAAATAACTCACAGTTTGCTTCCAGCAACTTTGCTGTGTATAGCTTGCTTTTTTCAACACTGTTTTGCCAGCTGCCGCTAATGAAGGGGATCAGTACCCTTCCCTCACACATAAACCACATAAGTCATGTTGCTCCCTTCTCTGTTTCTCCCTGCATGCCCAAGGATGAAGAGAGGATGGATCTTCCTCTGAATTCCCTCAACCATGCTTTACCTCTCCCCTACTCTGCTCAGCTGTACTTTGCTCTTCCCCAGTTTCTTCCACAGCCAACAGAGCCACACCTTCACTCACTGTCAGCTGCTCAATCTCCCCTTCGGAATCAGATTCCAACAGGGGCATGACACTGATGTAAAATTCAAAACAAATATCGATGGTTTAACAAAATGAACTGGAGAAAAAGCACCAAATGGAATTTAGGAGGGAGTCAAGTGCCATTTTTTTTTCCATTTTTAGGAAATACAATGAAATACAAAGAAAAGAGGATGAGTGATAGCAAACTTGATAAAAATATTTTTTAGAATAATCTTAAAAAAATAATTTTACTAAATTAGATGTGAGTTGGCAGTGTAATGTTCATGGAAAGAAGGTAAATGGAGTCATGAAAACTTTAGAAAGTGAATGTATTGGTTTGGGAAGACCTAACTCAAGTTCAAGACTGCCAGGCAGGAATCGCTTGGAGAAGAACATATGGATCAGCTTAAGGGAAAACAATGAAGCCAAGAAAGAGATCAAAGGAGCTGCTCTTTATCTTGAGGAAAGACAACAAGAAGAGCTCTGTGGTCTTCAGGAGCGAAAAACAGAAGGATTCTGCAAGCACCCTTTCTGAGTTACATTATCTCTTAAGACTAGGGCCCACTGGCCGACGGATGCAAAACATATGCAAAAAAGGACACAGCGAACAAGCAAAATTTCGGGGGTGGCTCCATCCGTTGTTATCCGCGGCCAAAAGTGCCCCAAATTTGCATAAACAGAATGGAAAGGAACGGAAAGGAACGGACGGGGTATTATGTAGCAAGGAGGTTAAGCGGATGTTCATAGGAAGCCTAGCGGATGACAGCCGATGGAAGTGGATGACACATCTGAAGGGCTTCCGGGGGAGAATTGCGAAGTGGATGCATAGCAGATGACACGGATGCATCACGGACACCTATAGAAAGCAAAGCAGATGCATAGCGGATGTATATCGGATGCAAAGCATTCACTGCGCATGCGGGGAGTATGAATTGCGTCAGCTCCGTGGACATAAAAGGATGCAGCTCACATTCAGTCAGCATTCAGAGGAAAGATGTGCTGCCACAGACATCTTGAAATAACAACATGGTTCGTCAGTCAGGGAAGAAGAGAAAGCCTGTGCCTACTGCTGCCAGCCCTGGCAAGAAGGACAGAACCACCATCCCACCCCATGGCACTGACTCTGAAGCTGTTGGTGCTTCTGCTTCTGCTGCTGCTGGTGGTGGTGGTGCTGCTGATGCTGATGGTGTTGCTGCTGCTGGTGCTTCTCCTGCTGGTGCTGCTGGTGCTCCTGGTGCTGCTGCTGGTGTAGCTGCTGTGGTGGACCAGCCCCAAGGCCCTCAAAGCCCTGTTGATCAAGTCCCTGAAGGCCCTGCTGCTCAAGCCCCTGCCAGAGGGAGGAAGAGGCAAGGCAAGGAGAAGGGAGAGAGGAAACAGTACATCCTTTCTGAGGACCATGAGGAGGAGATGCTGGAATGGCTGTGGAGAAAGATCAACAGACTCTATCGTGACACCAATAGGAAGCAGGCAGCTTGGAGAGACAAGGCAGAGAGCCTGGGCTACACTTCAGACCTACTCCTGGGATGGTGGAAGCACATGCACACCTGGTATGTCAAGCTACACCTCGAGAAATCTGGCCAGGCCGCTGTCAAGCTCACTGACCGGGAGATGTACGTCATGGCAAAGTGCAGCTTCCTGGAGGGTGAGGTCCGCCACTAAGGAGCAGCCCCTCTGACAACCCTCTCCCTCAGACAGCCCACAGACAACCAGTCCTCTTCCAACCAGGAGACAGCTACCGTGTCCAGGCAGGTGTCTTTGGAGGGTCCTATGGCAGAGACCCCTCCGACAGCTGCACTCCCCATGCCAGAGGAGGTGGAGGATCCCCTCTCACAAATGAAGGAAGAAGCGGTAGCCACCAGAGACCAACCCACACCCATCACCAGCTCTACATCCACAGAAAGCAGGCAGAGAGGCATACTAGAGGGCCAGAGCCACATTGTCCTGTTGGAGATCAGGGACACAATCAAAACCAGCACAGATCTTCTCTCTCAACTGGTCCACAGCGACATACCATCCTCTAACAGAAAGCCCTTTATCACCTACGTGAGCCAGACACTCATGGACCTGCCCGAGGCTCAGTACCAGGTGATGAAGCAAAAGATCACAGTGCTTCTGCACAACCCTCCAGGCCCAGATGAACCTACTCCGACCCAGTCCAGGTCTGCTCCTCCACCCCAGGCGATGTCACAGCCCTTCCACGGGTTTCAACAGCCCCTCACCTACCAAGGCTACGAGAACCAGGACTTCCCACAGCAGAGGCAGCCCTTCCCAGTCCAGGCCCAGGTTCATCACACGCCACAGATGCCTCACTTCACCCAGGTGCAGACCAGACAGCCCCATTACACTCCTCCTTCCTCCACCCCACAGCCAAGCCCATCAATAAACAATCTGTCATCAGTCTTGGGCCTGACATCCCAGGTCCTTGATGAAGGGCCTCTCAACCTCACGGGATTGAGTCAGCTCTCTGAGAGCTTCCTGAACCCACCATCCCCTGTTGTACTTTCGGGGCCAGGCACCCCAATGGCGCCTTAGACCAGCACTTCAGCCACAGCCACCTCCACAGTTCCTGCCTGCTTGACAGCTGAGACCATGGACATGCCTCAGAGTGACTGAGAATAGTGCCAGAGACTGAGTTATTACCTGTTCACTTTATATTTGCTTAAAGACTCTTTATTTGGTTCATTTTGCTTTTTTTCAGAAAGTCATACAGTTTACTTAAGACAGTTATTAATAAAGGTTATCTTTGCTTCACACACTTGGTTCATTTTATTTACTTAATGAAGTGTTGGTGAAAACTTTGAAAAAATGGTTAAGCCTTTGCATGCTTGTGGGATGGGTAAGGATAGTTGTGGGTTGGGTAAGGATAGCTGTGGGATAGGTAAGGATAGCTGTGGGATAGATAAACCTCCAGTGCAAGCATAGTGGGACTGTATGGTCCACCCTCCCAGCTGCCACACATATGGCCCTTTTTATCAATAACAATTTATTCATTGATCAACACATTTCAAAATAAACAAAGCTCTTTATTAATGCCCTATTCATTGAAGGACCACTCAACATACATGGCACAATCTCATCAGTGTTATGAGACAGGCTCAAGGAAGCATCCATTAACCATCTATCATCCTGTCTTGCCACTCCACTGCTCCAGCTGGGGAGTTGCACCAGTGTTTCAGGAGGTTGCACTGCTTCTTCCCTTCATGTGAAGCTCTGTTGGGGCCTTGCACATCCACAGTGTCCATCAGGTTTCATCCTTGCCTCCATTCACCAGGCTCCATGTCCCCATTCTCTTGTTGACAATCCACAAGCCTGTTCTGCAAAACTGGGTAGCGGATGCACATGAGATTGTGCAGGATGCAGCAAGCTTCCACGATGCTCCTCATTGTCCCTGGGTGATGCTGCATGGTTGTGAGAAATTCCTGGAACCTGTTGGCCAGGATGCCAAGGGCATTCTCCACCACCCGTCTTGCCCTGGACAGCCTGTAGTTGAAGATCCTCTCTTCACGGGTAAAGTATCTGGAACTGTTGGGCTTCATGAGGTAGGTTCTGAGGGAGAAGGCATCATCACCCACAATGAAGTAGGGCACATCTTGTGTGTCATTGGGTATGGGGTCTGGATCTGGAAAACCCATGATAAGGTTGCATTCCAGCCCATCCTTGAGGTCACTGGCATTGTATACCTGGCCATCTGAAGCTGACCCATTGCCTGAAGCATCGATGTAGATGAACTTGTAGTCAGCATCAACCATGGCAAAGAGGATGATACTGAAGAAGCCCTTGAAGTTGTAATAAGAGGAGTCTAAGTTGGCTGGAGCTTTGCAGGCCACGTGCTTCCCATCTATGGCTCCAATGGTATGGGGAAACACACCTCTGATACCACTGTTCTGCAACTTTCCTCCAGCCTTCTTCAGTGGTGGGACACTACAGGAGCTCCTCAATGTATTCTTTGATGATGGCCTGCACCACATCTCTGACCACTTTGCTGATGCTGTTGTGTGGCACCCTCCAGGCATACTGCATCTTTCTGTATGTGGTTCCAGAGGCCAGGTGCTGCAGAGTCAGTGCCACCTTCAGTCCAGGGTGCTGGTTGGGATGGAAGTTGGTGCTTGGCTTGGTCAACCTGGGTCTCAGATGCTCTACAATTTCATCAAACATGGCTGGTGGCATCCTCATGAAGTGCTGGAATGTACAAGTGTCTTCATTCCTCAGCTCCACCATCAGCTTGTCATACAGTCCAAACTCTGCTCTTCTCCCGATCCATCGTCAGACCCACACAGCTCTTGGACGTCTCCTTCTTCTCCTTGCATAGAGAAGGTGAAACAGTCTGAACAGGGCTTGATTCTGGTGTTGAATGATTGCAGCTACCATAAGGACTGTGTTATGTTCCATGGTGGAGATCAATGGATGATGTGGAAGAGCAAGACCAAGGGTGAAGAGGTCTGTACACCTCGGCTGCTGGACTCATACTGAGATCCAGATGATTTCCTCCCCCTTTTTATAGGAAATATCGATTTTCCACTAGGTGTCCTTCCACATACTCTAGGCATCCTCCACACATCCTAAATATCTGAGATACGTCCCATATACAAACGTTTTGTCCGTTTTAATGCTTTATATACGAGATGCATCTGCTTACATCCTTTCTATTTCCATGCTACTAACGTTGTGTGGACGTTCCGTGTACCTTTCGCTTCCTCCCTCTTTCCATTTTCAGCTGAAGCGGATGTGAGTTGCGAGGATGTCCAGAGGATGCAGAGAGGATACAGTGGATGTTTAACGGATGACAACGGACGTAGAATGTGTGTTGCCCATATATGTTGGGGATGTACATCATACATTCAACATGTACATCGTACGCGGCAGAAAGTTCATCCTCTCAAAAAGTTTTGTGTAGCTCAAAACTTCTTGCATAGATGAAATCTCAGTGGACAGTGGACCGATGCTCGAGGGATAGAGCGTATGAAACACGTACGCAGTGAGTACACAACGGATTCATCGTGTTTTCCAATGGATGGCAAGCTTTTTTATTGTTTTACATCCTCTTTGCATCCATTGGGACATGGGCTTTAACTAGAGAAAGGAGAAGACAGCTCTCTTCTAATAATGGAAAGATATTACCAGAAGCTGAAGATCTATTCACTGTTATTCCAGTGTGTGAACAGGGGGAAAATGAATTTAGATAATAAAAAAAGGAAAGAGAGAGATTCTGGTTGCAGGAAAGGAAAAAGATTTTAAAAGAAACCTAAAAGGTTAAATGATAGCAACTGGACTAAATTTTATTAAACTGTGACATTTCATTATTCATCTAAGTAACTTCTTCAAATGTTCAAATGTACAGTATTGTAACTTTGCAATATGTTTTGGGGAGAAATCCTTGCAGTTGGTATTGCAAGAGTTAATACATTCCAATGACATTGAATCTCAGCCTAACTTATTTTTTTCATTTTGATTGAAGAAGTTATTTGGATGAGTAACAAAATATCTCAGTTTAATAAACTTTGGTCCAGTTGCCATCATTTAACCTCTTTAGATGCTTTTGGCTTAGATGGTTGAGTCTTCATTTACATCTTAAAAGAAAGAGAAGTTTAAGAGATGAGGTAGAAAACCAGAGTGGTTTAGTTTCCCTTTCATGATTGTCTAAATAGAAAGACCAAGCAGCCTTCAGTCATGGAAATATTAACCAGGATTCCTGCACAATGGAGGGGTTGGGATAAGTGTTCTCAGGGGTTCTTTGAGATTTGTGAATGTAAAATTCTACTATGCTAATCACAAGCCTCTTTGTACAGCTATTAATCTAAAACTGCATGCATCCTTTTAAAATTAGCAACATTTAATATGAAAAATGTATATATCATGGATCCTACTCTTTAGAACATTGTGCCTCAAGAGATTAAATTAGCCAACTCTGATAGCCTTTTGTAGCAGAGGTAGTGTCAGGGTTCCGGCAGTTACCCCAATTAAATGATGAGCCTTGAGCCACACTCCCAAAATTAAAGACGATTTATTTCAAGGTAACATTCTCTGTCTGGCACTAATCTTGGCATAGCCAACTCTGAGATACATCATTCAGTCACCCTTGATCCTGCATCCCCCCCCACCTCTCTGGGTGTATCATCCGACAAAAAAATGTCCATAGCCAAGAGTCATCAATCATGTTCTTCAATTATTATTATTATTTTTGAGGCAGAAGCTTCAGCCATCTAATCAGTCTTTGAAGAAAATATGAATGGAATGTATTTTCGATTCCACACTGTGTTTCACTCCCCCCACTTCTTTTTGTTGTCCAATATAAAACATGTGTACAAAATGTTTTATGAGTTGACAGGTACATTGAGATGTTTCTCCTTCTTCTCCTTTGGAATCCTCCTGAAATATAAATAGATTTGCTGGATCATTGTCAGGACCACCTACCTGCCAGGGCTGAAACCATGAAGCTCCCAAACTCTTTTTGTCCTCCTTCCTTTTCCTCTTTGATCTGGAGGAATATGCAACATTCAAGACATGGGCCAGAGTCTTCATGACACTGTAGAAATGGCGATGATATCGGATCCATATTCTCTCCCTTTCCTCTTGGGTCTCCAATGGTGCTTTCTGGATGCATCTTCTCCGGCCTTTGACAGAAGAGACATGCTTTGAAAAAGAACAGTGAAAATACTGATCTTCAATTAGAGGTATCAGAAAGAAAGTGATTTCAAAGTCATCATCCTTTGGCCTTTCTTTTTCCTGAAAACCAAAAGTCCAAATACTGTGGACATGTTTGAAAAGTCTCTCCTGACTCATTATCAAATGCTCAAGGGCTCCCACGATCCAAACTTTCTCTTCAATGGGTCCCAGCAAATCTTCAAGTATTAAATGGAAAAAAAGAATTCTATCCCAAATGTTCACATATTCTATGAAGTGAACAAAGACATTGACTTGTCTCCACTTGAAGATGGCATCCCTTAGGGGTGCTGTATGTCCAGTTATTGACAACTGTTGGGATATAACAGCACAAATTCCATTCCTGATGAGCATAGGAGTAAAAGTCCTCATGAAATTCTCTCCTTTTTCTGTGTTTGAAGTAAAAACACCAATCAGAGTCCACCTGAAATGGAGGAGCAGTTGAACGATTCCTGAATACTCGATGCCTTCTTTAGGGAGCATGCGGTGGAAAAAAGGAAAATGACTTTTATCACTCAGAGCCTCTGAAGCAGTTCCATCACTGATCTGGAAAAGCAGTGAAGAGCAGAGAGTGATATTTCGGGTTAGATCAGGGTCCAAAAAGTTTTGTTTTTAGTTGTAAAGTTATGTCAAACCCATCTTGACCCCATGGACAATGTTCCTCCAGGCCTTCCTGTCCCCTACCATCTTCTGGATTTCATTTAAGCTCACTGCCTATTGCTTCAGTGACTCCATCCAGCCACTTCATTCTCTGATGACCTGTCCATCTCGGGTGGCCCTGCATGGCATAGCTCATAGCTTCAGCTGCAAGCCCCTTCACCATGACAAGGCAGTGAACCATGAAGGAAGGACTCACTGGAGAATCGCCTAATGTTGGGAAGGGTTGATGGCAAAAGAAGAAGGGGATGGCAGAGAATGAGAGAGCTGGATGGAGTCACTGAAGCAGTCAGTATGAGCTTAAATGGACTCTGGAGATGGTAGAAAAAAGGAACATTGTCCATGGGCTCATGATGGGTCAGACACGATTTTCCAACAACAACAGTGATGATGATGATATCATTTCCAAAGACTATAACTTTTGATTTTGATTTATTATTAATCAGAGAATTATTATGATCGTAGAAACCAACACTTCTCAGCAAACTCTGGAAGATATCTTGAGACAATGATAATAATATCATATCATGAGAATAAAAGATGGTGTTACAACAGGTATTTAGTTCCTTAGGCATGTGTACTTCAGAATCCTTTATTAGTTCTGGTAAATCATTAATATTTAAACTGAATTACAATAGTTCCAACATGCATGCTTGTCTTATCCCTGTTAATTATTAATCCTACTTGTCATGGTTTCACTGAGCCCAAACCATACTTTCAAATAAGTCTTTTTAAAAAGGGCCAACAGTCTGAGTTTCATTTCAAGGGAAATCAGTTTCCTCCATTATGTTTCTTTGTTTACTATGGCAAATGCTGTTCTGGGATCTGCAGAAGTAACAAACTGTTGTTTCCATTGATTTACATTCTGTAATTAAATAGTTCAAGACAAAGCAGTTGGGAAGAGTTGATCAACTCTTTTGTCTAGAACTGCTTGTTCTTCTGAAAAGAATGCACTTTTCATATACCCAAAGTCAGTTCTACTCAAGATGGACCTAGTATATAGTTTAGCCACAAATATCTAAAAGAGAAATTGGGCAGTAGTTGCTAAGTTCTTCTTTATAGCCCTCTTTTTATAAACAGGAGCCACTTTTGCCAACAAGGTTACAGGTATGATTAATATATGTGAATGGAACAATCAGTCAGGATATTTTCTGAATAGTTCAGCCAATAGAAAATCCTCTTTTAGGATGCTAGTTCTCCTTCAGTCTTTTATCTTGAACTTGATCATGAATATATTAGGGTGATTAATAATTGACATGTTGGCTAATATCTATCTATCTATCTATCTATCTATCTATCTATCTATCTATCTATCTATGTATATGTGCTGTTTAGCTTCCTTCGGGTATTATCCCACGTCATTGTAGTGCTTTAAAAGCACAACAATGACATGGGATAATACCCGAAGGAAGCTGAACATAGCTTCCTTCGGGTATTATCCCACGTCATTGTAGTTCTGTTAAAGTTGTAGCAACGTTTCAGCAGAATCTCATCTACCATCTTCAGGCCTCTGTATAGAGTTAGTTCCTGGTTTCAAATTTGAGGCTGGTCCATTCTGATTGGCTGGGAGCCTGGATCTGTGTTCATTGGACTTGGAGTTTGATTGATTGGTGTTTCTGGTTTCTTCTGTCTGTTTTGTGGCTTTGATTGGCTGGCAAGAAAGAAGAAACCAGAAACACCAATCAATCAAACTCCAAGTCCAATGAACACAGATCCAGGCTCCCAGCCAATCAGAATGGACTAGCCTCAAATTTGAAACCGGGAACTAACTCTATACAGCGGCCTGAGGATGGCAGATGAGATTCTGCTGAAACGTTGCTACAACTTTAACAGAACTACAATGACGTGGGATAATACCCGAAGGAAGCTATGTTCAGCTTCCTTCGGGTATTATCCCATGTCATTGTTGTGCTTTTA
>BLBF01005108.1:0-11050 GCA_015471245.1 Laticauda colubrina
ATTTTTTAGAAATGGCAATTTCTACATATGAGAAACTACAAGAACAAGAAGATTGGGATGAAGAAGAAACCATCCTTAATGAACAAGCAACTTTATTTGGGGAAGAAAGGGGAAAGGGGAGAAAGAGAATGGAGAATTTAAGACTTAAAAAAACAACCAAAAAAGGGAAAAACAAGGTGAAAAGTGGACACAACATCAGAAAGCAACAGAAAAGAGGAATACATAAGAGGGTGGAGATTAAGAGACAAGGGGGTAAAAAGGGTAGAGTGGAGAAGCAAGGGAGGAAAGAAGGGAAGAGAAGTTACAAAGGTTTGAAACAAGATGTAAAGAAACAGAATTTATTTAGAGATAATGGGTAAACATATAACTGAAAAAGAGATTCTGCAAAGATACATAAGATTGTGTTGTTGTATTTGTATTTGAAATAATGTTAGAAAATTGGAATAATATATGATTATAAAATGGGACAAAATATTTAATGTAACTTAGCGAAATTTTTTCTTTTTAAATAAAAATAAATGAAATCAAATATGAGAGAATTGAATTAAAGAAAAATGGGAACATTGTTATTGTTTAATATTTTAAAATATAAGTGAAATAGGGGGAAGTAATTAAGTAAAATCTATAAGTGTTCCCATAGAAGCATGATACTTATTTAGAAAGGATTGTGTAAAATGTTTAAGACTTAAATGAATATTAATTTGAATGATATAACTTTAATTGCTATGGATTGTTGTTTTAATTATATTATATTTTTTAAATATAGTTTCAAAATATTGAGTTTATCTTTAGAATGTACTACGCAGAATCCGAATGAAAATTATGTGTCATGTTAAGCTTTAAAACTAGGGGAGGGATAAGTATGACAAGGTATTATACTCCAATTAGTCATTACAGAAGAAACTTTGTGTTAATGAGAAAAGATAAATAGCTAGCTGAAATAGAACAGACAAAGGATATAAGTATAATGATTTAAATTGAGATGAAATAAATATAATAGAATTAAGAGAGTGAAAAGAGAGGAGAAGCTATATAGAAAATGCAAAATAAGAAATAAGAAATGGAATGTTATTTAAAAGTAAGCATGAACTTGAATTTATCTCTGTACAAAAAGATGTAACTCGGGATCAAACTGCCGTCCAAAAAGATATTTTATGTTTTTTATGTTTTGTGTTTGTTTGTACATGTTTGTTTGTTAAAAATTAATAAAATTCTTTATATATATAAAAAAAAAAAAGAGCTAGAAATGGAATGCCACATTTGCAAACAGTTATTAAGGAAAGGGAAAACATCTTTGGGGAAAGAGAGGATTGTGTCAAAAAGTCAAGATGGCACAATTGAACCTTGCTCCTTGTGGATAGGACAAATGTGGGACTTTGAATGGACTTGCGACTGCCATCTTGATTATTTTGACTTCACTCTGAATGGATAGTCAGGCAAGTCCCACCTATGGTCCTTAGGAGATTCTTGTCTTTGGATACCTCAAGGGATGCAGGGGGGAGAGGTCTTTGGATTCACCAAGGCAGGGGTCTCCAACCTTGGCAACTGTAAGCCTGGAGGACTTCCCCAGCCAGCTAAGCTAAGCTGGCTGGGGAATTCTGGGAGTTGAAGTCCTCCAGGCTTAAAGTAGCCAAGGTTGGAGACTCCTGCACCAAGGGATGCAAATGGGGAGAATTAAGGAGGCAGAAATTCAGTGGGAAGAGGCAAGAAAATAAAAAGGGGGGAAAGCTACCCTCTAGGTGACAGGGAGATGATTGGAGAAGAGAGAAAGATTTAATAATAGAGAAGAAACTAGAGTGGGTCAGAGAAAGAAGGGCTAGTCTGTAATTTCATTCATTGAGAAGAAGGGATTGATAATGCCTCCAGGAGTTCATGGAGGATGGGAAAGACTGCAAAATTAATTTCCCCTCTTTCTGATCTGCTCTATGCTGTGCCACCCAATACGGGTTGTTAGAGGGACTTTAGAGTCATTCCTCTCTCAGAAGCAAGTTCACGAAAGTTTCTTGGCTCTGCTTGCCTTAAAATGTACTATCCTCTTCCTCTTACAGTGAAGATGACAGCATTGATTAAATGTTAATCATCAAAATAGCCTTTCAATCTTCTGTATACAATATATTCAACTACTTAGTCAATCTCCCTCCAACAAAGGTTTTATCCTGTATGCCTATTGGCATTATTGGCACTAAACCTCGACTAAAGGCTACATTTGCAGAGGGAGGGCGGAGTAAGGAAAAGAGAATTACTCATAGGCACTGCTTTGTAGTAACTATTTCTCCAATATCTACCATGCAGTGTTGGAATTTTGGAGGGGAGAGATTCTCAGGTCAAGCTAAAGGAGAGGAAGGTTTTTGATAAACCTGGTGACTTCACTCCATGTGGTGAATGTTCTTAAGAAATTAATTGATGTGTGTAGCCCCCCTGGTGGACAATTGCACACCTGTCCTGAATCTGACAAATGTGTCCATGAGGTAGATAACGTCAGAGGAATAATCCAAGAACAGCCAAAGTGCAAGATGATTCATCTGAAGCTCATCAAAGCAGGCCCTAGATAAACCAGAGGATCCAGTTAGAGACAAATAGAAACAAATAAATACAATACAATAATCACATGGTTCTTGCAAGTAATAAGGCAAATTTGGAGGATTGGAGCACATTTAGAATGCTTAGAATATGATATGATTGGGTATTCTCACAATACGATTTGCCTAATTAGAAAATAACTTTTGTGATAGATGTGGCCAATCACAAAACGGTTGTTTACCAAAGAACAACTGATGAGATAGTTTCCTGTCTCTCCTTATAGCGGCCTGAAATATTCCCTATCACTCTATTTTCTCTGCTGGTGCACACTTCTAAACAATTTTCTGGACTGCATCTCCCCACAATTAATGAACCTTAATAACACACCTCCAACCCAGTCGCTGATTTTGCAGCAGATCAACCTCTCATTTGCTTACAGTATTTATAAATAAAACACTCTTTTTAAAAAACAATAAAACCTAGCAGGATTGAAAACTAAGTAAGCACCAAGTCCTGTAACCGCAAAATCATTGGCTCCCATGCCTTCAGCTAACAATGTCTTTGTTAATATTTGCATTGAAAATATCAGTTTGCAAATCCCAAAGGCGTTTTTTCAAAAGGCAGCTGGACTTTCTTTGTTTTTGCTTGAAGACATTTTACTCTTCATCCAAGAAGCTTCAGAACTGAAGAAGCTTCTTGGGTGAAAAGCTAAACATCTTCAAGCAGCAACAAAGCCCAGTTAGTTACCCTTTGAAAAATCACCTTGGGGGACAACAATGACCTGGAAATCTGACAATCTGAATAGACATCCGTTTGAAAAGTTTGGCATTGCCAACAAGATGGCCATTTTTTAAAAAAGCAAGCTGCCATTTCTCTCTATCTTTATGAATGCATTTGCTGATTTACTTTTAAAGGACTCCTGGTGGCATTTATTTATGTATTTATATTTGTATGTCTGCCCCTCATCACGGGGACTCTAGGCAGTGAACAAACACCGCAGTCCTGTTACTGAATGAAAAAACCAACGCAGAGTGTGTTAGCCATGTAAGGTTAACATATGTAACATATAATAGCTGTTGCTGGTTGACAAATGACTCCACCAGGTGGCGCCTACAGGCTGCTACAAACATGGTATTTTCTGATTCACTATGTATGGATCAAATACATGCACATAATTGAACAAGGAATCCAAACCATTGTCTTCTTGTGCTCAGAATGAACAGTTAGATAGACAGAGATATTATTTGGTTGGTTGGCTAAGCATGCAGTGTGAATCTGACTGTTGTGTTTCTGCAGTTCTTAGTTTCTTGCTTATTTTGTGAGAATTGAGCCCATTGGGGCAAAAATAAACCAAAGAGCTGTTGTTTGTGTGAGTCTGATCAAAGACTGTCTTTAGCTCATTACTGAAATATTAAATAATCACTAAGTCAGCCTATCTTCAGAGCAACTCGCTCACATCCTCTTGTTTCAGTTCTATATTATACAGGTTTTCGTGAGAAAGGTTGTGTTCTCAGAAAGCCCTCAGTATCTCTGTCAAACAATTTTTTAAGCATTCACAACCTCCCTTGCTGTAGTATTGTTTCATTACGTGATGGCCTGAAAAGGAGCTGATGCAAACGAACACTTTGTGAGGGACAGACAGACAGATTAAATTTCAGAACTAGAAGCTGGCGGGAACTGTACAATTGAAGCTCTTTCTCTTTTCAGGTGAATCATATATGTAACACGTGTAAATAACTGCAGAGCTTTGATTTCTAGCTACAATCTTAACTTTTTTTAATCACGACCATCATCCCAGATGCCGTGAAAAAAAATACCAGTAACAGCACAGGCGTGAATTAAAAATCATCCTTACCTACATACCAATAGGCAGAAGTTATAGAATACTGGTGCTGCAATGATTCCCAACCACCTGTAATACAGGTTGCTTGAAGGATCTATCACAAAGATTTCTTTCTTTTCTCTGGAAATGAAAAAAAAGGAGGTTTATGGGCTCATGAAGAACTCTCATCAAATAAATATTTTATAGAACAATAAAGGAGAACATTTGTAGCTCAGGACTGAAATGAGAGGTCGTTGGTGGTCTCTGATTTTGGTCGTTTTCTGTCATACTTCTGTCAGAGTCTGAATTCGAGGAGGAAGACAAACAGGTAACAGGGAGTGGAAGTGTGGTTCTGTTGGCTGTGGAAGGGCAAAGTCCAGCTGGACAGAGCAGGGGAGAGATAGAACAAGGGGGAGGGAGTTCAGAGGAAGACCCAGGCCCACCCCCTCTTTATCCAAGGGCATGCACGGAGGAACAGAGAAGAGAACAGCATGGGTTGCATGGCTTACGGGGGAGGAAAGGGCTCTGATTCCTTTCATTAGCCACACCTGGAATGAAAGTTTAAAAGAACTGAATGCTGACTCAGCAGCTTCTGGGAGCAAACGTGAATTACTCTTGTGTTATCTTTGCTTATCTATGTTCTTGGCGTCTTTCCAACCATGTTGAGTTTTGCCATGCCTTCAAGCCTGGAATTCTTGCTCCTGCCCTGCCAAACTAATTACCTCAGTTTGTCTTGATTGGACGTAGAGTTACAGTTTTTGTTGACCATATTTTGGACTTGATTCCCTGTAGCCAAAAGCTGTTCCTGGGAGAGTTTTTCTCCAGCCCAGAAGATAACCTGGACACTGGGGTCAAAGTTGGAGCTATTAAAGGGACTCTTATTGATTATCCAACTGTGTTGCCTTTGTGCCATGCCCATCACATTTTCTTTCAAGCATTTCATAATCCAAACTAGGTAACATCGTCACTAGCACTGTTGTTAGTTACTTTGTTTGGGTAACAAGAAAACAGCCAAGCTAGGAGAGCACCTAAAACCCCTCAAATATTTTATGTTTCATAATTGCTTTTAAGGACCAAAAGCTGATGTCTGCAGCTAGGAAAGAAATTCTTTACAGCTGGTATTGATCATTCAATCAATAAACATTCTTATATTGAAAGTGGCAAATTTATCTTTTCGATCACTAGAAGTAGGGCTTCAATAATATATGGAGCAGCTTTGAATTCCAGTTGTCTGAGTCCTCCCTAATCCATGATAGAACTAACTTGGTTGGTGTCCTGCCTTTCTAGGCCTAGGACAGACCCAAATGCCCTGTTTCCATAATTTTGCTTTCTAAAATCTAAAAAGCAGTGATTAGGGCAAATACTGATGGTCTGATGGATCACTCTGACTTGAGGACAGCCCTCTCGGTCCTTTAATCCAATATTCTACCAAGATCCCTGCAAAAATGCTTTACACAAACAAGAGACCAACTTTAATAAGTTCCCATTGCAGCACCCACCCATCATCCACCCATCCATTCATCCATCCATTCATCCTCCATTCATTCACCTACTTATGAATCATATTTTCACCTACTGCAATCTCTCAGACTCTTAGCAGCTCATAGTTATTAAGAGTAAACAAAGGACAACGTCGTGAAAAATGAGGCCATCCCCAATAAGAAGATGATGAAAAGTTAAAAAAAAAAAATCATTAAAAGATAAAACTGTCAAGATAAAATCTTGAGAATCCTATAACTCATTATAAGCCTTCAAAAATTCCCAGGAAGATAAAAACCATCTACACCAGCCTGATTTTGACTGGGCGGTGACTCCATCGTAGCATAAGGCAGTGGCACCATTAAAGCAGCAATTGCAGATGTCAGCACTATCTGTATCACAGAAAGGAGGATCAGTGGCAGCTTCTTTCAGGATACAAAATGCAGGCAGGCAATTCCAATGGGTGGAGAGATTCCTGCAAGTGTCTCAGTGCCAAGACAAGTAAGACTTTCTAGGTGCAGGTAGTCCTCAGGGTCAGGTTTCCAAGAGATGAAATCCATTTAAAAAGAAAAGTACAAAGTCCATCTTTCAAAAAAGATTTCTTTTATTTTGGAAAGCTGTCAAGCCTGAAATTGACACTCAACTTACAACCACAACCAAGCCTCAAATTTCTGTTGCTAAGCAAGACAGTTGTTAAGTGGATTTTGGTCCATTTTATCACCTTTTTGGTCACTACTGTCAGGTGAATGACTGCAGTTGTTAAAGGCCCTGTCACACTGCCCAACGGATGCAAAACGCACACAACGGACGAGCAAAATGTTCCATCCGTTGTTATCCGCTCTCAAAAGGGGCAAAAATTTGCATAACCGGAGCGGATAACACGGACGCATGGAGGACGCAGGGCGGATGGAAAGCGGATGCGGAACGGAAGCCTAGCGGATGGAAGCGGATGGGAGCGGATGACACATCCGCAGGGTTTCCGGGGGGTCTCAGCAAAGCGGACGCGGAACGGAAAGAGCGGATGCAGAGCGAAAGCCTAGCGGATGAAGCGGATGCACAGCAGATGCACAGCGGATGCACAGCGGAAGCCTAATGGATGCCTGGTATTAATTGCGCATGCGGGGAGGATGCATTGCGTCAGCCCTGCGGATATAACGGAAGCAGCTCGGAAGCAGGTCGCCATTCAGAGGAAAGACCTGCTGCCGGATGGATTGGCTGCCTTGCCTGCCCTGCCTGCATGTCTGCCTGCAAGCTTTGCTGCCACCCTCCCTGCCAGCCTCCCTGCCAGCCTTGCTGCCAGTCTGCCTGCCAGCCTCCCTGCCAGCCTTGCTGCCAGTCTGCCTGCCAGCCTTGCTGCCTGCCTTCCTGCAAGCCTTGGTTCATGTCTGCCTGCCAGCCTTGGTGCCAGCCTTCCTGCAAGCCTTGGTGCCTGCCTGCCTGCCAGCCTGCCTGCCAGCCTTGGTGCCTGCCTGCCTGCCAGCCTTTCTGCCAGCCTTGGTTCCTGCCAGCCTCCCTGCCAGCCAGCAACCCCACAACCATGGGGAAGAACAGCAAGCCTCAGCCATCTGCTGCCAGCCTTGGCAAGAGGGACAGGGTTACCATCCCGCCCCCTGGCCCTCACTCTGGTTCTGCTGGGCTTCTGCAGCACGGGCTCGCTCTTCTGGGACTGGGGCTTCTGCTGCTTCTGCTTCTGGAGGAGCTGATGACAAGCACTCCAGTACAGGCCACCTCCACAGCACCTGGACCCTTCACCCCTGAGACTGAGTGACCAAGAGGAGTGCCAGAGACTCATTTTTGTTTCATAGCTTGTTGTTAATAAAGTCTATTTATGATTCACACACTTGCTTCATTTATTTTTTTTAATAAAGTCTTGCTGGAAACTTTTAGAAATGGTTTAAGCCTTTGCATGCTTGTGGGAAGGGTTAAGATAGCAGTGGGGTGGGCAGGGATACCTTTGGAATGGGTAATAGCTGTGGGATAGATAAACCTCCAGTGCAAGCATAGTGGGACTGGATGGTTCCACCCTCCCAGGTGCAACACCTATGGCCCTTTATTATCAATAATAATGTAATAATCATCCACACATGTCAACATAAACACAATTCTTTATTAAACGCCGTGTTCATTGTAGGCCCACCCAATCCGTGTGATGAGACAGGCTGAAGGAAGCATCCATTAAGCATCTACCATCCTGTCTTTCCACTCCACTGCTCCAGCTGGGGAGTTGCACCAGCGTCTCAGGAGGTTGCGCTGCTTCTTCCCTTCACGTGAGGCTCTGTTGGGGCCTGGCACATCCACAGTGTCTATCAGGTTTACTCCTTGCCTCCATTCCTCAGACTCCATGTCCCCATTGCCTTGCTGATGGTCCACAAGCCTGTCCTGTAACACTGGGTAGCGGGTGCGCATGAGATTGTGCAGGATGCAGCAAGCTTCCATGATGCTCCTCAAGGTCTCTGGGCAATGCTGCATGGTGGTGAGAAGTACCTAGAACCTGTTGGCCAGGATGCCAAAGGCGTTGTCCATCACCCGCCTTGCCCTGGACAGCCTGTAGTTGAAGATCCTCTCTTTACGGGTGAGGCGTCTGGAGGTGTAGGGCTTCATGAGGTAGGTTGTGAGGGAGAAGGCGTCATCCCCCACGATGAAGTAGGGCACATCTTGCGTGTCGTTGGGCAGCGGGTCTGGATCTGGGAAGCCCTCGATGAGGTTGCGTTCCAGCCCCTCCTTGAGGTCACTGGCGTTGTATACCTGGGCATCTGAAGATGAGCCGTTGCTTGAAGCATCGATGTACATGAACTTGTAGTCAGCATCGACCATGGCGAAGAGGATGATGCTGAAGAAGCCCTTGGAGTTGAAATAAGTGGACCCCGACTTGGCTGGAGCTTTGCAGGCCACGTGCTTGCCATCTATGGCTCCAACAGTGTGGGGGAAGTTCCACTTCTGATACCACTGCTCTGCAACTTTCTTCCTTCCTTCTTCAGTGGAGGGGTACTGGAGGAGCTCCTCCTTGTATTCTTCGATGATGGCTTGCACCACTTCTCTGACCACAATGCTGATGGTGTTGGATGGCACCCTCCAGCCGTACTGCATGCTCCTCTAGGTGGTCCCGGAGGCCAGGTGGCACAGAGTGAGTGCCACCTTGAGCCTAGGTTCCAGGCTGGGGCGGAAGCTGGTGCTCTGCTTAGTCAACCTGGGTGTCAGCCGCTGCACAACTTCATCAAACATGGCTGGAGGCATCCTCATGAAGTTCTGGAATGCCCGAGTGTCTTCGTTCCTGAGCTCCACCATCAGCTTGCTGTACAGTCCGTCCTCTGCTCTTCTGGCGAACCATCTTCGGACCAAGACTCTTTTTGGCTGCCTCTTTTTCTTCTCGCAGTAGAGTTCACAGAGACTGCAGATGGCTTTGCACTGTTGCAGAACGATGGTGGCTGCCGAAAGGACTTTGTTACAATCCACGGTGGACATGACTGGATGCTGTGGAAGAGGAAGAGTCAGATGAAGGCTGCAGAGGTCTGCACAGCTGGGCTGCTGGGCTGAAAGTGAGATGCAGGCGAGTTGCTCCCCCTTTTTATAGGCAGGATAGGTTTTCCGCTAGGCATCCTCTAGGCATCCTCTAGGCATCCTGTAGACATCCTTAATATCCGAGATAGGTCCCCTCTGCGAATGTTTTTTCCGTTTTAAACGCTTTGTTTTCGTGCTGCATCCACTAGGCATCTGTTCTGCATCTGTTCTGCGTCTGTTCTGCTTCATCCCTGCGTCCGAGCGGATGTGAGTTGCGCGGATGCGGAACAGATGCCTAACGGATGCGTAGCGGATGCAGAACGGACAAATTGGATACATTTTCTGCGCAAAAGTTTTGAGCAGCCCAAAACTTTCTGAGCGGATGAAACGTCAATAAACGGATGCTGGACGGATAGAGAGGAAGCAAAACGGAGGCAGTGAGTACATCGCGTTTTCCAATGGATGGCAAGCTTTTTTGTCCGTTTTACATCCTCTTTGCATCCGTTGGTTCAGTGTGACAGGGGCTTAAATTAGTTAATGTGTCTGTTCAGTGAATTTGGCTTCCCCATTGACTTTGCTTGTCAAAAGTTGCAAAAGGTGATCACGTGACCTGGGACACTGCAACCGTCACAAATATAAACCGGTTGCCAAGCATCTGAATTTTGATCACATGACCACGGGGATGCTGCAATGGTCTTAAGTGTCAACTAAAAAGATACTTCTTTGGTCTTTTTAGCTGCCAGAAAAAGGGAGTGGGGGAAAACAAGGCATTCTTGAAATGCTTAGATAATCACCTCAGCAGCCCAAAGTTGTCAGAGCATAAGGAGGTTATTGGAGAACATGATGCATGACTCTTGGAAATGGGTGTGTCCATTGGAGAAGTCACATCCAGGACGTGGGGGAAAGACCAGGGTCAAGGGGGAAATGTATGATGTGATTTAGTATCAGCTGCATCCAGCTTACGCCAACATGGCCACTCCTAATAAATCAATTTACTTTTCTCTGAGACTTTTGATTTGGATGAGGGTGGATTTGTTGGAGCCCTGACATTAAGTGTGAAAAATGGTCATAAGACCGAGAAAAATTGTCATTTTTCAGTGACATTCAGAGGTGGTATTCAGCAGGTTCTGACCAGTTCTGGAGAACTGGTAGTGAAAATTTTGAGTAGTTCGGAGAACTGGCAAAATCTACCTTTGACTGGAGATTTTACAGTATCCTTTCCCTGCCACACCCACCAAGCCACACCCACAGAACAGTAGTAAAAAAATTAGAATCCATCACTGGTGACATTGTAACTTCAAACAGTCACTAAACAAACTGTAGTAAGTTGAGGACTACCTATAATGACCAGCACTTTGAATTGCATATGAAAGCAAAAATGAAGTCATTGAAGGCCCCAAAGCAAAGGTGAGTTGCTGCTTCAAAGAGTCCTTTGCCCCAGGGAGGATATATATATCCTAACTCTATACAGAAGCAGATGAGATTCTGCTGAAATGTTGCTACAACTTTAACAGAACTACAATGACGTGGGAGAATACCCGAAGGAAGCTAAACAGCACACACACACACACACACACACACACACACACACACACACACACATATATATATATATATATATATATATATATATGTTTTTTTAAGCTTTCACGGGTACTTACATGTGTGCTGTTTAGCTTCCTTTGGGTATTATCCCACGTCATTGTAGTGCTGTTAAAGTTGTAGCAACTT
>BLBF01005140.1:0-15957 GCA_015471245.1 Laticauda colubrina
CAGCCTCCCTGCCAGCCTTGCTGCCAGCCTGCCTTCCAGCCTCCCTGCCAGCCAGTCTGTCTGCCAGCCTTGGTGCCTGCCCTCCTGCCAGCCTTCCTGCCAGGCTTCCTGCCAGGCTTCCTGCCAGCCTCCCTGCCAGCCAGCAACCCCACAACCATGGGGAAGAAGCGAAAGTCTCAGCAACCTGCCGCCATCCCTGGCAAGAGGGACAGGGCCACCCTCCCGCCCCATGTCCCTGACTCTGCTTCTGCTGGGGCTTCTGCTGCTTGGGCTCACTCTTCTGTTGCTGGAGCTTCTGCTGTAGCTGCTCCTGGCAGTGGTGCTTCTGCTGCGTACTCTGCTGAAGCTGCTTCTGGTCCTGCTGGTCCTGTTGGTCCTGCTTGTTCTGCTCCTGGTCTTGCTGACCCTGCTGCTGGTGCTTACTCTGCTGCTGCTCATCCTGGTCTTGCTATGCTGCTGCTGCTGGTGATTATGCTGCTGCTGATGATGATGCTGCTGCTTATGATCCTGCTGGTGATGCTGCTGCTGCTGCTGCTGTTGGTGTGGAGGAGCAGCCCCTACAACCTGGAAGCCCCTCTGATGAGGGCCCATCTGGTCCTGCCAAAGGGAGGAAGAGGCGTATGCAACAACGGGAGAGGAGGCAGTACTACATCGAGGAAGTGCACGAGGATGAGGTGTTGGAGTGGCTGAGAGAGAACGACTATCTGTGGCGGAAGGGACACCGGCTGTACAGGGACACCAAGCGGAAGCAGGCTGCTTGGAGAGAGAGGGCGAAGAATCTGGGCTACACTTCGGAGGTGCTCCTCGGCTGGTGGAAGCACATGCACACCTGGTGCGGGAAGCTGCACCGCAAAAAATCTGACCAGGCCAGGGTTAAGCTGACGGACAGAGAGAACTATGTCATGGCCAAGTGCAGCTTCCTGGAGGGTGAGGTCCGCCACTGAGGAGCACCAGAAGCCCAAATTCTACCCTCTCTCCCTGGCAGCCTGCTGGGAGCCAGTCCTCTGGTGGCCGAGAGTCAGTCCCTGTCTCCATGCAGGTATCTGTGGAACATGCCACGGCAGAGAATCCCCGGGCAGGTGTTGAAA
This sequence comes from Laticauda colubrina, assembly GCA_015471245.1. NCBI lineage: Eukaryota > Metazoa > Chordata > Lepidosauria > Squamata > Elapidae > Laticauda > Laticauda colubrina. Next base: position 1,089 of record BLBF01005140.1, read on the forward strand.
GCGTGGTGGAGAGCTATGAGGACTCTCTGGTGTGGTGGGAGAAAGGAGACATCGAGTCCACCGCTGCCGAAGCCGCATCCACCCACACCTCTTCCACCACAGTAAGGCAGAGAGCCGGACCGCCGGAGGGGCAGAGCCACAAAGTCCTGGTGGAGATCAGGGACACCATCCGCACCAGCATAGGTCTCCTCTCTCAGCTGGTCCCCATCGAATCCTCCTCCTCCAACCGCAAGCCCTTCCTCAATTATGTGAACCAGACCCTCAAGGAGATGGCGGATCCCCAGTACCATGTGGTGAAGGAGAGGATCACCACGCTGCTTAACAACCCTCCAGACCCAGAGGCACCTGCCCCCACCCAGTCCAGGTCTGCTCCTCCACCCCAGGTGATGTCCCTCCCATACCAAGGCTTCCCACACACCCTCACCTACCAGGGCTACAGCTACCTAGAGGTACAGTAGCACAGACAGCAGCCCTTACAGATGCAGGAACAGAGTCATCGGGAGACACCGCTGCCACCGGTTCCAATGATGCCACCGATGCCAACCTCGACAGTCCTCACCCCGCTGCAGAGCAGGCAGCCCCACTACACTGCTCCTTCCTCTATCCCACAGCCAAGCCCGGCCTCAGTACATCTGTCCTCAGTACTGGGGCTGACACCCCATGGCATGGAGGAAGGACCTCTCAGCATCACGGGGCTGAGCCAGCTGTCCGACACCTTCCTCAACACACCGTCCCCTGTTGTCCTCTCGGGGCTAGGCATTCCAATAACACCTCAGACAAGCACTGCAGCAGCATCCACCTCCACAGCACCTGCTCCCTAAAATCTTAGCCTGGGCACACACCTCCGAGTGACCAAGAGGAGTGCCAGAGACTGGCTGCCTGGATATTTGTGGACTTTATTTGGACACTTGACTTGGGTCATGTTTATTTTACAGCTTGTTATTAATAAAGTTTATCTGGGTGGAAACTTTTAGAAATTATTTAGCCTTTGCATGCTTGTGGGATGGGTTAAGATAGCAGTGGGATGGGCAGGGATACCTGTGGGATAGGTTAAGATAGCTGTGGGATGGGAAGGGATACCTGTGAGATGGGTTAAGATAGCTGTGGGATGGGAAGGGATACCTGTGGGATGGGCAGGGATACCTATGGGATGGGTAATAGCTGTAGGATAGATAAACCTCCAGTGCAAGCATAGTGGGACTGTATGGTCCACCCTCCCAGGTGCCACCCCTACCACCCTTTATGATCAATAATAATGTAATAATTATCCACGCATGTCAACATAAACACAACTCTTTCTTAAACGCCCTGATCATTGTAGGCCAACCAAACATACATGGCCCAATCTCATCCGTGTGATGAGACAGGCTGAAGGAATCATCCATTAAGCATCTACCATCCAGTCTTGCCACTCCACCGCTCCAGCTGGGGAGTTGCACCAGTGTTTCAGGAGGTTGCACTGCTTCTTCGCCTCACGTGAGGCTCTGTTGGGCCCTTGCACATCCTCAGTGTCGATCAGGTTTTGCCCCTGTCTCCATTCCCCAGGCTCCATGTCCCCACTGCCTTGCTGGAGGTCCACGAGCCTGTTCTGCAACACTGGGTAGCGGATGCACATGAGATTGTGCAGGATGCAGCAAGCTTCCACGATCCTCCTCACGGTCTGTGGGCGATGCTTCATGGTGGTGAGTAGTACCTGGAACCTGTTGGCCAGGATGCCAAAGGCATTCTCCACCACCCGCCTTGCCCTGGACAGCCTGTAGTTGAAGATCCTCTCTTCACGGGTGAGGCATCTGGAGGTGTAGGGCTTCATGAGGTAGGTTGTGAGGGAGAAGGCTTCATCCCCCACGATGAAGTAGGGCACATCTTGCGTGTCGTTGGGCAGCGGGTCTGGATCTGGGAAGCCCACCATGAGGTTGCTTTCCAGCCCCTCCTTGAGGTGACTGTCGTTGTATACCTGGGCATCTGAAGATGAGCCGTTGCCTGAAACATTGATGTACATGAACTTGTAGTCAGCATCGACCATGGCGAAGAGGATGATGCTGAAGAAACTGTTGTAGTTCTGATAAGTGGACCCCGACTTGGCTGGAGCTTTGCAGGCCACATGCTTGCCATCAATGGCTCCAACGGTGTGTGGGAAGTTCCACCTCTGATACCACTGCTCTGCAACTTCCTTCCAGCCTTCTTCAGTGGAGGGGCACTGGAGGAGCTCCTCCTTGTATTCTTCGATGATGGCCTGCACCACTTCTCTGACAACAAAGCTGATGGTGCTGGGTGGCACCCTCCAGCCGTACTGCATGCTCCTGTAGCTGGTCCCTGAGGCCAGGTGGCACAGAATGAGTGCCACCTTAAGCCCAGGTTCCAGGCTGGGCGGGAAGTTGGTGTTTGTCTTTGTCAACCTGGGTGTAAGGCGCTGTACAACTTCGTCAAACATGGCTGGAGACATCCTCATGAAGTTCTGGAACGCCCAAGGGTCTTCGCTCCTGAGCTCCACCATCAGCTTGTCGTAAAGTACGTACTGCGCTCTTCTGGCGAACCATCTTCGGAGCCAGACTTTTTTGGGGTGCCTCCTTTTCTTCCCGTAGTACTGTTCACAGAGACTGTAGATGGTTTCGCAGTGTTGCAGAAGGATGTTGACTGCCGAAAGGATTTTTTCACAATCCATGGTGGACATGACTGGATGCTGTGGAAGAGCAAGAGTCAGATGAAGGCTGCAGAGGTCTGCACCGCTGGTCTGCTGGTCTGAAAGTGCGATGCAGACGAGTTGCTGTCCCTTTTTATAGGCAGTGTAGATTTTCCGCTAGGCATCCTCTAGGCATCCTCTAGGCATCCTCTAGACATCCTTAATATCTGAGATAGGTCCCCTCTGCGAACGTTTTTTCCGTTTTAAATGCTTTGTTTCCGTTCTGCATCTGTTCTGCATCTGTTCTGCATCCGTTCCATGTACGTTCCGCTTCCTTCCTGCGTCCGGGCGGATGCGAGTTGCACAGATTCGCAGCGGATGCCTAGCAGATATAGCGGATGCATAGCGGATGCGTAGCGGATGCGTAGCAGATGCAGAACGGAGGAACTGGATACATTTTCCGCGCAAAAGTTTTGAGCAGCCTAAAACTTTTGGAGCGGATGAAACGTCCATAAATAGATGCTGGACGGATAGAGAGGAAGCAAAATGGAGTCAGTGAGTACATCGCGTTTTCGAACGGATGGCAAGCTTTTTTGTCCATTTTACTTCCTCTTTGCATCCGTTGGTGCAGTGTGACAGGGGCTTAACTGTCTACCTATCACATTAATTAGCTATTGCAATTGTTTAGTGTCCTATTGTTATTGACTATGCCAGCTAGAAACTCCAGAAACTCCAAATCCTCCACTACCAAACAACAACAAAAATTAATATCTCTACCAATGACCTCCCAGACTCCTATACATGCTTCAGATACCTGAAAATCATCAATGGAAGTGAAAATAATATCAAATGCAACCTATGTGACAATCAAGCCCACCTTGCCTGCTTAAACTTAAACAAAGACCTTGCTGATCTCCTAAAAGCATCAGATACATTCCTTTGTCTATGTCTATCATGTTTTCCTAAGCTAAACGAACCAACTACCCTGCCTGACAGAGTTGATAGCATGGAATCACTCATGCACTCAATAGAAAAACACTTAGCAGCACATTTTGAAACAATTATACAAGAAAGCCTAATTTCTCTTGAAAAAAAAATACAGCACTGATAAGTTATTTTGACCTATCAGCTCAAAATTAAATCCCAACCCAACAACCACTACCACAATTACTACCTCAACTACAATCACAACTACAACCAAAAATAGCCACCAAACCACAACTACAAATAAGTACTATTCCCATCAAATAATTCCACCAATGATATCTCCTTACTCATCAAAGACACCATTGAACATGATCAGAAATGTCCAAATACCAACTTATTTGGACTTGAAGACACCAATGAATCAAATGATATCACCAAAGTTCGTAATATCATAAGCAACTCAAATACAACAAGCATCTCTCCTGAAGATATCATTGAAATAACCAGAGATGGCCCTGAGTCCAAATACAGTGATAACTCGGTCAAACAGACAACAAATGGTCAAAATTGAGAGCATCCTATCAAATTCTGTACCTGTCAACAGTGGTGTCTCCCAAGGCAGTGTTCTAGGATCAACTCTTTTCATGCTCTACATAAATGACCTCTGTGATCATATTAAGAGCAACTGCTTCTCTTTGCTGACAATATAAAGCTATTCAACACCACAGACCATACTGCTACCCTTCAAAAAGTCCTCGACTATGTATCAGAATGGTTAAACAAATGGCAACTTCAAATCTCAACAAATAAATGCTCTGTCTTACATATTGGCAAAAAAAAATCAGAAAATAAAATACAAGCTGAATAGTCAAGACCTTGTTGATGATCCAAACTCCGTCAAGGATCTTGGAGTGCTCATCTCTAATGATCTAAGTGCTAGAGCTCATTGTAACTACATAGCCAAAAAGGCATTAAGAATTGTTAACCTAATTTTATGTAGCTTTTTCTCTGAAAATATTACACTACTGACTAGAGCATACAAAACATTTGCTAGACCAATACTCGAGTACAGCTCATCAGTCTGGAACCCACATTATGTATCTGATATTAACACAGTTGAGAAAGTCCAGAAATATTTCACAAGAAGAGTTCTCCACTCCTCTACTCGTTGCAGAATACCTTATGCCACCAGACTCTAAAATCTGGACCTAGAAAACTAGAACTATTCCGCCTTTGGTCCGATCTAAGTATAGTATATAAAATCATACATTGCAATGTCCTACCTGTCAATGAATACTTCAGCTTCAACCATAACAATACAAGAGCAAACAATAGATACAACTCAAGGTTAATCGCACCAAACTTGATTGTAGGAAATACGACTTCAGCAACAGAGTGGTCAATGTCTAAAACACTCTCCCTGACTCTATGGTTTCTTCCCCAAACCCCAAAAACTTTAACTTTAGACTGTCTACTATTGACTTCACCCCTTTTCTAAGAGGTCTGTAGGGGGCGTGCATAAGCATACCAATGTGCCTACTGTCCCTAGTCCTATTGTTTCTTTTATTTTTCTTATATGTATCCATGTATTCATAACTAAGTTTTTACTTATACCTATTATCTTGTAAGCAATTGACAAACCAAATAAAATAAATAATTTTTTTCCAAACAAGGAGAAAGATAAGCAAGCCTGGATTGAGTTTGGATTGAATAAATGGATATAAGTATTATGCCCAAATACCGTCACACATTTTCATCTTCAACTTGGAAAACCACCAAAGAATGCTTGGAAATCTGCCTTGGGGTTTCTTCAAGGTTATCTTCCTTTCAAAACAAGACCTCTATCCCCCACCCCCACTTCTATTTTAACCCTTAGGCTGCTTGAGAATCTTTTTTAATGGTGTTTTGGAGCTTCCTTTTTTTGTAGGAGGTAGACTTTCTATCTACAAAGTTTCCAAAGCAAAATTACTTCCTTCACACTAAATCAGAAGAAAAAAAAAATAACCCCAAATAATTGTTTGCTCAATACTATGTCCTGCATGCTAAAATGCTTTTCTCATGTTCATACCATGTCTTTGCCTCTACCTCCTCTTCTTATGGCTTCTGTAGTCTCTCCTTAACTGAAATTTAAGCCCCCGTCACACTGCACCAACGGATGCAAAGAGGATGTAAAACGGACAAAAAAGCTTGCCATCCATTGGAAAACACAATGTACTCACTGCCTCCATTTTGCTTCCTCTCTATCCGTCCAGCATCCGTTTATTGACGTTTCATCCGCTCAGAAAGTTTTGAGCTGCTCAAAACTTTTGCACGGAAAATGTGTTCTGTATGCAAATTGGGTTACTCCAAAACATGCAAATCTGATTGGTCAACTAAAGTAAGCATTAGATTGGTTCACTAAGAACCAATCCAAATAAAGTAAAAAAGGCGGTAAATTCGATCAGCTGCCATTGGTTACAAGCCGGCAGGCTAGCCTGTATAAAAGGCTGCCGCTAAGTCGGCCAACCGTTCCGTTTTACTGATTCCTTTGAATAAAGACTTTTATTTGTTGGAACCCGGTCTACCTCGTGTTTTTCCGAACAAAACACTGGCGACGAAGGTGGAATCGTCCTGAACACAAAAACTGCACGCGGTGATAAGAAGCCCAGATGACAACAAAGATCCCTGGAAACAACGCACCGCCTGCACCCTTCAACCCCAACGAAGAGGATTGGGATTCCTATGCAGACCGCTTCCAAATGTATCTGGAAAGCAATGAAATGGAAGGAATTTCAGAGCAACGTAAGAGAGCTGTGTTCCTAACACACTGTGGGCCAACGGTTTTCAAGATGGCAAAGGCTCTAGCGAAGCCCCAAGATGTCAAACACCTAACGTGGCCAGAATTGCAATGAATTCTCAAAGCACACTACGCTCTGATGGTGTCAAACTTAATAAAGCGACACAAATTCTACAGGAGAGACCAGAAAGAGGGAGAGACCATCGCCGATTTCGTTGCTGCACTTCGACAAATAGGTGATGAGTGTGAATTCTCAAACCTCGACGAGGCAATGAGGGATCGAGTGGTGTTGGGGTTGAGAGACTCAACCACACAGGGTAAATTACTCAACAAACCCAACATCAGTGTAGCCGAAGCTATCAAGGAAGCCGCAGCCGCCGAAGCCGCGAAAAAATCGGCTATGAAGAAAATGAACACACATAGTGATGAAACGAACCCAACCAAAGACAAAAAACAATCTACCACCACCACGCATTACGAAGAGTATGGCGAAACACCTGACACTAGCGAAGAAGACGATGAGGTCCACCGCCTATACACTAACAGAAAAGAGTGCGAAAGAAGAAATTGGCGGGAATGCGCTGGCTGCAGAGGAAACCATCTCCGAGCCGAATGCAGATTTCTCAATGCCATCTGCAGGGTCTGCAAGAAACAAGGGCATATCGAAAAAGTCTGCAGGAACAAAAAATACTACAGCCCAACGAGATGCAGAAATTCCCCAACACGAGCTGAGCCTAAACGAGCTGAGAGAAAGTGGCAACAAGAGAAGCAAGCCAATACACACCAAACTGTCATTATAAAGAGCGCTCAGACGGAAAGTGGGAAGAAAGTTAAAGTCATTGTAGAAATCGAAGGGAAGCCCTGCAAGATAGAAGTAGACTCGGGGTCCTTTCTCTCTATGGTATCGTGGGACACAATAAAACAGCTAGTCCCAGATATCAAAACCAAAGCACTAAAGAAGCAGCACCTAACTCTCAAGGACTACCAGGGAAACCAAATCCCTGTAGTCGGCATGGGACATTTCCGAGTTACCTACAAAGAACACGTCAAAGTGCTACCGCTGACCATAGTCGACAGAGACAGACCAAGTCTCCTGGGCATTGAATGGTTCGCACCATTGGGCATCGAGATGACCGGGATCGATCGAGTGACTGCAACCGGCTGGGAAGAAGACCTCATCCGGGAATTCCAGGATGTTTTTGACGGCTCACTGGGCAAGTATCGGGGAAATCCCATTTCTTTCAGTTTAAACCCCCAAATAGCCCCACGAAGAATAAAAGCCAGACGAGTTCCTTTTGCACTAAAGGCAAAAATAGAGGAACAGCTACACAAATTAATAGCCCAAGGGGTATTAGAACCTGTGGACCATGCCAAGTGGGAAACGCCTATAGTCACACCTATCAAACCCGACGGGTCCGTTAGAATCTGTGGTGACTATAACGCTACCCTGAACCACGCATTACAACCAAGCGCATACCCGGTGCCAGTAGTCCAGCATTTGCTTCACTCCCTGGGAAAAGGAAAGGTTTTTGCTAAACTCGACCTAGCACAAGCCTACCAACAACTCCCAGTGGACCCAGAAACTGCGGAAGCAAAGACTATAGTTACCCATAAGGGCGCATTCAAATGTCACCGACTGCAATTTGGAGTAAGTGTAGCCCCAGGCGTTTTCCAGAGTCTAATGGAACGCCTCCTAAATGGCATACAAGGAGTCGTACCATACTTTGACGATGTCCTGATCTCAGCCAAAGATGAAACCCAATTAAAAAAGAGACTCAAAGAAGTACTAACTAAGTTTAGAGAATCTGGCCTCAAGGTGAAAAGAGAAAAGTGTTGCCTAGTTAAGAATAGCATTGAATTCCTGGGCTATTTAATAGATGGAGAGGGTATACACCCAACAGACAAGAAAATTAAAGCTATCAATGAAGCACCAGAACCAAGAAACAAAGCCGAACTACAAGCATTTCTTGGACTGATAAATTTTTATAATGTATTCCTACCGAATAAAGCCACAATAGCAGAACCATTGCACCGTCTATTGGACAAGAAAGCAATTTGGACTTGGGGTTATAGAGAGAAGAATTCCTTCCAGAAAATTTAAAAATTGCTAACATCAACAAACGTTCTCATTCAATTTAGCAACACACTGCCATTGAGGGTGACCTGCGACGCTTCGCCATTTGGAGTCGGTGCCATCCTGAGCCACCAACTGCCTGATGGCAGAGAGGCACCCATCGCATACTACTCAAGGACCTTGTCTAAAACCGAGAGGAATTACAGCCAACTCGACAGAGAAGCCCTAGCAATTGTCGCTGGAGTGAAACGCTTCCACGAGTACCTCTACGGGCAGACTTTTCAAATTATAACAGACCACAAACCACTAATGGGAATTTTGGCAGGAAACAAGCCAACACCAAATATCCTTTCTCCAAGAATGACTAGATGGTCAGAGTTCCTAGCAGCCTATACCTACACTCTGACACATCAACCAGGGAAACAAATTTCCCATGCGGACGCTTTGAGCAGAGCACCCTTACCAGAAACCGAGGAAGACCCGGCACCAGCGATGACAGCATTACAAATAGAGACTTGCCCCGATCTACCCATATCTGCTTATGATGTCGCCAGAGCCACCCGAAAGACTCAGTGACTTCCCGCATCCTCAGCTGGGTAGGTAAAGGCTGGCCGGAAAACCAAAAAATTGAAAACTTTAAACCTTTCCGGACCAGACAGACTGAACTTTCGATTCAAAAAGGGTGTTTATTGTGGGGTGATCGGGTAGTCATTCCTAACAAACTACAACCCAGGGTACTTGGGATGTTACATGAAGGGCACCCGGGAATTGTGAAAATGAAAAGCCTTGCAAGAAGTTATGTTTGGTGGCCGGGTATTGATAAGGACAGAGAATATTGGGTAAGCTCGTGCAACAAGTGCCAGGGAATTAGACCGTCCCCACCTAAAGCACCCATTAGAGACTGGGAAACCCTGTGAGGCCACATCAATTTCGCGGGTCCTACCAAGGGGTATACATTCCTGATTGTCGTTGATACCTATTCTAATTGGCTAGAAGTAAAAATCATGCCATCAACGACAACAGAAACTGTAATCAAACAACTAGACAACCTTTTTGCCACCCATGGTCTACCGGATGTCCTTGTATCAGATAATGGGTCACAGCTAACCAGCCTACAATTCGAGCAATACCTAGCTTCCCTAGGTATAAGACATGCCCTAACCATGCCAGCTCACCCGGCCGCAAATGGCAGGGCTGAGAGAATGGTCCAGTTTACCAAAGAGGGATTAGAAAGAATGGACACCGGGGATGTCCAACAGAAAATAAACCGATTGCTCACTCTCCAACACATAATGCCCAGTACCACGACCAACAAGTCCCCAGCAGAATTGCTCATGGGGAGGAAATTAAGATCACACCTTGATAGGTTGCACCCAAATTTTACGCCAGAAACCCCCCCGACTCCTCCACACGATTTAGGAAATTTGAAGTAGGTGAGTTGGTTTACGCTAAAAACTTCACTGGGGACCCTGTTTGGCTACCAGGACAAATAATGCAAATTACAGGCCCCAAATCCTACCGGTTAACAATTGACGACGGCAGGGAATGGAAGCGGCACATAGACCAGCTCCGTTCCCGAAACATAGAACGAAATACAGACATACACCCATACATGGAAAAAACCGGTGATGGACAAACCAAAGGGGGGGGGGGGGAATGCGAGAAACAAATAAAGAACCGATACAAACAAAACCCAAAGAGATTAACAAACAAAAAGAGCAAATAAAATACTCACTGTTTGAAGAGACTTGCGTGAAGAGCCCATCGGAAGGGGACAGCCAGGCCAGCTCGACCTGCCCGGAGGAAACGGGAGGGAGCGGCAAAACCGCCGGCCTAAGAAACTCAGGCGGCAGAATGGCTGACTCACCCTTACAGACGGTTCCAGAGAGAAGGACGGACGACACAGCAGCCCCATCCGAACAGGTCGAAGTCTCCGCCGAAAGTGAACTGCGCAGGTCCAGTCGAGTCAGGAAAAGCCCCGCCTACCTGCGCGACTACATCACCACGTAGGACTGAACTAAGGAGGGAGGGGTGTTCTGTATGCAAATTGGGTTACTCCAAAACATGCAAATCTGATTGGTCAACTAAAATAAGCATTGGATTGGTTCACTAAGAACCAATCCAAATAAAGTAAAAAAGGCGGTAAATTCGATCAGCTGCCATTGGTTACAAGCCGGCAGGCTAGCCTGTATAAAAGGCTGCCGCTAAGTCGGCCAACCATTCCGTTTTACTGACTCCTTTGAATAAAGACTTTTATTTGTTGGAACCCGGTCTACCTCGTGTTTTTCCGAACAAAACAAAATGTATCCAATTCGTCCATTCTGCATCCGCTACACATCCGCTACGCATCCGTTCTGCATCCGTTACGCATCTGCTTTCCATCCGCTCTGTGTCCTCGCCACGTCCATGTTACCTGCTCTGGTTATGCAAATTTTTGCCCCTTTTGAGAGCGGATAACAACGGATGGAACATTTTGCTCGTCTGTTGTGTCCGTTTTGCATCCGTTGGGCAGTGTGACAGGGCCTTTAGGTTGCAAAGTCCTAAAGACAATGATTCATCTTTAGCATTTATATGCTAAAATATTTATACCATTCTGTAGTGCATAGTTCTTTTTGTTTGCTCGTATGCTATACTTAGAAATGTTTGCTATGTTTAGTCCAATCTGAACGTCCCAGGGACATAATGTTTTACAAGTTTTGAATCCTTAGAAAGGAGGTCATTAGAGGCTTACACTTACTAGTATTTTGTAATATTTGTGTCTCCCTATTATTTTGCATCAGCTCACTAGGAACAGAATAAGCATTCCATAATTCCATTAATTTGAATTTGGCACTCAGTTTTTTTTTTCTCATTGTTTGACTCTGTATTGTATTTTTTCCTCTTTATGCAGACATTTGAATATTGTCATTTCAACCACATATTTTCCTTTTTTACTACCTGTATATTGTAAATGATTTTTTCATCCACTTTATCATATATTCTTTCACTTATTCTTCTTCTGTTCCAAATTTAAATAAAACTTCATACATTTTAGCAATTACATGTTCATCACTGGTATGCAAATATGTTTCAAACTCAATCTTACAAAAATATTTTGTCTACTTTAAAACTTTCTAATAATTATAAATAAGAAAACTATTGACAGCTATATCCTTCTACTACAAGCTCTTCTTTTGATTTTATTCCCCTTGACAATATTTTAGTATCTCACGATAGGTTATACATTTGTGTTTGCCAATTATTTCTTCTTTGTAAAATGCTTGTTGTGGTGAAGTCCACAAAGTTAAATAGTAAAGTTTTCAATGAGTTTTATTTTTCCCAGATGCAGTACTTATTTCTAAGGCTAATTGGTTTCACAGGAAGGGAACTACAATGGAGAAGACATCTCTTTTTTTTCATATATAGAATTTAGAGATGGTAGTTAGATGATAGATAGATAGACAGACATTTATCTTTAAGGGGGTAAAAATAGACAGGCAGGCAGAAAAAGTGAAAAAAATCAATATAAAAACAAGAGAAAAGTGCAAAGAGAAAAAGCAACAAAAAAAGTAAACAGATAGATAATATTAGATTTTCTTTGGTACAGGTATAGATGAAAGAATACACCAAATTCTTAACTCAAAATCAAATCAAATCAAGTTTATTACAGTCAAACACCAGAGAGCTAAATTCTTAACTCTAAAATTAACAAATAATTCACATTATTTCTTTAATATCATCTCTGAGTAATTTCCAACTATTTCTCATGTAAAAGAGAAGAATTGCCAAGTACTTCCTCATGATATGGCTTTGGCAGGCAGATTTTTCTTGAAGTAAGCAGTTTTTAAGTCATATAGGACTTTTATAAGTCATTCCTAGCACCTGGGAAACAAAATGGGACCCAGTACAACTCCCATGGTATGGATGTTATATCATTTCTATCACTTTGTGGACTGCTGCATTCTGCATAATGTAACATCTGTAGCATCTGGCTCATTTTCAAGGACATAACACAGGAATGTCAAACTGGCGGCCTGTGGGTCAGATGCATCACGCACAGACCACACCACTCCAGCTCCCCAAAGGGGGAAAATGTCACAATAAATCTCATGATGGCAACATGATGCCATGAGTTTGACATTCGTCACATAACACAATTGTGGCATGATTTTACAGTTAAGCTGACATTGACATACAGATAGTGCATGGTTAACAATGGTAATTGGGATCAAAATTTGTGTCACAAAGGAACACAATCATAAAATCATATCAGATGACTGTGCCTCTTAGTGATGTCAGTTCCAGCACTTCTGGTTGCCATTGTTAAGTGTATCCTGCATTGTTAAGCACAATGTCATGTGGTCACCATTTGTAACCTCCTGCCAGCTTCCCCAATGACTTTGCTTGGAAAAAGCCAGCAAGAATTTTGCAAATGGCAGTCATAACAAAGACTCATTACAATGTTGTAATTGGGAACCCAGTATTCAAGCACCCTGATTGCAATCATGTGACCACAGGGACACTGTAACAGGCAGAATTTTTACTGACTGTACATATCACTTTTTCAGCTCCATTGTAAGTCTGAACAGTCACTGAACAAGTAGTTGTTACCAAAGACCACCTGAAGTCAAAGAATATTATTTTTCTAAAAAATACCATTTGGAGATTTATGGGTTTGATTCATTGGTGGGTTTTTTTTACTACCAGTTCTGTGGCTTGGTGTGCGTGGCTTGGTGGGCATACAGGGGAAGGATACTGTAAAATCTCCATTCCCACCCCACTCCCGGGGGAAGGTTACTGCAAAATCCTATTCCCTCTCCACCCTACTAACCTACTTTTCAGCTCCATTCTCCTGTGCCAAGGCAACAAAAGAAGACTCAGCCAATCATCTGGGACTCGGGAGGCAGAGATTAGATGGGGGCAGGGCCAGTAAGAGGTGGCATTTGCTGGTTCTTCAAACTATTCAAAATTTCCACGACCAGTTCTCCAGAACTGGTCAGAACCTGTTGAATATCACCTCTGGCTTGATGATTAGAAAAGGTAGCTTATGGAAGAAGGAAATGATGATGAAACCTTAGAAGGAGTGGGTAAAAATATAAATGCCCTTACAACAGCTGACAAAAAAAATTTAGGAAGCCACTTTATCATGTTTTCATTTCTTTACATTCTTTTTCTATTTTCTTTCTTATTTATTTTCTATTCTTATTTTTTTTATAAGGGTCATATTGCTTTCAGCTTGTTAAACATTCAAGAAAAAATATATTAAATAAAATAAAAATACTATTTAGAATAAAAGATGAACTTGTCCTTTCTCACAGTCTTGGCTGTTTGTGGGAGATAAGTCCATTTATAATCAGGCTTTTCTGTGGTGCAGATGGAATTTCCACAATAGCAGCATGTTTTTCTTAAAGTGCTGGTGCTCTGAAGAAGTTCTTGTCAATCTGCTTCCTCATTGGAAGGAACTCTTGCCTCTCCTTCTTCCGTGGGTGGGAACTCTTGTCTCACTCTGTCCATTCAGCCATTGCATCAGATTCCAAATTCAAGGCTGGAGGAAATGAAGGCGACTATAGGCTGTCTTTTTAATGATCTGGAAGGATTGGTGATGCTGATATAGTATCGGAGTATCTGACAAGAACCGGTCCAAAAATGATACAAGTGAACATAGGAAATTAATGGGATCTGAAAAAACTTATTCTCTTGGTATTAAAAATGTATGTTTGCATATGCCTTCAAGTCATTATTGACTTCTGGAAACTGCCTGGGCAAATCCATAAAGTTTTCTTGGCAAGATTTTTAGAACTGGACTTCCTTCTTATAGCTGATAAAAAGTGACCTGCCCAAAGTTCCCAAATTTAAAGCCGAAAGTCACCCGGCTGGTTCTGTATCCAACTCAGGGCTGAAATTTTTGGACTTCTAATTTCCAGCCTAGTGCCTTAAACAATAACACCAAACTGCCTCTGTGAAGATTTATACAGTGTCCTAAATGTATATTAAGAAGATGGGACAAAAAACAACTTGAAAGAAATCATTATTTAATGTGACCCTTAAATAAACAGAGGCAAAGGCTAATTAGAAATTACATTTATTTGAAGTCTGCTTCAATTAAAAAAGAAGTCAGCAAATGACAGATTTTTTTTTTTGAAAGTTATATCCATCTGTTAGCCCAAAGTAAAAAAAGGAAAGCAGCACAAATGTTAAATCAATAATTATTCATTTCAGTATTTATACAGTATAAATACTGTTTGAGAGAGAGAGAGACAAACTCAACACAGACGCCTGATGATAGAAGATGAGATTCTGCCGAAATGTTGCTACAACTTTAAAAGCACAATGACAATGACGTGGGATAATACCTGAAGGAAGCTGAATAGCATACATGTAACTACCCGCGAAAACTTAAGAATATATATATGCTGTTCAGCTTCCTTCGGGTATTATCCCAAGTTTATATTGCTACAACTTTAAAAGCACAACAATGACGTGGGATAATACC
>BLBF01005145.1:0-10395 GCA_015471245.1 Laticauda colubrina
TCTTATTTTCATAAATTGTGTTAGCCACCTTTAAACCATCATCATTTTTAACACATATAATCCACCTCTTAAAGATGCAGTAATTCTCTTATCTTCTTTTTCTATGATGCAGTTATCTCCCTTAAATGTAACTACATATCCTAGTTTAACCAAAATTCTAACTGAAATTAAATTAAACTTAAGTTGTGGTACATATAACATTTTTACATTCTCTTTTATAAAAGAACAATATGCTATACCTTGACCTTTAGCTTTCAGTTTCCAGCCATTGGCTAATGATATCTGCTGTTTACTCTGGGACATTTTAATAAAATTTTTGTTATCATTTGTTATACAATGGGATGCTCCACTGTCAACCACCCATAAATAATTTTTGCAGCTCCGTTAGTATACATGGCTAACTCTAAATTTTTATTTATTTTTTGATGATTTTTAGTATTCTGGCCAGCGTTCTGGCGCTTTGCCTTTTTACAAAATCTTGCCAAATGTCCTCTTCCTCCACAATTAAAACACTTTTTACTTGCGTATGCAGTAGGAGATTCATTATCTTCTTTTTGAGGTTGCTCCCTCCTTAATTCATCTCTTTCAAGCCTTCTTCTGGCCTCTTCGATCAATCTGCCAGTTATATCAGTTAAAGTTAAATTTTCCTTTGGCAGAATTTCAAGTGAAGTTACGTAGTTATCATAACTTTCATCAAGGGAAGATAGAATTATGTAAACTTGGTGTAGTTCAGTGAAAATAAGTTCTTTCTCGTGTAGTTCTTTAAAAATGCTTTGCATAGTTTTCAAATGACTCAGCATATCACCATTTGTTTGGAGATGCATCCTGAAAAGCTTCCGTGTTAGATTTATGTGAGCACCAACATTATCTCGAACATAAATCCTCTTCAGCTTCTGCCAACACCCAACAGCCGTTTTCTCTCCGTGGATATAAACAAGCTGTTGATCAGTTAATGTTAACCCAATTATGCAAATGGCTTGTTGATTTTTATGCATAAATACTTCTATCTTTATTCTGTCTTCCTCATCCTCTGGATCCCATTCTTCTACGTTTGGTGGATTTTCAATTGTGTTCCACAAACCTTTTCTTCGTAGAAGTAGACTACATTTTGTAGACCATGATACATAGTTTGTTCCATCCAGCTTGGATATAAGGGACAAAATGTGTAGATTGACTTGTGCCATGTTTTCTTATATGGATATAAAAATATAATTAATAAAAACACAGCTGTCTGTTTACTGTAATGTATAACAACACAAACTCTCACTTTTTACATAAATCTGTTTTATCCTATTTAAACTAACTTTGCAGCCTCTGGGCCCATAACCAGTGTTAAGCCTGGGTTCCCCAACCATGGTTAGGGAGACAAGCTAAACAGAATGTGCAGCGTTAGTCAGATAGGCACACAGATAAATGAGTGAGCTAAGCTTGTATGTTTATTAACATACAGTAAAAATAACAGATACGCTTGTGCTATCAAGAATATAGTTTATTCCATTATAAGTTCATGGCATAGTCAAATAACAATCCAATAGTCATGTATCAAGTAGTCAGTCCATTCAGGGATATTCAGTTAGCAAAGTCCATGTAGAATATCCTATGTCAGTTCACTTACAAATCAGTCCTTTGTTGTCTTTACCGTTCGAGCAATGCAGTCTTGATTCCAAGCAGTAATCAGGGATCATCAAAGCCAGAGAGAGCAAGCTGTAGACTTGCTACTTTTATAGTGTTTTCATAACCACTCCCTTAATTACTATCCCACAGTTAAAGCTGCAGACACTTTAACATACAGAACTATGATTCATAGTTATTATTTCACCTAAACCAGTTAGGGTAAACAATGATATCCCTAACAGCTTCTTTTAATTGTTCGGTTAGGTCATTCGATAAAACCACTTATTGGTTCTTCCTTTGGGCTCTGGTGATCACTGGGGCGGCTAGATGTTTGGCTGAGACAATTGGGCTTATCACCTCCTGGCGCATACTATTATATTGGGGTAGTCTAGAGAGAACATCCGCCATGAAGTTCTTCCCCCCTGGAATGTACTTCAAGGAGAAATTGAATTGCTTGAAGTACTGGGCCCAGCGAACTTGTTTAGGGGACAGTTTCCAAGGCGTTTTAAAGGCTTCCAAATTCTTATGATCAGTCCATACCTCAAATGGGTGTTTTGCTCCTTCCAGGAAATGTCTCCAGGTCAGCAAGGCCCAACGAACTGCAAAAGCTTCTTTTTCCCAGACGGCCCATCTTCTCTCTGTTTCAGACAGCTTACGGGAGGTATACACACAAGGCTGTAAGGTCCCTTTATCGTTGGCTTGAAGTAATACCACTCCAATAGCCACAACACTTGCATCGGCTTGAATCACGAAAGGAGTGTCCATATCTGGGTGCTTCAGCACTGGTTCTGCAGCAAACAGTCATTTTAGCTTTTCAAAAGCGGCTTGGCACTCCATGGACCACTCCAGCAGCTTTCCTGGCTTTGGCTTCCCCTCCCCTTTTGTTTTCAAGAGATTTGTGATGGGCATTGCTATCTTAGCAAACATCGGGATGAATTGCCGGTAAAAATTTGCAAATCCCAAAAAGCTTTGAAGTTGTTTTCTGGTGCGTGGTGGAGCCCATTCCAGGATGGCACGCACCTTCTCTGGATCCATCTCTATGCCTTCAGATGAAATGCGATATCCCAAATAGTCAATTTTGTCTTGGTGGAATTCACACTTTGAAAATTTAGCATACAACTTAGCGGCACACAGTTTTTGTAGAACCGACCACACTAACTTCACATGTTCATCCAGAGTTTCCATGTAGATAAGGATATCATCACGATAAACCAGAACCCCCCTGTATAAATGTTCATGTAACACTTGATTGATCATTTGCATGAATACAGCTGGGGCCCCTTGTAAACCAAAAGGAAGAATGTTGAATTGGAAGCAACCCATCAGGCAGTTAAAAGCAGTCTTCCACTCATCCCCTTCCTTAATTCAAATTCGGTAGTATGCTTCTCTCAAATCCAACTTCGTGAAAATCTTTCCCTTTGCTAAATGGGCCAACATGTCCTTCATCAAAGGAAGGAGGTACACATTTTTCACAGAAATAGCGTTCAAATTTCTGTAATCCACCACCAAGCATTTGGAACCATCTTTCTTTTCCCGGAACAACACTGGGGCTGCTACTCGGGGTCTAGCAGGTTGAATGAAACCACATTCCAGATTTTTATCTATAAACAATCTTAGCTCTTCCAATTCCCGTGGGGTCATTGAGTACAACTTTGGTTTCGGGAGCTTCACCCCAGGCAAAATCTCAATAGCACAGTCTGTTGGCCAATGAGGCAGAAGCTCATCCGAGGCCTTCTCGCTGAACACTTCTTTTAAATCCCAATACTCTTGGGGAATTTTCCCCTCATCTTTCACGGGCTCAGTACCTGTGGAAGCTATTTCAATTAGGTCTTCAGGCTTCGGCTGGGATCTGGCCCCTCCTCTCAGTCACTGCTTTGTGTGTATGCGCAACAACCCCGTCCTCCAGTTAACCTGCGGGTTCCATTTCCGGAGCCAGGGCAATCCCAGTATTAATGGTTGCTCCATCCCAAGGATCACAATAAAACACAGGGTCTCATCATGCTCTCCCATGATCATTTCTATAGGTTCCGTGACAAAATGGGTGGGGCAACCTCCAGCCACTGATCCATCTAGCTGGCAAAAGGAAATGGGCATCTTCAAAGGTTTTAGCTTTAGGCCCATTTTCTTCACTACTTCCGTGTTGATTATACACCTTGTGCACCCAGAATCTAACAGGGCTAGCATTTCCCCTTCGACCCCTGAATTGGGTACCTCAACTTCACCAGAATGGTCATAGGGCCCACGCTTGGACTTAACAGGAAGTCCTCCTCCTCAGGGGTCACTGGGGCTTCTGATTCCTCTCCTGCTGGAGGGGCGACCTCTGCTGTCTCTTTCGACTTTAGTGCCATTTTGTGAGGCTTCACTGGGGACTTTTCAGGTTTCTTTCCTTCCTTTGGCGCCCCCTTTGGCTCCAGCTTGACTCTGCAGTTCACAGCCCGGTGACCTTCCTTCCCACACCGAAAGCAGGCCGACAGGTTGGGTCTTGCCCCCACTCCTCCCTTCTGAGGTTTAGGAGCCTCTTGAGGGAGTGTGGGGGAAAACTTGCTCCACCCATAACCTGCCCGCCGTTTACTTTGGATTAAACCAATCTCTACTTCTTCTGCCAGCAAGTACCACATCTGCAAGTCATTGGGGTCTCTCCTAGCAGTGCATCTCTGGTACACATTTTCATTTAAACCATCTTTAAACAGTTCTATCAGGGCTTCTTGGGGCCAGCCTCGGAAATGGCTGGCTAACTGTCTAAATATTTGGGTGTAATCAGCCACAGACCTCCCTCCCTGTTTTATGGTTTTCATCCTAATTCGGGCCTTGCGCTCTGCCAGTGGGTCCTCAAACCTCACCCACAGTGTAGCCATAAATAGGTTATAATTCAGCAACTGAGGAGTGTTATCATTATGCAAAGTCACCATCCACTCTGCCGGAACCCTTGTAACACATCTCACTTTGGCTGCCTCTGCGGGAAAATCCTCCCCATACTCTTCCATATGGCTCCAAACTTGAGCTAGGAAAAATCCCAAGGCTTTGGGATCCCCTCCGTATTTTACTTCTAACGGAGGCAGCCTAGGAGCTCTACACCTTGTAGGAATCACACCTCCCGCTGAAGGCCCCAGGGCTGCTGCTGGATCGGGTTGATTTATGGGAGAGGGAGCTGCTCTGCTTCTTCTGGCTGGGGCTACTTCCCCTCCCCCTTCATACCTTTGTGCAGCTTGGAGTTGTTCAAAGGCTTCATCAAGGAGTTTTCTGGCTTGATTCAGTGAGAGTTCCCTCTTTTCCTTATCTTGCCAAGGCTCCTCTTTTCCACGCCAGCGGGTAGTTGTGACCCTGGGGGAGGGTCCTTCTCTGGATCTTTCCAACCAACCCCACCGACCATCTGGCCTTCACAGCTGCATCCTCTTCCAGACTGAGCTCTGCTAGCGATTGGGCTTCCTGCACCAGCAAAGAATCTTGCCCTCCAATGGCTCCCAGATCCTCTTGGTCACTATTTGAAGATGACATGATGTCCATGCCCCCTCAGAAGAAAATTGGGTATTCTCTCCGGGTGGGCAGGAGGGGAGATTCAGAATAAATGTCAGGCGGAGCTCCATTCAAAATCCAGGAAAGAATTACTTAGACTCTTTAGTTTAGAGAAAAGATATCTTTTACTGAAAGTGAAGTGGTAGCAACCAAAGAATTCTGAATCTGAGAAATTAGGCGTGCAATTCACATATACAAAGTGATGGAAATGTTCCCACCCCCAATAGTTCAGATGACACTTCCAATTAGAAGTTGTGAATGTGATCATGTGGGCATCTACAGGTGATGATGAGGCCTCTGTCCATTGATCTTGGCATATTTTGATAACGGGTTGCAGTTGCGCAGAGAAAAGAAAGCTAAGCAAGAAATAGAAACCTAACTCTATTGTATTCTTCCTCCCCCCCCATTTACACAACCGAAGAATTTAACACCTCCAGCTCACTTCCCAGACTTTGCCTTCCTCCCCCCGTTACTTATGGCAGTCGAAAGATTTAAAGCAATAGTAGAAGATCTTGAAGGCTGACAATGCGTCTGCATGGGTAATTTGTTTTCCGGGTCGATGCAGCAATGTATATGAGTATGCAGCTAGGAATTCTGACCATCTAGTCATTTGGGGGGATAAAATGTTCGGTGTGGGTTTGTTTCCCGCCAAAATTCCTAGTAACGGTTTATGGTCAGTTACAATGGAAAATGTCCTCCCATAGAGGTATTCGTGAAAACGTTTAACTCTGGCGACGATTGCTAGGGCCTCTCTGTCTAGTTGGCTACAGTTGCATTCCGCTTTGGAGAGCTTTTTCGAGTAAAAGGCGATGGGTGCCTCTCTCCCGTTGGGCACTTGGTGGCTCAGGATGGCACCGACTCTGAATGGTGAGGCGTCACAGGTGACCGTCAATGGGAGTGTGTTACTAAATTGAATAAGAACAGTGTCTGAGGTTAATAAGTCTTTTATGCTTTGGAAAGCTTTTTGTTCCTTGTGACCCCAAGTCTAATTAGTTTTTTTATCCAGTAAACGATGCAATTGTTCTGCTATCGTTGCTTTGTGGGGGAGGAATACGTTATAAAAGTTTATTAGACCCAAAAATGCTTGCAATTCCATTTTGTTTCTAGGTCTGGGTGCATCTTTAATAGCCTTGACTTTTTTTTCTGTAGGGTGTATACCCTCTCTGTCAATTAAATACCCTAAAAATTCAACGCGATCAGTAACTAGACAGCATTTTTCCTTTTTAACTTTCAGGCCGGATTCTCTAAATTTTGTTAGCACTTCTCTTAGTCTTGCTTCTAATTGGGCCGTGTTTTTTGCTGAAATTAGGACATCATCAAAGTATGGAATGACCCCTTTAATTCAATTTAATAGGCGTTCCATGAGGCTTTGGAAAACGCCTGGGGCAACGCTTACTCCAAATTGAAGTCCGTTACATTTGAATGCCCCTCTGTGAATTACTATTGTCTGTGCCTCGGCCATTATTGGGTCCACTGGAAGTTGTTGATATGCTTGGACTAAATTGAGCTTGGCAAAAATTTTTCCTTCCCCAAGTGAGTGCAGTAAGTGCTGCACGACTGGGACCGGGTATGCGCTTTGCTGCAACGCATGGTTCAGGGTAGCTTTGTAGTCTCCGCAGATGCGCACAGACCCATCAGGTTTTACTGGTGTTACTTTTGGTGTTTCCCACCTAGCGTGGTCAATTGGTTCTATGACCCCTTGCGTGATTAATTTGTTTAATTGTTCATCTATTTTGGCTTTTAACACAAAGGGTACTCCTCTGGCCTTTAGCCTTCTTGGTGCTATCTGAGGAGCTAAACTAAAGGAAACTGGGGTCCTCCAGTACCTGCCTAGAGTGCCGTCGAAGACATCCTGGAACTCGTGTATCAGGTTCTCTTCCCAATCGGTTGCTGCTATTCGGCTCACTCCGGTCATTCCAATGCCCAATGGTGTGAACCATTCGATGCCCAGGAGACTGGGACGGTCTCGGTCGACTATGGTTAGCGGCAGGACTTCAGCGTGCTGTTTGTAAGTGACTTTGAAGTGTCCTAGACCTACCACAGGGATCCTGTTTCCTTGGTAGTCCTTTAGAATTAATTCTTGTTTCTGAAGTTCTTTTAGTCTTATGTTTGGAACTAGCCGTATGATTGTGTTCCAAGACACCATTGACAGGAAGGATCCTGAGTCGACCTCCATCTCGCAAGGGCTTCCTTCAATTTTCACTATAATTTTGACCTTTCTCCCGCTTTCCATCTGGGCCCTTCCGATAGTGACAGTCTGGTGAGTTTTTTCTCGATTGCTGGTTCCTTTGCTGCGCTCCCATTTTCTGTCGGCTTGCCTCAATTCAGTTCTTAGTGGGGAATTACTGTGCCTGCTAGGACTGTTGTTTTTACGATTTCTGCAGACTCTCTTGATGTTTCCCCTTTTCTTGCAAGCCAGACAGATGACATCAAGGAACTTGCACTCGGCTCGGGGGTGGTTCCCTCCGCAGCCAGTGCATTCTTGCCAATTTCTTTTTTCGTGCCTTTTTTTGTTCGCGTATAGGCGGTGGACCTCATCATCATCTTCTTCTGTTTCTGATGATGTGCCAAGGTCTTCGTGGTGTGTGGTCGAGGGAACTTGCTTCTTTTCCCTGGGTATGGTCATCACATCAGTATTGGCATTCATCAGCTTCATTGTCACCGCTGATTTTTTCGTGGCTTCTGCAGCAGTGGTTTCCGCGATCGCTTCAGCCACAGTTATATTAGGCTTATTCAATAATTTACTTTGTAAATTAGAGTCTTTTAGGCATAAGACGACACGATCTCACATGGCTTCATCCATATTCTGGAATTCGCAAGCTCCACCCAGATGTCAGAAGGCCGCTATGAAATCAGTGATGGTCTTGTCTTCCCTTTGGTCTCTTTTGTAGAAGTAGTGTCTTTTAATGAGATTTGACACCACAGGCGCGTAGTGAGCCTTTAGCATTCGGTTAAGCTCAGACCAAGTCATCTGTTTCACGTCTCTGGGCTTGCCAATGTCTTGGCCATTTTGAACACGGTTGGCCCACAATGAGTTAGGAAGACATCCCTCTTCCACTGATCTGAAATTTCCTCCATTTCATTGCTTTCTAAAAACATCAGGAAACAATTGATGTATGATTCCCAATCTTCTTTGTTGGGGTTGAAAGGTGCGGGTGGCGTGTTATTACCAGCCATAACTTCTAGCGTGGTTTTCTTGCTGTGTGCTTAGTCTCTGCTTCAGGACGATCCCACCTTCGTCGCCAGTGTTCCATCTGGAAAAAATGTATGGCAGACCGGGTTCCAGTAAACAGGTCTTTATTTCAAACAAGCAACAGTAACGGAACGGCTGGCTAAAGCTGCGGCAGCCCTATTTATACAGACTTGCCTGCCAGCTTATAGCCAATGATGTTTCTTTAACTTTGCCACCTTTAAGCGGCTCCCTGGATTGGTTCCTAGCGAACCAATCCGCTTTCGGCCTTTCTGGCCAATCAGAATGTTCAACTTGGACTCTTCCAAGTTGTACAGAACAAAAACCACTAATGAAAAATGGGTTCTGTTAGGGATAACATTGTTTACCATAACTGGTTTAGGTGAAATAATAACTATGATTCATAGTTAGTGTATGTTAAAGTGTCTGCAGCTTTAACTGTGGAAAAGTAATTAAGGGAGTGGTTATGAAAACAATATAAAAGTAGCAAGATTACAGCTTGCTGACTCTGGCTTTGATGATCCCTGATTACTGCTTGGAATCAAGACTGCATTGCTTGAATGGGAGAGACAACAAAAGACTGATTTGTAAGTGAACTGACATAGGATATTCTACATGGACTTTGCTAACTGAATATCCCTGAATGGACTGACTACTTGATACATGACTATTGGACTATGATTGGACTATGCCATTAACTTATAATGGAATAAACTATATTCTTGATAGCACAAGCGTATCTGTTATTTTTACTGTATGTTAATAAACATACAAGCTTAGCTCACTCATTTATCTGTGTGCCTATCTGACTAACGCTGCACATTCTGTTTAGCTTGTCTACCTAACCCTGGTTGGGGAACCCAGGCTTAACACTGGTTATGGGCCCAGAGGCTGCAAAGTCAGTTTAACTAGGTTAAACAGATTTATGTAAAAAGCGAGAGTTTGTGTTGTTATACATTACAGTAAACAGATAGCTGTGTTTTATTAATTATATTTATATATCCATAAAAGAAAACATGGCACAAGTCAATCTACAAAGTTTGTCCCTTATATCCAAGCTGGGTGGAACAAACTATGTATCATGGTCTACAAAATGTAGTCTACTTCTACGAAGAGAAGGTCTGTGGAACATAATTGAAAATCCACCAAACGTAGAAGAATGGGATCCAGAGGATGAGGAAGACAGACTAAAGATAGAAGAATTTATGCATAAAAATCAATAAGCCATTTGCATAATTGGGTTAACCTTAACTGATCAACAGCTTGTTTATATCCACGGAGAGAAAACGGCTGTTGGGTGTTGGCAGAAGCTGAAGAGGATTTATGTTCGAGATAATGTTGGTGCTCACATAAATCCAACACGGAAGCTTTTCAGGACGCATCTCCAAACAAACGGTGATATGCTGAGTCATTTGAAAACTATGCAAAGCATTTTTAAAGAACTGCACGAGAAAGGGCTTATATTCTCTGAACTACACCAAGTTTACATAATTCTATCTTCCCTTGATGAAAGTTATGATAACTACGTAACTTCACTTGAAATTTTGCCAAAGCAAAGTTTACTTTAACTGATATAACTGGCAGATTGATTGAAGAGGCCAGAAGAAGGCATGAAAGAGATGAATTAAGGAGGGAGCAACCTCAAAAAGAAGATAATGAATCTCCTACTGCATACGCAATTAAAAAGTGTTTCAATTGTGGAGGAAGAGGACATTTGGCAAGATTTTGTAAAAAGGCAAAGCGCCAAAACGCTGGCCAGAATACTAAAAATCATCAAAAAATAAATAAAAATTTAGAGTTAGCCATGTATACTAACGGAGCTGTAAAAAATAATTTATGGATGGTTGACAGTGGAGCATCCCATTGTATAACAAATGATAACAAGAATTTTATTAAAATGTCCCAGAGTACACAGCAGATATCGTTAGCCAATGGCTGGAAACTGAAAGCTAAAGGTGAAGGTATAGCATATTGTTCTTTTATAAAAGAGAATGTAAAAATGTTATATGTACCACAACTTAAGTTTAATTTAATTTCAGTTAGAATTTTGGTTAAACTAGGATATGTAGTTACATTTA
>BLBF01005148.1:0-13687 GCA_015471245.1 Laticauda colubrina
GGATATTGCCAATGAGATGTATTCTGTTTTGGTGGGAAGGGAGACTTTGGAGTCACAGTCTGAGTCTAGGGTTTCCTGTGTCGTCTCTGTAAGGATGGCATAAGCATGGTTAATCTTCCTAAGGTGCAGGGGACATTTGTGGCATTTGCAGGAAGGTATGAGTAGGCTTTTAAGCCACACAGGAAAAACCATCCAGGTGGGAGCTTCAGATAACTATATGAAAATGATATGGTTTCTGTGTAGTTGCATTTTAGGTCTGTGTTGCTAAGACTGGTGCATTTTGTGACCCTAGGTGAGCTGCACCCAGTGACATCAAAGCATTTCTCAGAGGTGGTTACTGCAGCAATGTGTAGGGCATACATGGTGTTGTCCTTAGTTTCTGTAGAGTGGCCCCAGCTAAAAATGCTTTCGTAGGAGTCAGGAAGGTTTCTAAATGTGGTGTAGTTAATGATGTTATGTGGCCTAGTTGCTACTCCCATTAGGCATGTAGTTAGGATATCCTTGACTGATTTCCCTCCTGCTAGGCAAAAGTTAGTAGTGTTGAGTATTTCTTTTGCGAAATATTCCCATATGTTTCCTTTCTCTGGGATAAGTTCCAGGAATGCAGTTGCTTGTGTTACAAGTATTACAATTGTTACAGAAAATAATAATACACAGTGTATATTACATTTCATGTTTCCCATTGCTAGATTCTTTTCTTCCCTCCCCCCTCTTTTTTTTTTATTTGTACAATGTGAAAAATGTAAAAGTATCAAAAATTATAAGTCTCTCCTTTAAAAAAAAACATACAAAAAAGGAAGAAAAAATGCAGAAGAAAAATAATTTAAAAAAAATACACAAAAAAAATATTAGAGTGTTATAACTTAGCACCTGGGAGTCCAGTTTTGTGTAATTCAGTGATTGCCCTTGGTTCCTCAGAGTTGTTTGGTTCAGTGGTGTTGAAGAATGCTGCAAGCGTCCATTGATCTGTGTCTGGATTTTTCTTGAGTTTGATGGGTGGAATTGATTGTGGTGGAGTTTGGCTGTGGTCTATGACTGCTGGCTTTGCATGTGTCCAATGTATCCAAGAGTCTCATTCTGCAATCTTAATGGCAATGTGAGTAGTCAGTAAAACTTGATAGGGTCCTTTCCACCTGGGTTGTAGAGGTGAGGTTCTGGTGAAGAACTTGATCCACACCCAATCTCCCGGTTCATATGGATGCAGGGCTTCTTCCAAGGGTAAGGTCTGCATCAGTGCACTCTGAGTCCAGAGGGTCTGTAGTTGCTTTTGCAGGGCTGCAAGATAAGAAGAGAGAACCATATCCCCCCTATTTAGGCAGAGGGAATGAGGGTCGAGACCTTGTAAGGTATCAGGAGGCCGACCAAAAAGGATTTCAAAGGGGGAAATACCTATGTCCTGTCTTGGTCTAGTTCTGAGATAAAAGAGGGCAATTGGGAGCACTTGTGGCCAGGACAGGTGTGTCTCCTGACAAAGTTTACCCAGTAGGGTTTTTATCTCCCTGTTAGCTCTCTCCACGGCTCCAGAGGAAGTGGGAGAATAGGGTACATGGAGGTTTTGGGTAATGCCGAGGGCCTGAAATATATGCGTGAAGACTTGGGCTATAAAATGTTTTACCCTATCCATGTCCAGAATGGTGGGCACTCCAAACCTAGGCACAATATCCTTAAGGAGATGCCTGGCTGTTTCTAGGGCAGTAGCATGGTGGCATGGGAAGGCCTCTACCCAATGAGTTAGTTGGTCCCTAGAGACAAGAGCATATTGATACCCATTTGCCTTAGGTAGTTGTATATAATCCATTTGGATCTTTTCAAAGGGTTTCTGTGCCCAGGGTCTTCCTCCTTCATGAATTGTTTTTCTGGAGGTGGTATTATTTGCTTGGCAGGTTTGGTATGTTGTGGCTATTCTGGTAGCCTCACTATAGGCTTCAGGTGCATACCATACCCTCCTGGTGGCATCCACCATAGCTTGCGTCCCACAATGTCCCTTTGTATGTAATCTTTGGCAGATTAGCCTAAGGAGACGTCGTGGGGCTATAGGTCTGCCATCGGGGACTCTCCAAAATCCTTGGTTAAAAACTGCTGAAAATTTCTTTTCCCATTGGTCAGATTCCCCTTTGTCTAGAAATTGTGTGTATGATATATCTGGTGCTGTTGTCAGGGCTGGTGTGATGATGGTATGAGGTAGAGGTTTGGTGGCCACCCATTTGGCTGTTGCATCTGCATATTGATTTCCTTTCGTTATTGTAGAGTCATCTGTTTGATGGGCTTTACAATGGATGACTGCTAGCGCTTGTGGTAATTGGATGGCCTCTAAAAGTTTGGCTACTAATGATGCATGTACTATTTGTTGTCCTGCTGAAGTTAAAAAACCCCGTTGTTTCCATAGGGCTCCTGTTGCATGACAGACTCCAAAAGCATATTTGGAGTCTGAATAGATGTTGGTAGATCGGTTCCTAGCAGTTTCGCAGGCTTTCATTAAGGCTATAAGCTCAGCTGCTTGGGCACTATGGGAAGGAGGAAGGGGGGAAGCCCAAATAATTTCTTGTAGAGAGACTACAGCTGCTCCTGTTACTCTTTTGTTCTGGTGCATGTAGGAGAAACCGTCTGTAAAAAGTTCCAAGTCGGGGGTTTTTAGCGGGGTATCTGTTAGATCAGAGTGGGGTAGTTCAGCATCATGCACTAAATGGAGGCAATCATGGAGATTGCCTTCTTCCTGTTCTGTGGGGAGCAGAGTAGCTGGGTTTAGAGTGTTACATCTTTCAAATGTAATGTGATCAGAGGTAAAAAGTTCAGCTTCATATTGAGCCAAACGCTGCTGAGTAAAGGCTTGTGTCTGGCTCTTTAAGAGAATTGCAAAAACTTCACGGGGAACTTTTAGCAGTAGAGGATGCCCTAGTACCAAATCTTTAGATCGTTTCACCAGTTCAACTGTAGCTGCCACAGCTCATAAGCAGGGGACAGTGCTCTGAGCTACTGGATCTAGGGTTACAGAATAATAAGCAACTGGCCGGTGTGTATGTCCAAAAGGCTGTGTTAGAACGCCAGAGGCAACACCTAATTTCTCATGGATGAATAAAGTAAAAGGTTTCCTATAGTCAGGTAGCCCGAGTGCTGGGGCTGATGCTAGGGTTTGTTTGATGGTCTGAAGTCTTTTGTCCAGAGATTTGGACTATTCAATGGGGTCAGGCATGTTTTTGCCTGTTAATTGAATGAGTGGTCGGGCTAATTCACCAAATGAGGGGATCCATGGGCGGCAGAAGCCCAGTACTCCCAGTAAAGCTCTTACTTGATGTTTTGTTTGGGGTGGTTTCATGGCTAAAATAGTTTCTACTCGATTAGGGGCCAATTTTCTAATTCCTGGTGCAATAATATAGCCCAGATATGTTATTTCTTGTTTTAAATATTGCAATTTGGAGGGAGAGGCTTTGTGACCTCTTTCTGCCAGGGCTTTGAGTAAATATAGGGTATCTGTTTTACAGGCTAGCTCAGTTTGAGATGCTAACAATAAATCATCAACATACTGGATTAAGGAAGACTGATATGATAGGGAGATGGAGGAGAGGTTTGCCTTTAATATTTGTGAAAATAGGGTGGGGGACTTAGTATAACCTTGTGGCAATCGAGTCCAAGTATATTGTTGATCTTGCCAGGTAAAGGCAAATAGATATTAGGATGCTGGATCCACAGGAATGCTAAAAAAGGCAGAGCACAAATCAATGAAAGAAAAGTAAGTGGCTGAGGCTGGGACTTCAGTGATTATAGTGGATGGGTTAGGCACTATGGGGGCTCTAGCTATCACATGATCATTTATGATCCTCAAATCCTGTACAAATCTAAAGATGGGGTTTCCATCTTTATCTACTGTAGATTTCTTTACAGGAAAAATGGTGTTGCAGGGAGAGGTACATTTAATGAGAACTCCCTGTTGTAGGTATGCTTGGATTAATTTCTGTATAGGGAGAATTGCTTCTGCAGGGATTTTGTATTGGGGCACACATGGAGGTGGCCCCTGTTTTACTTGGATAGTAACTGGTGTTGCTCCTTTAAGTAGTCCCACCTCTGATGCGTCCCAGCCCCATAAGGAGGGTGGTAGGCTTTTTAAATCCTCATGAAGCCCCGTGTTGTTTGTTATCAGCATGATTGTTTTGTACTTTCCTTTTCCTGAGATTTCTAATTGCAGCCCGTTTTCCACATGTTACGGTAGCTCCCATTTTACAAAGGAGATCCCTCCCTAATAGGGATAGTGGTGAATGGGGGCAAATAGTGAATGCATGGTCTATTGTGAAAGGTCCTAGTTCTACTGGTATGTTGTAGGTAAATTCTACAGGGATTATTTTCCCTCCCACTCCCATTATGTTATCTTGAGCCCCTTCAGCCACTGCAGCTTTATATGGTGCTTCAGTAATTAATGAGGAGGTGGCTCCAGTATCAACTTAGCAATTGTATTTATTTCCTCCGATAAGAACAGTAACAATGGGTTCCCCTTCTGGGCCATTTCTTAAGGAGATAGCTAGTCCATTAAAGGTAGCCAGGAATTCAGTACTTTCATTGTCATTTTCTAGTCAAGAAGGGGGTAACTCATGGTCTCTCCTTTGCTACCATTGTTTGTGTTTATTGGAGGAAAGGGAGCGCTGGGTGGTGTCTGGTGACTGAAACTTTGGTGCTCAGTGTAATAGATTGGATTATTGCCTGGCTTCATGTTTCTAGGTGGTGGGTGATACCGGTTGTGGAGGGGGTGTTGCCTACATTGCCTGCTAAAATGCCCTTCCTGTCCACACCTATAGCAATGCTGGCATCTGCCTTGCAACCACCCTGCTTTATCGCAATGCCAGCATTTCTTTGAATTGTAAGAAGTTCTACCAGGCGTTTGTCTGGCATTATGTTGCGCTACAGCAAACATTTTCAAGTCTTCCTGTCTTTTTCTCTCTTTCTCTTCCTCTTTCAACTTGTCTCTTTGGTCATAGACAAAGTTAGCGATCCTGCGCAACTCTGCTATGTCTAAAGTTGCCCAATTAGAAATGAAGTGATGGAAATGTTGTTTCATATCTAAGGTGGATTGATCCACGAAGGCTGAGGCTAAAATCCTCTGGTCCTTGAGGCAGCTAAGGTCTAGATGGGCATATGCAACAGCTGCCTCTGTTAGGCGGACCCAAAAAGCATCAGGGTTTGCTTTTTCCCTTTGCGTGGTTCTTTGGAATTGAGACCAATTTAGAGGCTTTTTTCCAATTTCCTCTAAAGCTTCTAATAAGTTATTTTTTGCTCTTGTGTATTCATTCCAATGATTGGTATCATTGTAGTCCCAGTTAGGGCGATGTACTGGCCATGCAATGCGGGCTGGGGCTGCCTGTCCAGGGATGGTAGGTAGTTTAGCTATTTGTTCAGTTTTCTCAAATAGTTTTAATAGCTCATCTTTCGTTAGAAAGATTTGTAGCAGCTGGGTTATGTCACCCCAAGATGGATTGTAGCTGTCTATGATTGACTTCAGGATTTGAATTACTGTTTGGGGATCAGCCCTAAAGGCTGGGGTATCTTTTTTCCAGATGACTAGGTCAGAGGAAGAGAATGGAGTGTGGGTATAAACGTATTTTAATTGTCCCCTATTTTGCACAGGTCTGTTTAAAAGGGGAGCCATGAATCGTGCCTCAGTTTGTCCATTCAGGGAATGGGTTTCAGGTTTTTCCTGATCTTTTCCCTCAATCAGGTTTTTTGTCCTAGCCATTTCAGCCCAGCAGTACCAATAGGGTATTTGGCTGGGTTTAATGCGTATTCTAAGTGTTTTTAGGGTTTTATGATTTAAAGTACCGTGATCAGGCCAAATTTGTCTTCCTGTGTCATCTCGCAATAAAGCCCACTTTTTGCAAATTCTTTTTGCATCTCTTTTATTCATTCCAGGCAGGACAGGCACTTGCCTTTCGTCCCAAGCCTCAAGTAATTTATTTAAGGGGGTCTCTTCCATTGCCCTTGAGCTATAACTTCCCATATTCCCTACCTGATGTGGGGATTATTTTGGTTTAGCCGGGCTACCGCCTGTCAGTTTTCAGACAAAAAAGGTCTGGAAAGGACTCCGGTTTCCCTACACACGGAGTACAGGCCCCTTTCTCTTAGGGAAACTCCGCCGTCAGTTTGAAGACCCCCCTAAAAAACGGGATCTTGGAGGACCGTCTGCCCCATAGCAGCACCGGTACGGGCCCCTCCTCACACACCGCCATCAGTTTTCAGATCTCCCTCAAAGGTGGGGATCTGGAAGGACCTGCTCTGCTTTTGAAGGCAAATTATTTCCAATTTTGTTTGCCAGCAGCCGGTACGGGCCCCTTCTAACTGCATAGGGCTTTGCTTACGGGATGCACCAGGACTATTTTCCTGCTTTCTATTTATTTCGCAACACCAGTTCCTTTCTCAGCCCACTCGGTTTTTCATGCGTCCTTCAGAAGGACTCACACTCCGTGATCAACCCTTGCGTTCCCAAATCCAGCTGGTCACGGCTTGTTGGAGCTAGCAGCTGGTTGGGGTGCGGCTGGCAATCACGGAGGAAGTGAGGTTCTTCTGTTTCCGCAGAGAAAACCCACAGTCACACACCTGAACCACTCACGCTTCCACTCTCTTACCTAGTAAGGTTAGAAATTTAAAGCGGTACTCACCTGCTTTCAAGCAGCTATTGAGCAGAAAGGCTCATGAACTCCCTTTACTACCCTTATGCCTGCCGGGCTGGGTACGTGGATGTTGTCCCTGGACAAAGAAGGTCCATGCCGGCTGGGAATTGATCTGCGGGCCTGGTCCGGTGGCAGGGTTGGCTGGAAAATCTTTGTGGGTCGCCAATTGTAGAAAGGCTGAAAGTACCTTTCTCTGAGGGTTCGAATTTTCCCGCTGGGAGAGCTCTGGTGCAAGGATACAGACAATTGCTTGAAAGCTGGATCTTTTATTTCTCAGGAAGGCTTGAAAAAGCATGACCATTCCTGGAGCTAGCTAGCTCTTTGAATGATAAGTTCCCAATTTTATACCTTTTTTCCTCCCTTTGTGTATAAGGTTTTGACACTAACATCCTGTCAGAGTTTGTTTTTCTTTCTGCCAAAAGGCAACCTCAACAACAGTGATTTGTTAACAGATTTATTAAGTGATTTGTGAACAGAGGTGCGAAAACAAACTCTGCGGGGCAGCTTCCTGTATTACCGGTTTTTTTCCTCTGATCTCTTTTAGTTTTTTATGGCTTTTTGTAATCTTCGATTTGTAATTCCTGCCTTTTGGCTGGTTTGGTATGTTGTGGCTTTTGTCTAGGGGCGTGTCTTAACTTTTTTATTAGATTTCTTTTCTTATGCAAGCCTGTTCCATGGCTGGCCTGATGTTCCCTTTATACATATCGAAGCTATTTTATCAAATGCACGGTCTATGGTCTGTAGAACATTGGCTTTAAATACAAGCTTCACTACTTTTGCCGTCAGAAACATAAAAGATATAAATAATATGCTTAATTTCACTGACCAGGAAATAGGAATCATGTGAATTAAATGAAGGTTATTTGGCAGAGTTGACGGGATTAGATTTCCTCTCTGAGGACCAATGTTGGCTTAGTAGTAAAATGAGTATGTGGGGGGGAAGGTGATGGAGAAACAATTTTTATTTTCAGCGTGATCAAAACATTCTGAACCATTTGAAAGGTGCATCCTATTAAAGTTCTGTCTTCAAAATATGTGATATTGAGCTTTGAAATTCCTTGGCTGAAATTATATTTTCTGGAATTTGATTATTCTGAGACATGATTCTTCAATGAAAAAAATTAGGAGAGAGAATTTGTAAGATTAGTGTTTAGAAGAAAAAATCGGGCTTGTATTTATCCAAAAGTAAAGCAATTTATCTTAAATACAACTAACTTAAATACAGATTTAAATTAAAAAAAAGTGGATTCTCACAACTCATTATATAACTAATTTGTTTTTAGGTCAGCATCTGTATCAAGCTACTTATTTTTGTTTGTATTATGGATAATAGTTGAGAATTTAATGTGAACTCTAGCAAATTGTGGTTTTTATAATAAACAGTGTAATAAATCCAGACATTGCAGTGATGATGTTTTTTGTTTAAGCATTTGAATATCAAACACATTACTTAGATGCATAGATTGTATTATTAGTGCATATGTATATAGGTAGTGCTCAACTTATGATCACAATTAAGCCCAGTGTTTCTTTTGCTAAGCCTTGCAGTAACTAAAGCCCATGTCCCACTGCACCAACGGATGCAAAGAGGATGTAAAACGGACAAAAAAGCTTGCCATCCGTTGGAAAACGCGATGCATCCGTTGTGTACTCACTGTGTACGTCTTTCATACGCTCTATCCGTCAAACATCCGTCTACTGCTATTTCATCCGCTCAAAAAGTTTTGAGCTTGCACAAAACTTTTTGAGCAGATGAACTTTCCGCCGCGTATGATGTACATCCGCAACACATCCGGGCAATAAACGTTCTACATCCGTTGTCATCCATTACACGTCCGCTGTATCCTCTCAGCATCCTCTGGCCATCCCCTCAACTCATCTGCTGCAGCTGAAAGAGGAAAGGGAGGAAGGGAAAAGTACACAGAACGTCCACATAGCGTGAGTAGCACGGAAATAGAAAGGATGTAAGCGGATGCATCTCGTATATAAAGCATTAAAACGGACAAAACGTTTGTATATGGGACGTATCTCGGATATTTAGGATGTCTGGAGTATGCCTAGAGTATGTGGAAGGACACTTAGCGGAAAACCGATATTTCCTATAAAAAGGGGGAGGAAATCACCTGGATCTCACCATCAGTCCAGCAGCCGTGGTGTATAGACCTCTTCACCCTTGGTCTTGCTCTTCCACATCATTGATCTCTACCATGGATCATCACACACTCCTTATGGTAGCTGCCATCATTCACCAGAACCAAGCCCTGTTCAGACTGTTTCACCTTTTCTACGCAAGGAGAAGAAGGAGAGGTCCAAGAGCTGTGTGGGTCTGACGATGGATCGGGAGAAGAGTGGAGTTTGGACTGTATGACAAGCTGATGGTGGAGCTGAGGAATGAAGACACTCGTGCATTCCAGCACTTCATGAGGATGCCACCAACCATGCTTGACAAAATTGTTGAGCGTCTGAGACCCAGATTGACCAAGCCGAGCACCAACTTCCGTCCCAGCCTGGACGCTGGACTGAAGGTGGCACTGACTCTGCGCCACCTGGCCTCTGGAACCACGTACAGAAACATGCAGTATGCCTGGAGGGTGCCACACAACACCATCAGCAAAGTGGTCAGAGAAGTGGTGCAGGCCATTATTGAAGAATATGTGGAGGAGCTCCTCCAGTGTCCCACCACTGAAGAAGGCTGGAGGAAACTTGCAGAACAGTGGTATCAGAGGTGGAACTTTCCCCACACCGTTGGAGCCATAGATGGGAAGCACGTGGCCTGCAAAGCTCCACCCAACTCAGGGTCCTCTTATTACAACTACAAGGGCTTCTTCAGTATCATCCTCTTTGCCATGGTTGATGCTGACTACAAGCTCATCTACATCGATGCTTCAGGCAACGGGTCTGCTTCAGATAGCCAGGTATACAACGCCAGTGACCTCAAGGATGGGCTGGAACGCAATCTCATCATGGGTTTTCCAGATCCAGAACCCCTACCCAATGACACAAGATGTGCCCTACTTCATCGTGGGTGATGACGCCTTCTCCCTCAGAACCTATCTTATGAAGCCCTACAGTTCCAGATACCTCACCCATGAAGAGAGGATCTTCAACTACAGGCTGTCCAGGGCAAGACGGGTGGTGGAGAACGCCTTTGGCATCCTGGCCAACAGGTTCCAGGTACTTCTCACCACCATGCAGCATCACTGTGAGGAGCATTGAGGACTGTGAGGAGCATTGTGGAAGCTTGCTGCATCCTGCACAATCTCATGCGCGCCGGCTACCCAGTGTTGCAGAACAGGCTTGTGGACCGTCAACAAGGCAATGGGGACATGTAGCCTGGTGAACGGAGGCAAGGACGAAACCTGATAGATACTGTGGATGTACAAGGCCCCAACAGAGCTTCACGTGAAGGGAAGAAACAGCGTAACCTCCTGAAACACTGGTCCAACTCCCCAGCTGGAGCAGTGGAGTGGCAAGTCAGGATGGTAGATGCTTAATGGATGCTTCCTTGAGCCTGTCTCATCACACTTATGAGATTGTGCCATGTATGTTGAGTGGCCTTTCAATGAATAGGGCATTAATAAAGAGTTTTGTTTATTTTGAAATGTGTTGATCAATGAATAAATTGTGATTGATAATAAAGGGCCATATGTGTGGCAGCTGGAAGGGTGGACCATACAGTCCCACTATGCTTGCATTGGTGGTTTATCTATCCCACAACTATCCTTACCCATCCCACAGCTATCCTTACCCATCCCATAGCTATCCTTACCTATCCCACAAGCATGCAAAGGCTTAACCCTTTTTTCAAAGTTTTCACCAACACTTTATTAAGTAAATAAAATGAAGCAAGTGTGTGAAGCAAAGATAACCTTTATTAACAACTGTCTTAAGTAAACTGTATGACTTTATTAAAAAAGCAAAATGACCCACGTAAAGTGTCTTTAAGCAAAGATAAGGTGAACAGGTAACAACTCGGTCTCTGGCGCTATTCTCAGTCACTCTGAGGCATGTCCATGGTCTCAGCTGTCGGACGGGCAGGGACTGTGGAGGTGGCTGTTGCTGGAGTGCTGGTATGAGGCGCCACTGGGGTGCCTGGCCCCAAGAGTACAACAGGAGATGGTGTGTTCAGGAAGCTCTCAGAGAGCTTACTCAGTCCCTTGAGGTTGAGAGGCCCTTCCTCAAGAACCTGGAATGTCAGGCACAGGACTGATGGCAGATTTTCTGTTGAGGGGCTTGGCTGTGGGGTGGAGGAAGGAGGAGTGTAGTGGGGCTGTCTGGTCTGCAGCTGGGTCAGGTGAGGCGTCTGCGGCGTGCGATGTACCTGGGCCTGGACTGGGAAGGGATGCCTCTGGTGTGGGAAGTCCTGGTACTCGTAGCCTTAGTAGGTGAGGGGCTGTTGAAAACCATGGAAGGGCTGGGACATTGTCTGGGGTAGAGGAGCAGACCTGGAGTGGGTCAGAGCAGGTTCAGCTGGGCCTGGAGGGTGGTGCAGCAGTGCTGTAATTTTCTCCATCACCTGGTACTGGGCCTCGGGCAGGTCCATGAGGTTCTGGCTCACGTACGTGATGAAGGGCTTGCGGTTAGAGGATGGCATATCGCTGTGGACCAGCTGAGAGAGAAGATCTGTGCTGGTCTTGATGGTGTCCCTGATCTCCAGCAGGACAGTGTGGCTCTGGCCCTCCAGTCTGCCTCTCTGCTTGCTTTCTGTGGAGGTGGAGCTGGGGATGGGTGTGGGTTGGTCTCTGGCTGCTGCTTCTTCTTGCTCCATTTGAGATGGGATCCTCCATGTCCTCTGGCATGGGGAGTGCAGCTGTCAGGGGGGTCTCTGCCGTGGGACCCTCCAAAGACACCTGCCTGGACACGGTAGCTGTCTCTTGGCTGGAAGAGGAGTGGCTCTCTGTGGGCTGTCTGAGGGAGAGGGTTGACAGAGGGGCTGCTCCTTGGTGGCGGATCTTACCCTTCAGGAAGCTGCACCTGGCCATGACGTACATCTCCCGGTCAGTGAGCTTGACAGCAGCCTGGCCAGATTTCTTGAGGTGCAGCTTGCCATACCAGGTGTGCATGTGCTTCCACCATCCCAGGGGTACGTCTGAAGTGTAGCCCAGGTTCTCTGCCTTGTCTTTCCAGGCTGCCTGCTTCCTCTTGGTATCGTGATAGAGCCTGTGGCCCTTTCTTCACAGGTACTCGTTCTCCGTCAGCCATTCCAGCACCTCTTCCTCATGGTCTTCGGAAATGGAGTACTGTTTCCTCTCTCCCTTCTCCTTGCCTTGCCTCTTCCTCCCTCTGGCAGGGGCTTCAGGGCCTTCAGCAGCAGGGCTTTGAGGGCCTTGGGGCTGGTCCATCACAGCAGCAGCACCACCAGCAGCAGCAGCAGGAGAAGCACCAGCAGCACCAGCAGCACCAGCAGGAGAAGCACCACCAGCAGCAACACCAGGAGCACCACCAGCAGCAGCAGAAGCACCAGAAGCTTCAGAGTCAGCGCCAGGGGGTGGGATAGTGGTTCTGTCCTTCCTGCCAGGGTGGGCAGGAGTAGGCACAGGCTTTCTCTTCTTCCCTGACTGTTGAACCATGGTGTTCTTTCAAGATTTCTCTGGCAGCAGGTCTTTCCTCTGAATGGTGACTGCTTGCGAGCTGCATCCTTTTATATCCACAATTCATCCTCCCCGCATGCGCAGTGAATGCTTTGCATTCACTATGCATCTGCGATGCATCCTGTAGGCGTCTGTGATGCATCTGCGTCATCCGCTACGCATCCGCTCCTTCCGCTACATGTCCGCTTCGCTATTCTCCCCTGGAAGCCCTGCGGATGTGTTATCCGCTTCGATCCGCTAGGCTTCCTACAAACATCCGCTTACCATCCTTGCTACATACTACCCCCGTCCGTTCCTTTCCGTTGTTGTCCGTTCTGTTTATGCAAATTTGGGGCACTTTTGAGAGCGGATAACAACGGATGGAGCCACCCCCGAAATTTTGCTCGTCCGCTGTGTCCTTTTTGCATACGTTCTGCATCCGTCGGCCAGTGTGACTTTGCCTTAAGTGACTTTTCTTGCCAGCATTGTTAAATGAATTACTGAAGTTGGTAAGTTAGTTACACAGTTGGTAAATTAATCTGGCTTTCCCACTGATTTTGCTAATCAGAGTGT
Organism: Laticauda colubrina; assembly: GCA_015471245.1. NCBI lineage: Eukaryota > Metazoa > Chordata > Lepidosauria > Squamata > Elapidae > Laticauda > Laticauda colubrina. The sequence continues at coordinate 12,794 of BLBF01005148.1, forward strand.
CGCAAAAGGTAATCACATTACCCCAGGACACTCAACCATCATAAATACATGCAGTTACCAAATATCTGAATTTTGATCACATGACCAGGTGCAATGGTTGTAAGTGTAAAAAACAGTCACAAGCCATTTTCAGTGCTATTGTAACAGTCACTAAATGGATGGTTGTAAGTTGAGAATGAACTACATTTGAATAAATAAGTACACAGGATAATATTTGTAAAAACATGTTGTATCTTATTAGCAGATCTAATTAGTTTAGTTAGATTTAATTAGTTTTAATTACTTGAATTTTCTTCCTTAAAAGTTCTTTTCTTTCTTGCAAAATAGATTTGATTTCTGAAGTAATGCTATCTCTGATGTTAAATAGGATGGGTCCTTAAAGATCAGTGCCAGTTCAGTCCAAAATAAAACAGAACATATCCATGAACCCTTAATGGAGAGGCTGAGGCTTGACAGGGTGAACAGAACTAAATCCTGCTCTGCCAGTCAGATATTAGATGCATCACCAGTAGAACCTGGAGCAGGGAATCTTCTCCAACAAATTACTTGGTTGAGCTGGCCAGAACAAACTCTAAAGTGATTCTGGAGATCCATGGAGACCTATACTGGGAAAGTTCAATATTCATGGTAAGATTGTTTATTCAGATCCGATCCTGGTCTTCTTGCCTATTATGCCAACCATCGGGGCAGGGAGATACCCTCAAGATTATAGACCTAAAAGATTTGCCACCATGTGCTTTCAATCAGTCAGTGAATACAAATCATAGTTTTGGACTGCTCAGTTCTTGCAAAGATACAATCTATCCCCACAGGTATCCTTTAAAGGTTTTCTGCAGCACTTGATCATTCTGGGATGCCTGAGACCTTTTTTTTCTAGCCCAAGTGACAGCAAGA
>BLBF01005164.1:0-19099 GCA_015471245.1 Laticauda colubrina
CAGTCATTTAGGCCACTTGCAGGTTTATCTGTGTTGTCAAAATAAACATCCAGGTGACCTTAATGCTCGCTAAAAGAATACAAATGACCAGCTGTCTGCAAGGAGTCTAAATCCTTTCATTCCCCACCATCCAGTCAGAGCAGAAGAAGCTGCTTGGATGAGAAGCGAAACGTCTTTAAAAAAAACAAGAAAGTCCAGTTGCCTCTTGAAAAAAGCATATTTGGGATACCAACTTCAGAGCTCTGAATGACCTTTTCAAATGGTCTCTGTGTCAAGCCCAAAATTGACATATGTATAGCCATTTTAGTTAGGCTTAGTATTTATTATTTTTATTACTTTCTCTGTGGTAGTCATGGGGAGAGGGAAGGGTTTCAGGCTTGCCACATTCCTAAGTGGGAAGGAGTGGAGATAGAGAGAGTTGTTTATGCTAGGTGATTCTTCTTCCCATGGGGAATGAGCTATCTGTGTTTGGGCTCCTTGAGGTGGAGATTTATGACATCAAATAACACTGAATTATTTTTTGGAGAATGTGGCTTTTAGGGGTTGTTTCTAACTTTTAATATTGTGGAGTAATTCCAGGTTGTGTCAGATCTGGCATTACCATGGACTTTGCCAATTTGATGCTTTCCTAAATAAAAGGAATTGACTTGGAAGATGGACTTTGTTCTTTTCTTTTTAAATGGATTTCATCACTTGGAAACCTGACACTGTAGATAGGTTACCACTTCAGGACAGCAGAAGCCATTATATGGATGTTGAACTTATTTTGCCCCAGCACAATTTTCTGGGCAGGACCTGACAGGAAGAAACACAAGGGTTACAGAACAGTGCCCTCAGTGATATACAATATCGATGACTTTTCACTGAAGTGCCTTTATCCAGCTATCCCTTTGCAGATGGAGCCCCAAAGAAGTTAAAGATCCCCAGAGGAAGAGTTGCTTCTCTCTGTAATTTTCACAGTTCTGCTCTTTGAGATCTTTTCTGCTGCAACTTGCTTTTGATGTAAACATCAGACTGAAGAAACGTGGAAGAGATCTTGCATCAAAAAGGGATAAATGACTCAGGTCACACTCTCTGCAGCACAAGCTAAAGCCCATGTCACACTGAACCAACGGATGCAAAGAGGATGTAAAACGGACAAAAAACCTTGCCATACGTTCGAAAACGCGATGTACTCACTGCCTCCATTTGGCTTCCTCTCTATCCGTCCAGCATCCGTTTATGGATGTTTCATCTGCTCCAAAATTTTGGGCTGCCTAAAACTTTTGCGCGGAAAATGTATCCAGTTCGTCCGTTCTGCATCCACTACGCATCCGCTACGCATCCGTTACGCATCCGTTACGCATCTGCTATGTCCGCTAGGCGTTCGCTATGCATCCGCGCAACTCGCATCCGCCCGGACGCAGGGAGGAAGTGGAACGGATGCAGAACAGATGCCTAGTGGATGCCTAGCGGATGCCTAGTGGAAACAAAGCATGCAAAACGGAAAAAACGTTCGCTGAGGGGACCTATCTCGGATATTAAGGATGTCTAGATGATGCCTAGAGGATGCCTAGAGGATGCCTAGAGGATGTCTAGAGGATGCCTAGAGGATGCAAAGGGACACCTATACTGCCCATAAAAAGGGGGAGCAACTCGTCTGCATCTCACTTTCAGAACAGTAGCCTAGCTGTGCAGACCTCTGCAGCCTTCATCTGACTCTTACTCTTCCACAGCATCCAGTCATGTCCACCACGGATTGTGACAAAGTCCTTTCGGCAGCCACCATCCTTCTGCAACAGTGTGAAACCATCTACAGGCTCTGTGAACTCTACTACGAGAAGAAAAGGAGCCACCCAAAAAAAGTCTGGGTCCAAAGATTGTTCGCCAGAGAGCAGAGGACGGACTGTACAACAAGCTGATGGTGGAGCTCAGGAGCGAAGACACTCGGGCATTCTAGAACTTCATGAGGATGCCTCCAGCCATGTTTGATGAAGTTGTGCAGCGCCTGACACCCAGGTTGACCAAGACAAACACCAACTTCCCACCCAGCCTGGAACCTGGGCTCAAGGTGGCACTCACTCTGCACCACCTGGCCTCAGGGACCACCTACAGTAGCATGCAATACGGCTTGAGGGTGCCACCCAGCACCATCAGCTTTGTTGTCAGAGAAGTGGTGCAAGCCATCATCGAAGAATACAAGGAAGAGCTCCTCCAGTACCCCTCCACTGAAGAAGGATGGAAGAAAGTTGCAGAGCAGCGGTATCAGAAGTGGAACTTCCCCCACACCGTTGGAGCCATAGATGGCAAGCACGTGGCCTGCAAAGCACCAGCCAAATCGGGGTCCACTTATCACAACTACAAGGGCTTCTTCAGCATCATTCTCTTTGCCATGGTCGATGCTGACTACAAGTTCATGTACATCGATGCTTCAGGCAACGGCTCATCTTCAGATGCCCAGGTATACAATGCCAGTCACTTCAAGGAGGGGCTGGAAGGCAACCTCATGGTGGGCTTCCCAGATCCAGACCCGCTGCCCAACGACAAGCAAGATGTGCCCTACTTCATCATGGGGGATGACGCCTTCTCCCTCACAACCTACCTAATGAAGCCCTACACCTCCAATTACCTCACCCGTGAAGAGAGGATCTTCAACTACAGGCTGTCCAGGGCAAGGCGGGTGGTGGAGAACGCCTTTGGCATCCTGGCCAACAGGTTCCAGGTACTTCTCACCAACATGCAGCATAGCCCAGAGACCATGAGGAGGATCGTGGAAGCTTGCTGCATCCTGCACAATCTCATGCGCACCCTCTAACCAGTCTTGCAGAACAGGCTTGTGGACCGTCAACAAGGCAATGGGGACATGGAGCCTGGGGAATGGAGGCAAGGGCTAAACCTGATAGACACTGAGGATGTGCAAGGCCCCAACAGAGCCTCACGTGAGGCAAAGAAGCAGTGCAACCTCCTGAGACACTGGTGCAACTCCCCAGTTGGAGCAGTGGAGTGGCAAGACAGGATGATAGATGCTTAATGGATGCTTCCTTCGGCCTGTCTCATCACACGGATGAGATTGGGCCATGTATGTTTGGTTAGGCTACAATGAACAGGGCATTTAATAAAGAGTTGTGTTTATGTTGACATGTGTGGATGAATGATTACATTATTATTGATAATAAAGGGCCATAGGTGTGGCACCTGGGAGGGTGGACCATACAGTCCCACTATGCTTGCACTGGAGGTTTATCTATCCCACAGCTATTACCCATCCCAAAGGTATCCCTGCCCATCCCACAGGTATCCCTGCCCATCCCACTGCTATCTTAACCCATTCCACAAGCATGCAAAGGCTTAAACCATTTCTAAAAGTTTCCAGCAAGACTTTATTAAAAAAAAGAAATGAAGCAAGTGTGTTAATCAAAAATAGACTTTATTAACAACAAGCTATAAGACAAAAATGAGTCTCTGGCACTCCTCTTGGTCACTCAGTCTCAGGGGTGAAGGGTCCAGGTGCTGTGGAGGTGGCTGGTGCTGGAGTGCTTGTCATCAGCTCCTCCAGAAGCAGAAGCAGCAGAATCCCCAGCCCCAGAAGAGTGAGCCCATGCTGCAGAAGCCCCAGCAGAACCAGAGTGAGGGCCAGGGGGCGGGATGGTAGCTCTGTCCCTCTTGCCAGGGCTGGCAGCAGATGGCTGAGGCTTGCTGTGCTTCAGCATGGTTGTGAGGTTGCTGGCTGGCAGGGAGGGTGGCAGCAAGGCTGGCAGCAAGGCTGGCAGGCAGACATGCAGGCAGGGCAGGCAAGGCAGCCAATCCTTCCGGCAGCAGGTCTTTCCTCTGAATGGCGACCTGCTTCCGAGCTGCTTCCGTTATATCCGTGGGGCTGACGCAATGCATCCTCCCCGCATGCGCAATTAACGCCAGGCATCTGCTAGGCTTCCACTGTGCATCCGCTGTGCATCCGCTGTGCATCCGCTTCATCCGCTGTGCATCCGTTCAGCATCCACTGTATCCGTTCCATGTCCACTTTGCTGCGGCCCCCCCGGGAAGCCCAGCGGTTGCGCCATCCACTCCCATCTGCTTCCATCCACTGGGCTTCCATTCAGCATCCACTTTGCATCCGCCCTGCGTCCTCCCCGCGTCCGTGTTATCCGCTCCGGTTATGCAAATTTTTGCCCCTTTTGAGAGCGGATAACAACGGATGGAACATTTTGCTCGTCCGCTGTGTCCTTTTTGCATCCGTTGGCCAGTGTGACATGGGCTTAAGGGACAAGCAGTGGCTGTGCTTTCAAATATTTCTTTCTCTCCTTTCCATCAGTTTGTCTCTGTCTTAATCAGAAAAGCCACTGGCATTCCCACCTAGTGAGAGTGCTCTGATTCTTCTACCTCTTCTTGCTTTTCTTGTTTAGAAATGCGAATGGGATTCATTCAGCCCTATGAATAATGGATTGATTCTGCTTCTAATGTTGATGGTGTCCCAGACTGGGAAGCTTAGAACAAAGTGCCTACTGAGTTTGGAAGATAGAAAAATACCATGGAGCTGTTAAAAGACAAGATACCATCTCATGACTATTATTACCACTGCAACAAAAATGTTTTGCACCACAGCATTGCCTTTCAATAAGGCTCCTTCTAGTCTGTCTTGCGCGTAAGTTGTCTATTGTGATGAAGTTGCATTCCCTCCACTTGCAGTTCTAACACTCACCTTCCTTTCTTCTTATTTTACTTATGTCTCTATTGCAGGTCAAATCTAATTACTTGAATCATTTTGATTTTCACTACGTCTTTCTTTTCTTTTGTTTGGTGGTAAAATCTCAAATCCAAATATGTGGAGGGACCCTGAAAAAATTCAATGTAAACTGCTCCAAACTTGATTGCAGAAAGTATGACTGGAAGCAACAGAGCGGTCAATGCCTGGAATGCACTACCTGACTCTGTTGTTACATCTTCTAAGCCCCTATCCTTGAACCTCAAACTCACCTTTATTAACCTCACCCCATTCCTAAGAGGTCTCTAAGGGATGTACATAAGTGCACCATCGTGCCTACCCTCACTGTCCTATCATCCCCATTTATTCGTACCTATTTCCTATATTCTTACTCATTTTAATACTTACACCTACTATCTTGTAAGTGATTGAGAAATCAAATCAAATCAAATCAATAAATAAAAAGTCCGAATTATATACCTTTCCTAGTCCAATCCTGAATTTGTCAATTGAATACTGACTTTTTTTTAAAACAAGTAATGATTATAGTAGTTTCCCTTGCCTCACCTAATTTCAATATTATACTTGTTCATTCATATTTAATAGCTGATCCTTATAGGAAGAGAGGATGACTTGATTTTAGAATTGCTCTTGTGTGTCCCTTACAAACCAACTCTTCTTATTGTGATAGTCCTATTTTAATGATTGAGTGATTTTAAATCCAGGTTCCTGGGAAGATAAAATTACTACTGCTACAAATGATAATGTATTTGTAATTTTTAACCTTAGAAGAAGCTATCTAAATCCCACCTTGTTAACATTCTTCAAAATTAAATGGTGATGATTAACTGTCTTTTGTATCTGATTTTGGATCACGAATAACTTAAGACTCAGAAGGGTTGGGGAAACAAGAGATTGCATTGTATAAGTATTTTGTTGTTATTGTTAATGATGATGTAGTTAACTGTCTCTCATTTATATATTTCTTCTGGTTGTAAGCTGCTCCTTTGTATTCAGATTTGTCCTCAGAATGATGATGTTGCACTTGGGGATGAAGATGCAACCCAGCAGACCAGCACTGGAGGCCAAGATGGAGAAGACCTGCAAAGCCACCATGTATTTCCCTTTGGCACTCAGGTAGGTGGGCACAAAAGTCACTCAGACACTGCAGAAGACCAGCACGCTGAAGGTGATCAGCTTGGCTTCATTGAAGGCCCCAAGGAGGTTCCTGGCCAGGAAAGCTACTGTGGAGCAGATGGCAGCCAGGAAGCCCAGGTAGCTGAGGGTGATGTAGAACATAACAATAGAGCCTTCGTTGCATTGCAAGATAATCATTCCAGGCTGGGAATGGAGGTCAGAGTCAGGGAATGGGGGAGAAACTCTTAGCCAAATGAAGCAAATGATAATTTGAACAGCAGAACCAGAAAGGATGATGGAATCAGCCAAGCTCTTCCCCAGCCACCTCCTCACTTGGTTGCCTGGTTTTGTGGCCAGAAAAGCCAGCATCACCATGATTGTTTTGGCCAAGAGACAAGGAATGGCATCCGAGACAATGATGCTGAAAACTATTTGTCGGAGAAGGCAGGTGACTTTCCTTGGTTGGCCAACGAAGAGAAAAGGAGACAAGAAGCAAAACAGCAAGGAGACCAGGAGAATGTAGGAGAGATCCCGGTTGTTGGCTTTGACAATGGGAGTTTCTATGTATTTAATAAATATGAGTAAAACAAGGCCTGTGATGAGGAACAAGAGTAATGCAAATGAGATGAAGATGAAGCCTAGATGTTCTTCATAAGATAGGAAGTTTATAACTTTGGGAATACATTGGACTCGGTCCTTGTTTGGGTGTTTATCATCCAGACACGTGGTGCATTTTTCTGTATCTGATAAAACCAAAATACAACATATTTCAACATTCTGCCCTCTGCATTTCAAAAAATACCTTCTTGGGACTACACCTGTTTATAGGAGCAGTTTCAAAGAAGCATTTGTTAAAAACTAAACAACAACAAAATGAATCTCTCTTTTGCTCACACACACACACACCTATCTACCTTTATCTATCTGTCTGTCTGTCATCTTTTATCTGTCTAGAATACAAAATTCTATCAAAATGGAGGAAGTCCTAGGACCTGAGTGATTTCCTCTGTAATATGCAGAGCTTTCATAGGAATCTACGTTAGAGGAAAATAATGAATCAGTTAATCTTTTGAGGCACATTTCCTAAATCCTGCCACATGGCACTTCTTAATATACAGGATTTAGAGTTTAGAAAATATACAGGATTTAGAAGTTTGTCTTTTGCAATCTAATTGGCTGGCAGAGAAATCTAGTCCTGCAAATCAATCAGATTTGGCTATTGGCAGCAGTGGCAATATGGGTATAATGAGGTCAGAGGTGGTATTCAGCAGATTCTGACCAGTTCTGGAGAACAAGTAGTGGATATTTTGAGTAGTTTGGAGGACCAGCAAATACCCACCTCTGACTAGAGATCATATCCTTCCCTTGCCACACCCAACAAGCCATGCTCACAGAACTAGTAGTAAAATTTTTTGAATCCCACCACTGAATGAGGTGTATCCACAAATATATACCCCTCATAATGAACTAGCAATACTTTTTCAGTGATCTTCAAATAGATTCTCACATAGAACACATTGAAATAATCATTCCAGAAAGTGAACCTATGATCATTCTTTAAGTTTCAAAGAACCCCGATGTTTCTAGAAAGATAAATGTGGGAGGATAGATCCAAATTAAAAAGCAGGAGAGATATTTCATCTGGTAGTAGTAAAGCTTGCTCCATCTTCCCACACCTTCGCATCTCTATCCAGCCCCTCCTTCAAAGTCTTTTTACTATTCCTCCATTTAGATAATACATTCAGAATTTTTTTATTCTAGTCATAGACTAGAGACCAGAACAAATAAAGAAAATAAACAGCAATCTTTGCAAATAGCAATGGCTCATATCCCACATTTCCTAGTCGTACCACAACTAACTGTAATGATCTACTGCATTTTAACTTTACAAAAGATAATGTAGAAAAGGCACTATGTCACCTAAAACCATCCCTATCTATTGGCCCCAATGGATTATGTGCATACTTCTATTGGCCCCAATGGATTATGTGCATACTTCTCCACTGCCAGAGCAGAAACCCTAAGCATAATATATGAGGTATTATTCAGAACCAGCTCCTTACTGAACCTATGGTCCTTAGCAATGGCCATCCCTATATTCAAAAAAGGTGACCCCAGCCTGGTTGAAAACTACAGACTCACCTTACTGTGCTGCATCACATGCAAAGTCATGGAATCCATCATAAACTAATCCATTACCCTCCACTTAGAGTCAAACAACCTACTCTCCAAAAAACAATTTGTTTTCAGGAAAAAACTGTCCTGCAATCTACAACTCCTGCACTGTAAAAACATATGGACTCCTCAATTTGACCAAGGTAAAGCAATAGCCACAATCTACATAGATTACATAGATGCTAAGCTTTTGATTCAGTGGTACACGGCAAACTACTGTTAAAACTAAACTCTTACGTCATATCCTCATAAATGGATTCCTGTGTTCCTGTCAAACAGGCAACAAATAGTAAAAATAGGGAGCGCCATATCAAACCCTGCTCCAGTTAACAGTGGTGTTCCCCAAGATAGCATTCTAGGACCCACACTCTTTATAATTGACATAAATGACCTTTGCGATCACCTTATAAGCAACTGTATCCTCTTCACAGATGATGTAAAACTATTCAACACCATCGACAATGCTACTGTTCTTCAAAGCGACCTTGATTATGTGTCTCAAAGGTCAAACAATTGGCAACTCCAAATCTCATCCAACAAATGCTCTGTCCTACACATTGGTAAAAATAATCGGTACACTAAATATGGCCTCGTTGACGATACTCACTCTGTCAGGGACCATGGAGTACTCTTAAATGACCTAAGCACCAGAGCTCATTGTTATAGCATTGCCAAAAAGGCATTACAAGTTGTAAATCTAATCTTATGAAGCTTCTCTTCCGGTAATATTGAATTGCTAACTAGGGCATACAAAACCTTTACAGGACCAATACTTGAACACAGGTCACCTGTCTCGAATTCACACTGTATTTTGGACATTAATATAATTGAATGAGTCCAGAAGTATTTCATGAGAAGAGTACTAAACTCCTCTGCTCACAACAGAATACCTTACATCACCAGGCTTGAAATTTTGGGCTTAGACAACCTAGAACTACACTGCCTGCAGTTGGACTTAAGCATAGTACACAAAATTATCTGCTACATCCTGGGGTTCTATTATTTTGTTGCCAAGTTTCGGTTAAAATGTATCTTTGAGGAATCTTGTTAAAATTTCATTGCAATTTCCTTTTAGTTACAGTTCCATTCATTGGTTCCAGGAAGTCTCCTCAATTTTTCCAGTTCCTGCCCTTTTATTCTTTTTTTTCTCCTTTCCTGCTTTTAAAAACTTTTAAATATCCAGAAACCTTTATTATCCCTTTGACTTTTATTTTCAGCTTAGATGCCTATTAATGTCAAAGTGGATTTTTTTTTTCAATTTCTTGCTTAAGTCTCTTGGCTGTCAGTATAAGGAAGGGAAGAAAAAAAAAACCTAGTCCTTTCCCTTCTCTCTCTCCTTCGCAGCTACAAATCTTCTTTTGGAACAATGTTATTTAATTTAAATTCCAGGGTACCTTATGTTGTTGCTTTTTCAGTTTAACCCAGTCAACCAAAACTTTCTCTTCTTATCTTCCTCCTGCACATTCTTTTCCAGTTCATTTCTTCTTTTAGGTGGGCATTTATGACCACCGCTGCAACCGCCTTCGGGAAAGGGATTAATGGCCAGCTGGGGAAGAGAGATGCAGCTCTTCTTGACCCTGCTGGCAGTCTCCCTCTTCTTCACCACCTCTGTGGGGTGGCTTAGCCCTGAAACCAGCCAGCTCGGGGTGCTCTGGATGTGAGCACAGATCAAAAGCGTGCACAATCGCGGATTTCGGTCTGTTGCCAAAGAGACTCAAACCGGAAACAAAGTCCACAAGTCTTAAAGTTGCCAAGTTTGCTCTATGCTATCTGAAAGTTTTGGAACTCCATCGCAGGAGCAGAAGGTCTATCTCAGTGGGTGAAAGATTGAAATAGATAACTCTGGCTAGGTTTGTGTTGCTTAAAAATACCTTTTCATGGGACACTGACCCAACCAGAATAGGATAAATCCTAATTCCAATGCTTATTTCATACTGTGACCAATAGAACCTCTATTCAGTCTTGATTCAATTTCATCAAATTCAGTCCAAATTTGAATTCAAGCACCATTCAACAAATTTGCTTTCTTCTTTACTTTCTGAGAACAAGGAACAAGAAAATCATCTTTCCTAGCACTTGAGAGCTTCTCCTACCAATTTCATGCAGCTTCTCCATTTCAACACTCAGCCATGGTGCCTAGGCTTAGCCCAATCAAATGGATCAGAACCCATTGGAAAACACAGGAAAGACACCGCTCTTTCTCTTACCCAGTTATGCAATTTTAGCCATGACAGATGATCTTGGTTGACATGAAGTCTCTGTTTTCTAAAGGTCACCAGATCTTTTTTGACTAAATCCTTCCTGGGGAAAAACACCCAGCTAATGAGGTTCAGATCAGCCTTTAAATCTCTCTTTTTGTCCAACTACAGTACGTATGTGGAAACATTGAGAAACTCATTCTTCTCCAGAAAGGGATGGAACTAGAATGGGAAGATCCAGGAATTTTAAAAGCAGTAAACCTGGTAACTTATTCCTTTTTGTCTGTTCCCAGTTGAACCTTTCTTCAACAGTGATCTAACTTGTAAATATTCTTAGTTGGGAGAACAGGTTCCCAAAAATGGAAAAGAAAGGTTTACCAAAATTTATCAAATATACACTGACAATATATGCATTAAAAATAATTGACAAAATTTGTCAGATAAAGGAAATATTTAGAGCATGTCATAGATTACACAAACAGAGAGAATATTCATCAAGTCTTTAAAACAACAGGATGATTAACATAAAGCATGGATTTGTCAAGAAAAGAGTTGCCAGGCTAATCTCCTCAGATGTAGACCTATCAACTGTGCCATCTTCAGCTTGGTGCCTTGCTGACATCCTGCCATCAGCTTTAAGGGGGAAGAGAGCAAGTGGGCAAAAAACACATGTATGGGTCCTATGAGACTAAATGTTGACCTCATTGTGGAAATGATCAGAAAGGTAGATGAAATTAGTTCTAATTGAGATTCTGTATGGAAAAACAACACATTTAATTCAGAGGGGCACAGGGGGAGTGTCAAGGTTTTCATCGATTTGTTTCCCTATTTTGGATTTCTACTGATAAAGCACATGTGTCATGCCCCTGTTGGAATCTGATTCCGAGGGGGAGGTTGAACAGCTGACAGGGAGTGGGCTCCGGTGGCTATGGAGGAAATTGGGACAGTCCGGCTGGGCATTCAGAAGCCCATCCCCTCTTCATCCTAGGGCATGCAGGGAGGAACGGATAAGGGAGCAATGTGGGTTACAGGGGACAAAAAGGCCTTGATTCACTTCATTAGCTGCAGCTGGGGAAACAGGATTTTAAAAGGGTTTTTGCACACAGCACCTTACTGGAAGCAAAGCATGCATTATCTTTGTATGTCACATCTTTGCTGGGTTCTGGCGTCCTCCCAGCTTTGAGGGTGGGGGGAATTCACACACAGTCTCAGAGATGCATGGGCCAAAGGGACCTCAATTACCAAATGTTCTCACAGAAAAAGAGGGACCACAAAGTGTCCCTCAATCATTTTAGCAGGGTATAACAAGAAATCAGGACCATGCAGAGAAAATTGCCACCATCACAGCTCATAGACCTCTGTATATTTAGTAAACAAAAAACCAAAAACCCCTACCTCCAAAATATAAAGTTTCTCAGTGTTTACACAAATATGGAAGACTATAGAGAGAACCTCAAGGAATATTTTTTAAAAAAGTTCAATCCACCCAATAACTTTCTCCCTATTAAGCAAGTGGTACAGTCCATGCTGGCTATCATTTTCCTGTTCTTAGTCAACTTTCATCCAAAAATTATCATTTCTAGAAATAATGGGAAATAAAATTTCACTTCAGTCACAAGCAATTTTAAAATCAGCTCCAATTTAGGATTCATGGAGATCTCATAGAAAATTAAACCACAAGCAGGTCCTACTCTTAACATTAGACAGGGTTCAAGGTGACTGACTGCTTCCTTGCCATTAGAAGATAGACAGCACCTGAATCAGAGTTGGATATTCAGCAGGTTGTGACCAGTTCTGGAGAACCAGTAGCAGAAATTTTCAGTAGTTTGGAGAACCGCCAAATACCACTGGCCATCCTCCCATCTATTCTCTGCCTCTTGAGTTCCAGCTGATCAGATGAGTCTTCTTCTGTTGCACTGCACAGGATAACAGAACTGGAAAGTAGGTTAGTGTGGTGGTGGGGGAATGGGGATTTTGCAGTATCCTTCCCCTGTCAGGCCCACCAAGCAACCCCATGCCTACCAAGCCACAACCACAGAACTGGTAATAAAATTTTTTGAATCCCACCACTGACTTAAATTCCATCAGAATGTCACCAAACTCTACAGATCTGGCTGACATTGTCTCCAGTGGCCTCTTAAGACAAGATACCACTTTAAAGGACAGTTGAAGTCATTATTCTGATTTCAGCTGGACTTCAGAAGATGTACCAAAAAAACCAAGGTGAACACAACACTTATATACTGTTCCGTCTGGAAAATTCTTATATCTTTTCCCTGTTTCTCTATTTCTTGTTTTTCTCTTTTACAACTTTTTTTCCTTACCTTCTTCCCCCTCTTCTTCTCCCTCCCCTTTTTACCCCCTTGTCTCTCTACTTCTAACTCTCTCATCTGTAATCCCCTCTTTTGTTGCTTTCTAATATTATACTTATCTTTCAAATTGTTCTTCTTTTTGGTTGTTTTTTCTGGTCTTAAAACTTTCACTCTCTTTCCCCCCTTTCCTTCCCTCCCCTTAAAATTATTTGATCATTAAAAATGGCTTCTTCTTTGTTCCAATCTTCTTGTTCTGCAAGAGTTTTTCTTGTTGTTTCTCATAGTTCCAGATCTCCATTTCTAAGAATTGAAACAGGAAGCCAAAAGAACCTCTCCTTTCTTGTGCATCTTCTTTCCATTTTTTAAAGTTCCATTTTCAATTCTTCTAAGAGTGATGCCATTTTAAAGACTTTTAAACAACCACCCAGTTAATTTTAATCATCTAGATGCAAAAACCAAAAAGGTGCACGAGACCGGGTTCCAATAAACAACTCTTTATTCAAACAGTGAAGTGACTTGTAATGGAACATTTGCCTAAGCCGCGGCAGCCCTTCTTATAGCGGCTTGCTCGCGGCTTGTGGCCATTGACAGTTCTTTAAGTGTTCCCGCTGTCATGTGGGCCAATCGGAATGGCGCTTAAGTAACCAATCCGAGAACGGCCTTTTCGGCCAATCAGTTTAAGGTATTTGGAGTCTGCCAAGTTCTATACACAACATCCCTCCCCTCTTGGTTTTGTCCAACATGTGTAACGTAGTCACGCAGGGAGGTGGGGCTTCTGTGGGTCCTACTTGACCTGCGCAGCTCAGTCTCACCGGAGTCCCCAAGCAGTTCGGATGGGATCGCTTTTTCTCTGCGTCTTCTCCATGGAACCCCCTGGAAGGGTGAGTCAGCCTTGCCGCTCCTGCCTGAGTTTCTTGGGCTGGTTGAGGCATCTTACTGCCAACTGACATCTGGTTTGCAATCAACTACTATTTTGAGATCATTTTCACTAATATGCATATCAAGTTTGGAATCTCTCACCCTTCTTGCTCTGCATTTCATTTTTCTTCTTCCATACAAAGGCTTCTGCCTTTGTACTTCTCTCTCCCTCTCTTTCTCCCTCTCTTTCTTAAATTCCTTTCGATTCTTTCCAGCCTATTTTGATAAATCATGAAGATGTGTTTTTGAATGTTTTACCTGGTTTTAACTTATACATTTAGACACCCAATGGTAGCCATTTAATCCCATTTCATCCAAATGATGAATAACAATATTATGAAATTAAATTTAGGATTGTTATCAAACAAAATAAAATTAAAACACCACTGCTTCAAAAAAGTTTCTACTGGATTTTACTTATGCACTTTTCTCTGTCAGGAAATCATAAATGTTTTTCTGGAAGCTTCATCTTTTTGAAGTACACAATTTTAAAGACAGTATCATTCATTTAATTGTTATACCATCCAGCTCTCATTTAACTATCTTCCTAATAATCACATCAGGAATTATTTCATTAATGCTTTGTTGAAATCAAGTTATATCATTAACATTCCCACAATCTATTAAAAATATGTCATCAGAGAAAAGGGGTGGGGAGCCCCCAACTAAATAATAGGCAGAGACAGAAATTCCAAAAAGATCCTTCCTAGCTCCTCAGATTGTAAAAAAAAGTAAAATGGACATTTGCAATTTCAGACATGCACTCTTGTCACACTGTGAGATGAATGGCTAAATTTGATAGATAGATAGAGAGACACAATAACTAGATGCAAGGACAGTTTTTCCCCAAACGCCTTAACTCTGCTAAATGAATAATTCCCTCAACTCTTGTCCAACTATTTACAAAGTCTGCACTACTATTAATGTTAATTTTCTCATCACTCCCTATCACCCACCTCCTCCCACTTGTGACTATATGACTGTAGTTTTGTCACTTGTATCCTTACGATTTATATTGACTGTTTTCTCGTATGATTTGATTGCTTATTGTACCCTATGACTATTATTAAGTGCTGTACCTTATGATTCTTGACTCTCAATGAATGTATCTTTTCTCTTATGTACACTGAGAGTATTTGCACCAAGACAAATTCCTTGTGTGTCCAACCACACTTGGCCAAAAAAGAATTCTATTCTACTCTATTCTCCATGGATGGCAAATTAAATATTCTCTTAATGTAGCCATAAAGTAGAATTCACTCATTGGGGCCTGTTCTAATCTGGTCTATAACTTAATTCAACCACAAGTACCGGCCTAGAATTTTAAAAGTGTATTATTTTAGGCAACACATCTTTTTTCAGTTCAACCAATGCCCTTGGAAACTAGGGAAGACTGATTTATTTGGTCACCTTACCCCAAATCTCAAGGCAAACTGACCTTGGCACTGATGGAAACCTATGACAGAATATCAACACAAAATCTTCAATAACTTCATAAACGACTTAGATGAGGGAAAAGAAGGGGAACTTACCAAACTTGCAGATGATACTAAGCTGGCAGGAATAGCTAATACCCAAAAAGATAGGCTCAAGATCCAGATAGATCTTGACAGACTAGAACACTGGGGCCACATCTAACAAAATGAAATTCAGTGTCGAAAAAAGTAAAGTCCAACATTTAGGCAAGAAAAACCAAAAGTACACATATAGACTGGGTGAAACCAGGCTTAATAGCTGTAACTGTGACAGGGATCTTGGAGTCTTAGTGGACAACCAGCTAAATATGAGCCAACAGTGTTAGATATTGCAAGTGAAGCATAGGCTTCTCACAGATCCAGCAAAGAGGTGGGAAAATAGAGAGCTGGGATTGACCCAGCCCCTTGACAGCTCCCTATAAAAGAGGGAGCTGTCAGACAGGCCTTTGCTGGGTTGTTTCTGTTCTGTTACAATAAAGAGCTGTTGTTACTTAAAGATATGGCTCCAGTCTCTTCAGTCTCCCACTATTCTACAAACAGTGTGCAGCAGCAGCCAAAAAAGCTAATGCAATCCTGAAGGCCAGGTCCCACTGCACTTACGGATGCAAAGAGGATATAAAACGTTAAAATAAGCTTGTCATCCATTGGAAAACGCTATGCATCCATTGTGTTCTCATTGCATATGTGTTTCATATGCTCTACCCTCAGAACCTAGCTCATGAAGCCATACACTTCCAGACTCCTGACCCGTGAAGAGGCGATCTTCAACTACAGGCTGTCCAGGGCAAGGCGGGTGGTGGAGAACACCTTTGGCATCCTGGCCAACAGGTTCCAGGTACTTCTCCCCACCATGCAGCATCGCCCAGACACCTTGAGGAGGATCGTGGAAGCTTGCTGCATCCTACACAATCTCATGCGCACCCGCTACCCAGTCTTGCAGAACAGGCTCGTGGACCATCAACATGGCAATGGGGATATGGAGCCTGGGGAATGGAGGCAAGGGCAAAACTTAATCGACACTCAGGATGTGCAAGGCCACAACAGAGCCTCACGGGAAGGGAAGAAGCAGCGCAACCTCCTGAAACACTGGTGCAACTCCCCAGCTGGAGCAGTGGAGTGGCAAGACAGGATGGTAGATGCTTAATGGATGCTTCCTTCAGCCTGTCTCATCACACAGATGAGATTGGGCCATGTATGTTGGGTGGGCCTACAATGAACAGGGCATTTCATAAAGAGTTGGGTTTGTGTTCAAATGTGTGGATCAATGCTTACATTGTTATGGATAAAAAAGGGCCCTAGGTGTGGCACCTGGGAGGGTAGACCATACAGTCCCACTATGCTTGCACTGGAGGTTTATCTATCCCACAGCTATTAGCCATCCCAAGGGTATCCATGCTCATTCCACAGGTATCCCTGCCCACCCCACTCCTGCCCATCCCACAAGCATTCAAAGGCTTAAGCCAATTCTAAAAGTTTCCACCAAGACTTTTTTAAAAAAAACAAATGAATCAAGTGTGTGAATCAAAGATAAACTTTATTGAACAAGCTGTAAAAAAAAATGACCCAAGTCAAGTGTCCAAATAAAGTCCACAGGTAGCCAGCTACCCGGTCTCTGGCACTCTTCTTGGTCACTCGGAAATGAAAATGATTCCACTCTATAACTTTTTCTTTATATACCCAATGATTTGGTCCACAAGCTGTCACTTTCCTGCCTCTTACTTGGCTCTTATCCAACAACTAACATTTCTGCAACTGATGGAAAATTAAATTTTAAAATCAGCTCCAATTTAGGATTGAGAAATGGAGATCTAATAGAAAAGAAAAATCACAAAAAGACCCTACTGTTAATATTAGGCAGACTTTGCATTAGAAGAAAGGCAGGATTAAAGTTGCGTCATCAACTGAGAGTTTAATCAAACTCCATAGCATTGGGTGACCTTCTTCAGAAGCCTCTAGAGACAAGACACCATCATGAAGAGCAGCAGAAGTCAATTACCTGGGTTTTGAACTAATTTACTGCAGCATCACTTTCTAGGCACGTCCTGACAGGAGGGCCTACAACACCTTCAGGGGTGTATTTGTGATTTTCCACTTAAATGCTATTCTCCAGCTGACCCTCTGCACTTGGAGTCTTGGAAGAACTTCAGGATCCCCAGAGGAGAAATTATTTCTCACTGTAATTATCACCACCCTGGTCTTTGAGACATATTCTGCTACAGTGACTGCATTTGATGTGAACATCAGAGTGAAAGAACCAAAAAATTATCAAACATCAGAAAAGGATAAATGCCACAGCTCACACTCTATGTGCACACATTTTGGGAGAGGCCATATTTGTGCTCTTGAATACACTTTTTTCCCCTTTTCAACAAAGATTGATTTGTCTCTGTCTGAATCAGGAAAGTGAGGGTGGTTTGAATTCAATAAAATTCTTTTTGTTCTTGCTGAGAAACAGGAAGGGATTGATTCATTCCTATACATTATGAATCTCCTGGTTTTGATGCTGCTGGTGTCTCATGTAGTCTCCGAGAAACTTAGAATGAAATGCCCGCTGAATTTTGATACCAGGGATGGGAAAAAACCGTGGAACTTTTATAGGGCAGGCGACCATTTTGTTGGTATAGTAACCACTGAAACAACATCATCACCTAGAACGCTGCCTTTCGACATGTCTCCTTCTAGTCAATCTCGCTCGTAAGTTATTCAGTATGATTCAGTCGAAGACCTGTATACTGCACTACTCAAAATTGGGATGTGAAAATATTTACAGAACCCTCACATCTCGGACATAAACTGTTTCAACTCCTTCGCTCAAAATGACACCATAGAGCACTGCTCACGAGAATAACTAGACACAAGGACAATTTTTCCCGAACACTAAAAAAATAATTCCCTCAGCACTGTCCAACTATTCACAAAGTTTGCATTTACTCTTACTATTAATCTTCTTATGACTCCTTATCACCCATCCCTTCCCACTTGTGACTGTATGACTGTAACTTTGTTGCTTGTATCCTTATGATTTATACTGACTGTTTCCTGCTATTATTTGATTGCTTATTTAAACCTTATGACTATTATTAAGTATTGTACCTTATGATTCTTGATTCTTGATGAATGCATCTTTTCTTTTATGTCACTGAGAGCATTTGCACCAAGACAAATTCCTTGTGTGTCCAATCACAACTGGCCAATAAAGAATTCTATTCTATTCTGATGAGGTTGCATGCCCTCCATTTGAGGTCCTAATACTCTTTATTTCACTGACCTATATATTGCAGGACCTATCTAATTCCTTGAATCATCCTGATTTTCATGGCTTTCTCCTTTTGTCTTCTTTTGAAAGAGACTCAGAAACCAAATGTGAGGCAAATAAAACCTGAAACAAGTCCAGATTATTTATCCATTCTCATTCAATACTGACTTCATCACTTGACTACTGAGTTTGGTTGAAAAGAATGATTGGAAGGGTTGTAGGGTCCTCTGCCCACCTCATTTCCATATTTATGTAACCACTGATTGATGCCATATTCAACACTTGATCTTTAATTTGTGGGTCACTTATGGAACTTCCTAGTCATTTTATGGGACTTCAACTCCAATAACTGAATGGTTTTGAATACAGGTTACTGGGAAAATTAATCATTAGGACTGCTGCAAATATTTGTGTTTTCTTAACTGTGGTGGAGGACTCTCTTCAGTGATGGGATTCAGCCAGTTCGCAACAGTTCACGAGAAACAGTTGTTTACTTTCTGAGCAGTTTGGTGGTTATTGGAAAACATTCAGGCAAAGTACCAGTTGTTAAATTATTTGAATCCCACCACTGACTCTCTCCATCCCATCTTCTCAATGCTGATAAAAATCACCTGCTGATGTGCGGCTATCATTTGCCTTTAGGTTGGATCTATATTGACTTAAGTCACAATAGGCTTGTGCAGACAAAGAAGAATAAACTGAAAAAAAATAATTTTGTGGTTCTTCTTGATGATGATGTTAATAACATGAACATTTTTTTTACAGTTGGACAAGATATTTTAAACAATTAATCTTGATGTTTGCCATTCAAATGGTCAATAAGAATCCCCAGCTCCTGCACAATCTCACACTTGGCTACAACATCTATGACAACTATGCTAGCACCCTTGCTACTTCAGAAGCCTTGCTGGACATGCTCTCCACTGGACAAGCCAATGTCCCCAACTACA
>BLBF01005169.1:0-10767 GCA_015471245.1 Laticauda colubrina
GGCTTTGCCATTCTCTTGTTCTCTGTCTTGGCTTTTGGTTGGGGTTTCTTTTTGGATTAGGTGGGTGATCTTCTTTTTTGGGAATCCATTGGCTGTTAGTACATTAGTGAGAGTGTGTAGTTCGGTTTTTAAGTGTTGTTCATCGGCGAAGCATTTTGTTCTGGAGATGAGTGTCTTGGCTACAGAACTGATCTGTGCTGGGTGGTGGTGTGAGAGTGCATGTAGTTTTTTTCTCTGGTAATATCACACTACTAACAAGAGCATACAAAACATTTGCTAGACCAATTCTTGAATACAGCTCATTAATCTGGAACCCACATTACATATCTGATATTAACATAATTGAGAAAGTCCAGAAATATTTCACAAGAAGAGTTCTCCACTCCTCTACTCGCAGAATACCTCATGTCACCAGACTTGAAATTCTAGACCTAGAAAACCTTGAATTACGCCACCTTTGGTCCTCTCTAAGTATGGTATATATCATACATTGCAATGTCCTACCTATCAATGAATACTTCAGCTTTAGCCATAACAATACAAGAGCATGCAATAGATATAAACTCAGTTAACCACACCAAACTTGATTGCAGGAAATACGACTTCAGCAATAGAGTGGTCAATATCTGGAATGCTCTACCTGACTCGGTGATTTCTTCCCCAAACCCCAAAAACTTTAACCTTAGACTGTCTGCTATTGACCTCACCCCTTTCCTAAGAGGTCTGTAGGGGGCGTGCGTAAGCGCACCAACGTGCCTACCGTCCCTTTTCCTATTGTTTCTTTTATTTTTCTTATATGTAACCATTTCATGTATTCATAACTATGTTTGTACTTATACCTATTATCTTGTAAATGATTGTCAAATCAAATAAATTAATTAAATAAATAAATCCACTGGAAGTCACTAGACGGTTGTTCTTGTTATATTTCTACACCAAAGCTCTGTTATTGCAAGGCTCTCTCCCTGTCTTTCTCTCTCTCTCCACTACTTGCATATATTTTATTCATGCCCGATTTTTCCCCATCTTTCCTCTCATCAAGTCAACTAGGTACCAAGATATAAGACTTGAGGTCCAAGACACCATACATTATAGTTAATTGAAAAATTCTGGTTTAGTTGAGCAGGTGCTCAATTATTTCAAGCTTCATAGAAAAAAATGAAATTGTTAATTAAACCCATGAAGGTTGAACATGATTCTTTAATTTCTATAACAAACATCCTCCGATTTAGCAACTACTAAAACTGCAATAAGCATAAGTTATGAGAATCAGAGAGGTTGGAAAATTCCTGTGGGTAATTTTGAGTTTAGTTTGCATGGAGCACACTTCCTGTCAGCTCTAATGTTTAATATCAAAACAGTTAGCTGACAAAATAGGATGAAAGGCAATGAGAGAGAAAAATATGAATACGTAAGCATTTATTCTTTCTCTTTCTAGCCAAAAGAGAGAGAACTTCCCAGAACCTTTGGAAACAATATTGCAAAACATAAATCACCAAACCAGTAGTTATACCATTTGGATCCCACCCCTACTTCCATGTCATTAATTATGATTGGCTTAAGGTGGCTTACAGAATGCAGAACATAAAGTTAAATATTTTGAATCACTAATGAACATCTAATGACCACATCATTGCTAGATGTAAACTGAACTACCACAATCTCTGAAGAGGGAAGGGCCTGGATATCTGGGAGTAAGTGT
Source organism: Laticauda colubrina (assembly GCA_015471245.1). Taxonomy (NCBI): domain Eukaryota; kingdom Metazoa; phylum Chordata; class Lepidosauria; order Squamata; family Elapidae; genus Laticauda; species Laticauda colubrina. Next base: position 1,703 of record BLBF01005169.1, read on the forward strand.
TTCTATAGCCATTACCCAACAAAAGGCTCATTCTCAAACCTCTGGAGGTAGTATTTCTTCAAGAAGAGGATCCTCAGCAACGTGTTAATTTCTTACTTAGGAATAGCAGTAGCAACAGCACTTAGACTTCTATACCATCACAGTACTTTACAGCCCTCTCTAAGCAGTTTACAGAGTTAGCATATTGCCCCCAACAATCTGGGTCCTCATTTTACCGACCTCAGAAGGATGGAAAACTAAGTCAACCTTGAACTGCCAAACTGCCAGCAATCAGCAGAAGGAATGGTGGGTCTAGGACAGGGGTATCAAATGCAAGGCCCACAGGCCAGATCTTAAATCTGGCCCATGGGGCTGGCCTGGAAATAGAAAATGGCCCACAGTGCATCTGACAGCCAAAATGGGGCATGGCTCCTGCAGCTTCCACACAGCCTGGCAAAGTGCTTCAGGACACACTCCAGGCTGAAAATGGGGTATGCAGTGGTTGCATGTGGCCCCACTCATACCCTGTTTTGGCCAGCAGGGTGCTGCAGGAGGTGTCTATCCTGTCTCCTCCTGCAGTCCGCAGAGCAGAGGTGGTATTCAGCCGGTTCTGACCAGTTCTGGAGAATCAGTAACAGAAATTTTGAGTTTGGAGAACTGGCAAATGCTGCCTCTGACTGGCGATTTTACAGTATCCTTCCCCTGCCACGCCCACCAAGCCACACCCACAGAACCAGTAGTAAAAAAAATTGAATCCCACCACTGCCGCAGAGAACTACAATGCTGAACCAGCCCTCAAAGAAATCCAGTTTGACACCCCTGGCCTACGCCAAGTCATTGCAGCCAACTTACCACGGGACAATTCAACATTGTATTAATCATTTCCTTCAATTATTTTTATTATTGGTGGCCATGTTTTCATCAAAAATATTGCAACTCTTGTATTTCTGGATTGATTTTTTATTATTATTGTCCACAGTTCAATTGAAATTAATTAACCCTTTGAATTTCTTGAATTGTCCTGCGGCAACTTGTCCCATGGCAAGTTGGCTGTGGTGAATTGATCCATTCTGAGGAATTCTAGTACAACTGGAGCACTAAATGTAATTATACATTACCTCTCCTAGCCAGAGTCTCCCTCTAAAGTTGCAGCAGGAACCATGAGTCCAGAAGAAACTCCAAATCACAAACCAACCTCATGTGGGTGAGTATGATCTCATCTAAATATGGAATATTTCCACAGTTACAAGGCTTTCAAAGCATTAGCTATTCCCATCTTACCACCTCTGCGTCAGGACTTCTACTGCAACACCTGTTTTGGTCAGAGGGGATTGAAGCATAGGATATTTTATTTTTGTTTTTATGAACTGCTGTAAATGGGTGACATCCAAGTTGTATTAAAATAACAATAAAAATCATGAAAATTATATTGCTAGTTCCTATTGTCTTTTCAAAACTGTGACTGTGGATAAAATAAACCTGGAGGATTCCTTTGTTTTCATTCAAAGAAAGATATAGAGCAGGGGTTTCAAACTCAAGGCTCAGGGGCCAGATCTGGCTTGTAAGGTGCTTAGATCTGGCCTGCGGGGCCACTCTGGAAACAGCAAAGGACCATCCTATGTTCTTCTGCCAGCAAAAACAGAGCTCAGGAGAACCATGGATGGCCTTCCAGAGCTCCGATTTCGCTGGCAGAGGGTTGCAGGAGGCTGTCACAGCCGAAAACGGAGCTCAGGAGCATGTTTTCACTGGCAGAGCACTTGGGCCACCACAGGCGCTCCCAACACAAGTGACATCGAGCTGGCCACACCCACCCTGCCCACACCCACCCCAGCCCCCTGAGGTCAAACACCACCCTGCTGCAGCCCGCAATGAAATTGAGTTTGATACATCTGATTGTCATGCAGACTACAGCAAAGTGCAACTCAGCACACTTTTGAAGCTTTTCTTACCAACAGACTTGAAGAATTATTAAGACCAGCAATGATCCCTCTCAGCTTGAGAGAGTAGCCGGGAAATCTGTGTGCAAGCAAAATTCTGATCCCCTGTGGTTAAATATTTAACTGTATATTTTTAGAAAATACAAAATGATTTTTTTAAAATTCCATTTTTGAATACAAAGCTTGAGAAAAATGGATCATCAAAAAGATGCTTCAAAACAGTACTAAATTTCACAAAAATATTATAATGAATGCTAACTCTAAAAATGCTGGAAGAGCTTCAGATAAAGGTATCTAATTTGCCCAGATACTGCTTTATTGTAATGAAAAAGGAGTTGCTTGGATTTATAACAAAATAGGCAGGGGTGAGATTCAACCGGTGTTACTACTGGTTTAGTGATTACATCTCAAAGGTGTCTGTTGCTCTTCAGAGCTACTGGTTCTATAAACTGGGCAGAACTGGTAGCATCCCACCCCTGAAAATAGGGTATTTCTTCTTCAAACAGCTGATTACTTCCCCCCCCACACACACACACTATAAGTGGCCAACAGTGGATTCAGTAACTCTTTTCAGTCAAAATTGCACATAATGACTGCTATTAAGAGAACACTGTAAATCAAGCACACCTCCCAATGTTACATATACTGCCATCTTTTAGGGAATACAAGCATCATAAAAAATCAAGCTATATTTTTCCATAAAATATATGTTTTAAAAGCAGTCTCTGTAAGATATACTTCCAACAATATCTAAGGTGCACCTTCTCAGAGTTATCATAAAGTTTATGTTAAAGGTGGGCTTCTCCCTGGACAGATGAATAAACGAGAGCTCTGATGGCCCAGTGGTTAGAATGCAGTACTGCAGGTTATTTCTGCTGATTGCTGATTGCCAGCAATTTGGCAGTTCAAGTCCCACCTGCTCAAGATTGACCCAGCCTTCTGAGGTGGGTAAAAGGAGGATCCAGATTGTTGGGGGCAATACACTGACTCTGTAAACCGCTTAGAGAGGGCTGTAAAACACTATGAAGCGATATATAAGTGTAAGTGCTATTGCTGCCATTGCTGTTATAGAATGAAGGGATTAAGCAGCTTAGAATTGTGAAAGGTTATTGTTCTGTCCGGAAAAACGCGAGGTAGACTGGGTTCCAACAACAAAGTCTTTATTAAGTAACACAGTTGGGAAAACGGAACATTGGCTCAGGCTGCGGCAGCCTTTTATATGTTTTTCTCTGCCGGCTTTAGCCAATGACAGGTATTTGATATTTGCCGCCTTTTTAGCAGCTACATGGATTGTTTCCTATTGAACCAATCCCCATTCGAGTTCTTTAGCCAATCAGAATTCAGTCTTTAGGAATCTACTATTTTTATACAGAACACCCCTCCCCTCTTGGTTTAGTCCTACGTGGTGATGTAGTCGCGTAGGTAGGTGGGGCTTCTTTTGACTCGACTGGACTTGCGCGGTTCATTTCTGTTGGAGACTTCGACCGGTTTGGATGGGGTTGTTGTCTCTCCGGTCTTTCTCCATGGAACCGCCTGGAAGGGTGAGTCAGCCATTTTACTGCTGCCTGATTTTCTTAGGCCGGTGGTTTTGCCACTCCCTCCTGGTTTCTCTGGGCAGGTCGAGCTGGCCTGGCTGGGCCCTTCGATTGGACTCCTCTCGCAAGTTTCTTCTAACTGGAAGTCTCTTTTTTGCTCTTTTTGGTAGCTATTGTATTCTGTGTTTAATTTAAACGGTTCTTTATTATTTTCTCGTATTTCCCCCCCCCTTTGGTTTGATTTTCATCGTTTTTTAATATTTGTGGTTGTGGTTAATATTTGTGGTTTGTATTTCTTTCAATGTTTCGGGAGCGAAGCTGGTCTATGTGCCGCTTCCATTCCCTGCCGTTGTCTATGGTTAGTCGGTAGGACCGAGGGCCTGTAATTTGTGTAATTTTTCCTGGAAGCCATAATGGGTCTCCGGTAAAGTTTTTTGCATGGACTAGGTCGCCTATTTCAAATGTCCTGAAATGGGTGGAGGAGTTGGGGGGGTTTTCTGGTGTATAGTTTGGGTGCAATCTGTCTAGTTGTGATCTAAGTTTTCTCCCCATTAGTAGTTCCAACGAACTTTTGTTTGTTATGGTACTGGGTGTGATATGCTTGAGGGTGAGTAGGCGATTTATTTTATCTTGGACATCCCCAATGTCCATCCTTTCTAAACCTTCTTTGGTAAATCTAACCATTCTTTCTGCCCTACCGTTTGCAGCCGGGTGGGCCGGCGCGGTTAGGGCATGTCTGATACCTAGGGAGGCTAGGTATTGTTCGAATTGGATGCTCGTTAATTGTGGCCTGTTGTCGGACACTAGGACGTCTGGCAGGCCATGGGTTGCAAAGAGTTTGTCAAGTTGTTTAATAACGGATTCAGTTGTCGTAGATGACATGATTTTAACCTCTAGCCAGTTTGAGTATGCATCTACGACAATCAGGAAGGTATGTCCCTTAGTTGGACCCGCAAAGTCTATGTGGATTCATGACCAGGGGCCTCGTGGGGTTTCCCAGTCCCTTATGGGTGCTTGTGGCGGGGAAGGCCTATTTCTTTGGCATTTGTTACAAGAGTTTACCCAGTATTCGATGTCCCTATCTATACCCGGCCACCAGACATAGCTTCTAGCAAGGCTTTTCATTTTAACAATTCCAGGGTGGCCTTCGTGAAGCATATTGAGAACCCTCGTTTGTAATTTGGAGGGGATAACTACCTAATCACCCCACAACAAACAACCTTTTTGAATTGAGAGTTCAGTTTGTCTGGTCCGGAAAGGTTTAAAGGTCCAGAAAGGTTTCTCAGTTTTTTGGTTTTCCGGCCAGCCTTTACCTACCCAGTTCAGTATACGGGCAGTCAATGGGTCCTTTGCGGTGGCTCTGGTGACATCATATGCAGATATGGGCAGATTTGGGCATGTCTCTATCTGCAGGGTGGTCATCGTTGGTGCCGGGTCTTCCTCTAGAGTTGGTAGCGGTGCTCTGCTTAACACGTCTGCATGGGAGATTTGTTTCCCAGGGCGATGTATTAGGGTGTAAGAGTAGGCTGCTAGGAATTCTGACCATCTAGTCATTCGCGGGGACAAAATGTTCGGTGTTGGCTTGTTTCCCGCCAAAATTCTGAGTAGCGGTTTGTGGTCCATTACTATTACAAATGCCCTTCCATATAGGTACTCGTGGAAGCGTTTTACTCCAGCGACGATTACCAGGGCTTCCCTGTCTAATTGACTGTAATTTCGCTCGGTTTTAGACAGAGTTTTTGAATAGTATGCGACGGGTGCCTCTCTTCCATCTGGCAATTTGTGACTCAGGATGGCACCGACTCCAAATGGTGAGGCATCGCAGGTCACCGTCAATGGCAGTGTGTTGCTAAACTGGATAAGAACGGTGTTTGATGTTAATAAGTTTTTTATTTTTTTGGAAGGCTTTCTTTTCTCTATAACCCCAAGTCCAAATTGTTTGCTTATCCAGTAATCGGTGCAATAGTTCCGCTATTGTTGCTTTGTGGGGTAGGAACGCATTATAAAAATTTATTAGTCCCAAGAATGCCTGCAGTTCAGTTTTGTTCCTTGGTTCTGGTGCGTCTTTAATAGCTCTGACCTTTTTTTCAGTCGGGTGTATACCCTCTCCGTCTATCAAATAGCCCAAGAATTCGACGCGATCAGTCATTAAACAACATTTTTCTTTTTTTACTTTAAGGCCAGACTCTCTGAATTTATTTAATACGTCTTTAAGTCTTTTTTTAAGTTGGGTCGCATCTTTGGCCAAAATTATGACATCGTCGAAGTATGGTACGACTTAACAGGCATTCCATGAGGCTCTGGAAAACGCCTGGGGCTACACTCACTCCAAATTGGAGTTTGTTGCATTTGAATGCCCCTTTGTGATTCACTATTGTTTGTGCTTCAGCCGTTAAAGGGTCTACTGGGAGCTGTTGGTACGCTTGTGCTAGGTCTAGTTTAGCAAAAACTTTTCCTCCCCCAAGGGAGTGTAATAAGTGTTGTATGACTGGCACCGGGTATGCGCTTTGTTGCAACGCGTGGTTAGGGGTAGCCTTGTAGTTGCCACAGATTCGAACCAACCTGTCTGGTTTAATTGGCATTACAATTGGTGTTTCCCATTTGGCATGGTCTACAGGCTCTAAGACCCCTTGATTTATCAATTTATCTAGTTGTTCCTCTATTTTTGCTTTTAGAGCAAAAGGAACTCGTCTGGCCTTTAGTCTTCTAGGGGCTACTTGGGGGTCTAGACTAAAAGAAATTGGGGTCCCCCGATACCTGCCTAGGGAGCCATCGAAAACGTCCTGGAATTCTTGGATGAGGTCTTCTTCCCAGTCAGTTGCGGCCACCCGGTCTACTCCGGTCATCCCGATGCCTAATGGTGCGAACCATTCGATGCCCAGGAGGCTTGGTTGGTCTTGGTCGACTATCGTCAATGGTAGTACAGAGACATGTTGCTTGTAGGCAACTCAGAAATGTCCCAGGCCTACTACAGGAATTTGGTTTCCTTGGTAGTCCTTGAGGGTTAATTTTTGTCTCTGGAGTTCCTTGATTTTGATATCTGGAACCAGTTTTTTGATGGTGTCCCATGACACCATTGATAGGACAGATCCAGAGTCAACCACCATCTCGCAGGGGTTGTCTTCAATTTTTACTATTATTTTTACCTTCTTCCCACTTTCCGTCTGAGCGCTTCCGATAGTGAAAGTCTGGTATACTTTCTCTCAGTTAGTGGCTTGCTTGTTTCACTGCCACTTTCTCTCGGGTTGTCTTGGCTCAGCTTTTGCTGGGGAGTTGCTGCGTCTTTTTGGGCTGTAATTTTTTTTATTCCTGCAGACTTTCTCGATATGCCCCCTTTTCTTGCACGCTCTGCAAATGGCATCGAGGAATCTGCAATCGGCTCGAGGATGGTTTCCCCCGCAGCCAGCGCATTCCCGCCGATTTCTGTTTTCGCACCCTTTCTTGTTGGCGTATAGGCGGTGGACTTTGTCGTCTTCCTCCCCAGATTCTGACGTCTCGTCGAATTCTTCATAGTGCGTGGTGATGGGAGATTGTTTCTTCCCTCTAGCCGGGCTTGTTTTGTCATTGTTCGCGTTCATTTGCTTCATTTTGACTGCCGATTTTTTCGCGGCTTCAGCGGCCGTGGCTTCTGCGATAGCTTCGGCTACTGTTATATTGGGTTTATTCAGCAGTTTGCTCTGTATGTTAGAGTCTCTTAAAACCAATATTACTCGATCCCGCATCGCTTTATCTAAGGTCAGAAACTCGCACGCTCCCCCTATTTGTCGGAGGGCTGCCACAAAAAAAGCGATGGTTTCGCCTTCTTTCTGGTCTCTTAGATAAAACTCGTGCCGCTTGATTAGATTTGACACCACGGTGCATAGTGGGCCTTTAGTGTTCTTTGGAGCTCTGTCCAAGTCAATTGTTTCACATCTCGGGGCTTCACCAAAGCCTTGGCCATTTTGAAGACTGAGAGCCCACAGTGTGTCAAGAAAACAGCTCTCTTACACTGGTCTGAGATTTCCTCCATTTCATTGCTCTCCAAATACATCTGGAAACGGTCTACGTAGGATTCCCAATTTTCTTCATTGGGATTGAAGGGTGCGGGCGGCGCGTTGTTTCCAGCCATTTTTTTTCGTCTGTTTTTTTTTTTTAATCTGTCGCCGCGTGCTCAGTCTCGCGTTTAGGATGATCCCACCTTCATCGCCAGTGTTCCGTCCGGAAAAACTCGAGGTAGACTGGGTTCCAACAACAAAGTCTTTATTAAGTAACACAATTGGGAAAACGGAACATTGGCTCAGGCTGTGGCAGCCTTTTATATGTTTTTCTCTGCCGGCTTTAGCCAATGACAGGTATTTGATATTTGCCGCCTTTTTAGCAGCTATGTGGATTGGTTCCTATTGAACCAATCCCCATTCGAGTTCTTTAGCCAATCAGAATTCAGTCTTTAGGAGTCTACTATTTTTATACAGAACAGTTATAGATAAGACCAACAAGAATCTTTTTCCTTTTTACAACATCTCTTTAATTAGTTCCCAGTGGTAATCACTGAGAAAAATAAATTGAATTTGGGAAAGTGACTACAAAATGAGATACAGTGTTGTGATAGTGAGCTCCACTCTCATTCCAACCTGCTTTCTACTATATTACTGTAATTGTGTGTGTGTATGTTTAATTGAAGTTTTTAGGTTGACAAAATTCCCAGAGTTTCTTAATCAGCAGACATTTCTTGGCATATTTATATCCCAACTTCAGCAATTAAGATAGCCAGTCAGCTTTAATCAAGAACCTCTACTTCATAAATTATATTTAAAAAGTATACTTTATGAAGCCAGTTCCTCTCTAGTAAAATATGCTGAAGGGGAAAAAAACTAGAATTGGATATAGACCTATCCAGATATCTAGGTATCTTTTTAATCATGATTTCTTAAAAATGATGGCATAGTTTCTCACTACTCAAAAGTAGAAATCTCAAGACAAATATAGAGGAAGTCTTAAAATTGGCCTCAGCTCCTTTGAGACTTTCAGCTACCTAAAAAATTTCCACGTGGTCTTTATTGGTCAGAAGTTGGCCACTCTTCCTTTCTGGTGATCAAAGTACAAATATCTCTAAAAGGCATAAGAAAAGTCAAATGACAACAGATGCTACATTACCACATATCAAGTATGGTGCTTGACTTTTGATTCAGTTCAATAAGACTGAAGGTGTAAGACACTTTCTGAAAGGAAAGTGATAACAGCTTCAGCTCTTTAAACAAACTACTGAAAGTAGCCCACAGGGATTATTACACTTTTCAGTCTCAGAAATAGAACAACTTCCTAGGACAGCTGCTCATAACATTATACTTCCCATAACAGATGACTTTGCCTACATTCCAACTTGCAGAAAGGACATGGCCCTTTTGGAGGAAATTGATTTGCCAGCTCCAGACATTTGCTATGGGGCTTTACTTTATACCTGAAACTTATATGCATTCATGCATGTCAGCTGTAAGAACAGGCCACAGCTATAACTGTAAATAGCAGCTGGGAAGAGTTTGATACCCACTGGATCCAGAAAAACTGCTCATGTGCACATATGTAATTCTTACTAATTTTAACAGTGTGTATATATATATATATATATATATATATA
>BLBF01005172.1:0-14195 GCA_015471245.1 Laticauda colubrina
GCTTCTCTGCCATCAGGTAGTTGGTGGCTCAGGATGGCACCTACTCCGTATGGTGAGGCGTCGCAGGTCACTCTTAATGGCAGTGTGTTGCTAAATTGGATGAGGACGTTTGTTGATGTTAGCAAGCTTTTAATATTTTGGAAGGCTTTTTTTTCTTTGTAACCCCAAGTCCAAGTTGCCTTCTTGTCTAAAAGACGGTGTAATGGTTCTGCTATAGTGGCCTTGTTTGGCAGGAACACATTATAGAAATTAATTAGTCCTAAAAATGCTTGTAGTTCGGTTTTATTTCTTGGTTCAGGTGCATCTTTGATTGCTTTAACTTTTTTGTCTGTAGGGTGGATACCCTCTCCATCTATTGAGTAGCCCAGGAATTCGACGCTATTCTTAATTAAACAGCACTTTTCTCTTTTTACCTTGAGGCCAGATTCCCTAAACTTAGTTAATACTTCTTTGAGTCTTTTCCTTAATTGAGTTTCATCTCTGGCCGAGATTAGGACGTCGTCAAAATAGGGAACGACTCCTTGTATGCCATTTAGGAGGCATTCCATCAGACTCTGGAAAACGCCAGGGGCCACGCTTACTTCAAATTGGAGCTGGTGACATTTGAATGCGCCCTTGTGGGTGACTATAGTCTGTGCTTCTGCTGTTTCTGGGTCCACTGGGAGTTGTTGATAGGCTTGTGCCAAGTCGAGTTTAGCAAAAACCTTTCCCTTTCCCAGGGAGTGAAGCAAATGCTGGACTACTGGCACCGGGTATGCGCTTGGTTGTAATGCGTGGTTCAGGGTAGCCTTATAGTCACCACAGATTCTAATGGACCTGTCAGGTTTTATGGGTGTGACAATAGGCGTTTCCCAATTGGCGTGGTCCACAGGTTCTAACACCCCTTGGGCTATTAAATTGTCAAGCTGTTCCTCTATTTTTGCCTTTCGTGCAAAAGGAACTCACCTGGCTTTTATTCTTCGTGGGGCTATTTGGGGGTTTAGATTGAAAGAAATGGGATTTCCCCGATACTTGGCAAGTGAGCCGTCAAAAACGTCCTGGAATTCTCGGATGAGGTCGTCTTCCCAGCCGGTTGTAGTCACTCGATCGATCCCGGTCATCCCGATACTCAATGGCGTGAACCATTCGATGCCCAGGAGCCTTGGTCTGTCTTGGTCGACTATGGTCAGCGGTAGCACCTTGACGTGTTGTTTGTAGGCGACTCGGAATTGTCCCATGCCTACCACAGGGATTTGGTTTCCCTGATAGTCCTTGAGGGTTAGTTGCTGCTTCTTCAATTCTTTGGGTTTGATACCTGGGACTAGCTGTCTTATTGTGTCCCACGATACCATGGAGAGGAAGGACCCCGAGTCCACTTCCATCTTGCAGTATTTTCCTTCGATTTTTACAATGACTTTAATTTTCTTCCCACTTTCCATCTGAGCGCTCTTTATAATGACAGTTTGGTGTGTATTGGCTCGCTTCTCTTGTTGCCACTTTCTCTCAGCTCGTTTAGGCTCAGCTCGTGTTGGGGAATTTCTGCGTCTCGTTGGGCTGTAGCATTTTTTGTTCCTGCAGACTTTCTCGATGTGTCGTTTCTTGCAATGCTGGCAGATGGCATCGAGAAATCTGCATTCGGCTCGGGGATGGTTTCCTCCGCAGCCAGCGCACTCCCGCCAATTCCTTCTTTCAAGCTCTTTTCTATTCGTGAGCAAACGGTGGACCTCATCTTCTTCTTTGCTTGATTCAATTGTTTCGCCCGACTCTTCGTAGTGGGTTGTGGTGGCAGGCTGCTTTCTGTCTTTGGTTGGTGTTTCTTAGCTGTGTGTGTTCACCTTTTTCATGGCTATGGCAGATTTTTTCGCGGCTTCAGCGGCTGTGGCTTCCGCGATGGCTTCGGTAACGGTGATGTTGGGCTTGTTGAGTAATCTACTCTGTGTGGTCGAGTCTCTCAGGCCCAACACCACGCGATCCCTCATTGCTTCGTCAATGTTCAAAAATTCACACTCACCCCCTAATTGTCTAAGGGCAGCGATGAAATCGGCGACAGTCTCTCCCTCTCTCTGGTCTCTGTGGTAAAATTCGTGTCGCTTTATTAAGTTTGACACCATCGGAGCGTAGTGTGCTTTGAGGACTCTTTGCAATTCTGTCCACGTTAGTTGTTTAACATCTAGGGGCTTTGCAAGGGCCTTTGCCATCTTGAAAACTGTTGGCCCGCAGTGTGTCAGGAATACAGCTCTCTTGTGTTGCTCTGAAATGTCTTCCATTTCATTGCTCTCCAAATACATCTGGAAGTGATCAGCATAGGAATCCCAATCCTCTTCGTTGGGATTGAAGGGTGAGGGCGGTGCGTTGTTTCCAGACATCTTGGTTGTCATCTGGACTTCTTATCACCGCGTGCAGGTTTTTCTGTTCAGAACGATCCCATCCTCATCGCCAGTGTTTTGTTCGGAAAACACACGAGGTAGACCGGGTTCCAACAACAAATACTTTATTCTTTAACGAGTCAGTAAATAGGAACACTTGACTGAAGCTGAGGCCAGCCTTTTATACAGGCTGGCTTGCCTGCTTGTAGCCAATGGCAGTTGTTTAAATTTGCCGCCTTTTAGCAGCTCTTTGGATTGGTTCCTAGTGAACCAATCCAATGCTTAGTTTATTTGACCAATCAGGTTTGCAGATTTGGAGTCACCCACTTTACATATAGAACACTATCTATCTATCTATCTATCTATCTATCTATCTATCTATCTATCTATCTATCTATCTATCTATCTACTAGCTAGCTAACCAGCTATCTATCTATCTCTGTCTGTCTCAAATCATTTTGGAAATGTACAAGGCTGCCCAAATCTACAATAACTCTACCATTCAGTAGAAAAATAAAATAACTATCACTCACACTAAGTAGCATTGTACTCCAAATGAAACCCACATCATGAAAGAGGGAAACCTTACTCCTGGTTCCCCAAAGTCTTCTATAAATAATAAGATCTTGACAGTTTTTATTAACACCCTCAGAGTTGGTGCTGATCTAATCTTGGATAGAACACTATTTCAAAGGAATAGCAGAAATATAAAGATCCAAAATGAAAGAGAGAATAGACAGTTAATATGGTATGTGTGTTTCTGTATTTGCTCACGCACGCACCCACGCACACACACCATTGTATATTACATTTAGAGGTCATTAAAAACCAAATGACTCTAGCATGCTTACATTTTAAAAATTATAAACAATAAAATAAAAAGGTAATGAATATCTAGAATAACATAACACAGCACCTCCAAAACTGACAGTTCAGCAACCCCAGGTCTGGAAAGCACAGCCAAGTTTTTAAGGACTTACAGAATACATATAGTACAAATGAGGGGAAGACAAATAGATCCTTTGGGAAATGTTGTTCCAGAGGGAAGGCAAAGGTGAAATAATACCTTTTCATTCATTTAAATGGTTGGTATGGTTGGTATTTGAAGAGCATCAAGGACCATGCCTACTGACACATTGATGGTTTATGAGTACTATGTTGCTTAAAGCCCATGTCACACTGCCCAACGGATGCAAAAAGGACACAACGGATGAGCAAAATGTTCCATCCATTGTTGTCCGCTCTCAAAAGGGGCAAAAATTTGCATAACCAGAGCGGATAACATGGATGCGGAGAGGACGCAGGGTGGATGCAAAGCGGATGCGAAACAGAAGCCCAGCAGATGGAAGCGGATGGGAGCAGATGGCACATCCACTGGGCTTCTGGGGGGGCTCAGCAAAGCGGACGCGGAACGGATGAAGCGGATGTACAGCAGATGCACAGCGGAAGCCTAATGGATGCCGGGCGTTAATTGCGCATCCGGGGGGGGATGCGTTGCATCAGCCCCGCAGATATAACGAAAGCAGCTCGGAAGCAGGTCGCCATTCAGAGGAAAGACCTGCTGCCGGACGGATTGGCAGCCTTACCTGCCCTGCCTGCATGTCTGCCTGCCAGCCTTGCTACCAGCCTTGCTGCCAGCCTTGCTGCCAGCCTCCCTGCCAGCCTTGCTTCCAGCCTGCCTGCAAGCCTTGCTGCCTGCCTTTCTGCCAGGCTTGGTTCATGTCTGCCTGCCAGCATTCCTGCCAGCCTTGGTGCCTGCCTTGGTGCCAGCCTTCCTGCCAGCCTTGGTACCTGCCTTGGTGCCAGCCTCCCTGCCAGCCTTGGTGCCTGCCTGCCTGCCAGCCTCCCTGCCAGCCTTGGTGCCTGCCTCCCTGCCAGCCTTCCTGCCAGCCTTGGTGCCTGCCTTCCAGTCTAGGTTCCTGCCAGCCTCCCTGCCAGCCTTTCTGCCAGCCTTGGTTCCTGCCAGCCTCCCTGCCAGCCAGCAACCCCACAACCATGCAGAAGCACAGCAAGCCTCAGCCATCTGCTGCCAGCCCTGGCAAGAGAGACAGGGCTACCATCCTGCCCCCTAGCCCTCACTCTGGTTCTGCTGGGGCTTCTGCAGCACGGGCTCGCTCTTCTGGGGCTGGGGCTTCTGTTGCTTCTGCTTCTGGAGGAGCTGATGACAAGCACTCCAGCACCAGCCACCTTCACAGCACCTGCACCCTTCACCCCAGAGACTGAGCGACCAAGAGGAGTGCCAGAGGCTCATTTTTGTCTTATAGCTTGTTGTTAATAAAATCTATTTTTGATTCACACACTTGCTTCATTTCTTTTTTCTAATAAAATCTTGGTGGAAACTTTTAGAAATGGTTTAAGCCTTTGCATGCTTGTGGGATGAGTTAAAATAGCTGTGGGATGGGTTGAGATAGCTGTGGAATGGGCAGGGATACCTGTGGGATGGGTAATAGCTGTGGGATAGATAAACCTCCAGTGAAAGCATAGTGGGACTGTATGGTCCACCTTCCCAGGTGCCACACCTACAGCCCTTTATTATCAATAATAATGTAATAATTATCCCCACATGTCAACACAAACACAACTCTTTATTAAACGCCCTGTTCATTGTAGGCCAACCAAACATACATGGCCCAATCTCATCCGTGTGATGAGACAGGCTGAAGGAAGCATCCATTAAGCATCTACCATCCTGTCTTACCACTCCACTGCTCCAGCTGGGGAGTTGCACTAATGTCTCAGGAGGTTGCGCTGCTTCTTTGCTTCATGTGAGGCTCTGTTGGGGCCTTGCACATCCTCAGTGTCGATCAGGTTTCGCCCTGGCCTCCATTCCCCAGGCTCCATGTCCCCATTGCCTTGCTGGAGGTCCATGAGCCTGTTCTGCAAGACTGGGTAGCGGGTGCGCATGAAATTGTGCAGGATGCAGCAAGCTTCCATGATCCTCCTCACGGTCTCTGGGCAATGCTGCATGGTGGTGAGAAGTACCTGGAACCTGTTGGCCAGGATGCCAAAGGCATTCTCCATTATCCGCCTTGCCCTGGACAGCCTGTAGTTGAAGACCCTCTCTTCACGGGTGAGGAGTCTGGAAGTGTAGGGCTTCATGAGGTAGGTTGTGAGGGAGAAGGCGTCATCCCCCACGATGAAGTAGGGCACATCTTGTGTGTTGTTGGGCAGGGTTCTGGATCTGGGAAGCCCACGATGAGGTTGCCTTCCAGCTCCTCCTTGAGGTGACTGGCGTTGTATACCTGGGCATCTGAAGATGAGCCGTTGCCTGAAGCATCGCTGTACATGAACTTGTAGTCAGCATCGACCATGGCGAAGAGGATGATGCTGAAGAAGCCCTTGGAGTTGAAATAAGTGGACCCCGACTTGGCTGGAGATTTGCAGGCCACGTGCTTGCCATCGATGGCTCCAACGGTGTGTGGTAAGTTCCACTTCTGATATCACTGCTCTGCAACTTTCTTCCAGCCTTCTTCAGTGGAGGGGTACTGGAGGAGCTCCTCCTTGTATTCTTCGATGATGGCCTGCACCACTTCTCTGACCACAATGCTGATGGTGTTGGATGGCACCCTCCAGCCGTACTGCATGCTCCTGTAGGAGGTCCCTGAGGCCAGGTGGCGCAGAGTGAGTGCCACCTTGAGCCCAGGTTCCAGGCTGGGCTGGAAGCTGGTGTTTGCCTTGGTCAACCTGGGTGTCAGCCGCTGCACAACTTCGTCAAACATGGCTGGAGGCATCCTCATGAAGTTCTGGAACGCCCGAGTGTCTTCGTTCCTGAGCTCCACCATCAGCTTGTTGTACAGTCCGTCCTCTGCTCTTCTGGTGAACCATCTTCGGATCCAGACTCTTTTTGGGTGGCTCCTTTTCTTCTCGCAGTAGAGTTCACAGAGCCTGCAGATGGCTTCGCACTGTTGCAGAACGATGGTGGCTGCCGAAAGGACTTTGTTACAATCCACGGTGGACATGACTGGATGCTGTGGAAGAGGAAGAGCCAAATGAAGGCTGCAGAGGTCTGCACCGCTGGGCTGCTTTTCTGAAAGTGAGATGCAGGCGAGTTGCTCCCCCTTTTTATAGGCAGTATAGGTGTCCCTTTGCATCCTCTAGGCATCCTCTAGGCATCCTCTAGGCATCCTCTAGACATCCTTAATATCCGAGATAGGTCCCCTCTGTGAACGTTTTTTCCAATTTAAATGCTTTGTTTCTGTTCTGCATCCGTTCTGCATCTGTTCTGCATCCATTCTGCGTCCGTTCCGCTTCCTCCCTGCGTCCGGGCAGATGCGAGTTGCGCGGATTTGTTGTGGATGCCTAGCGGATATAGCGAATGTGTAACGGATGCGTAGCGGATGCGTAGCGGATGCAGAACGGACAAACTAGATATATTTTCCGCGCAAAAGTTTTGGGCAGCCCAAAACTTTTGAAGAGGATGAAACGTCCATAAATGGATGCTGGACGGATAGAGAGGAAGCCAAACGGAGGCAGTGAGTACATCGCGTTTTCCAATGGATGCCAAGGTTTTTTGTCCGTTTTACATCCTCTTTGCATCCGTTGGTTCAGTGTGACATGGGCTTTAGCCTTCTCTGATAATACCAAAAGAGTCCTGGAACAGGAGCCATCCATGAGACTTGCCTTCAGATTCCAATTTCAAAATCTTGGCTCACTTTGGAGCATTTATATAGATACCTAATTTGAAAAAATATATTTCACAAAGGATGCTCTGAATGGAGTTCCCTGTGTGAAGTAGTTATTACTAACAATGAAACATATTATTCAGCCAAATAAAATGTGTACCATAATAACAAACTGTTTAGTGAATGGGTTGATTTAAAGTCCTTGCTTCTGACTCAGTTTATTTCAGGAAATTCTTTAAAACAACACCATTTATACTGTACTTTTTAACGAAGTCAGAAGCAGAAACCTCAATAGATAAGTCTATTCTCCTGAGAGTGACTCATAAGTATGTCCAAAGTACATAAATCTTGCAGTTAACCATCCAGTACTTCTGATGTAGTGATCCCTTTTCCCACATAGATAAAACTGCAAGGCATTTCTAGCTTTATGTTTCCTTTTGTAAAGCATCAACAGGTGTCCATATGACACAGAGAAAGAAAGGCCCAATCCCACTGCACTTACAAATGCAAAGAGGATGTAAAATGTTAAAAAAAGTTTGCCATCCGTTGGAAAATGCTATGCATCTGTTGTGTACTCACTGCATATGTGTTTCGTACACTCTATCCGTCAAGCATCCGTCCACTGTGATTTCATCCGCGCAAGAAGTTTTGAGCTGCACAAAACTTTGTGAACGGATGAACTTTCCGCCACTACAATGCACATCCATGACATATACGGGCAACAAAGGTTCTATGTCCGTTTATCATTCATCAAACGTCCGCTGTATCCTCTCTGCATCCTCTGGCCATTCTCTCAACTCACATCCGCAGCAGCTGAAAATGGAAAGAGGGAGGAAACAAAAGGTACACAGAACGTCTACACAGCGTTAGTAGCATGGAAATAGATGGACAAAACATTTGTATCTGGGATGTATCTCGTATACTTAGGATGTCTGCAGTATGTCTAAAGTATGTAGAAGGACACCTAGTGGACAACCGATATTTTCTATAAAAAGGTGGAGAAAATAATCTGGATCGCTGGGATGGGGGACTATACAGTCCCACTATGGTTGCACTGAAGGTTTATCTGTCCCACAACTATCCTTATCTATCCCACAAGCATGCAAAGGCTTAACCACTTTTTAAAAGTTTTCACCAACACTTTATTAAGTAAAAAAAATGAACCAAGTAAACTAAGTGTCTTAAACAAAGATAAACTTTATTAAACAAGTAAACAACTCAGTCTCTGAGACTATTTTGAGTCACTGTAAGTCATGTCCATGGTCTCAGCTGTGGAGCAGGCAGTGACTGTTGATGTGGATGTGGCTTGAGTGCTGGTCTGAGGCGCCATTGGGGTGCTTGGCCCCGAGGGTACAACAGGGGATGTTGTGTTCAGGAAGCTGTCCGAGAGATGACTCAGTCCCGTGAGGTTGAGAGGCCCTTCATCAAGGACTTGAGATGTCAGGCCCAATACTGATGACAGATTGTCCATTGACGGGCTTGGCTGTGGGGTGGAGAAAGGGTTGGGAGGAGTGTAGTGGGGCTGTCTGGTCTGCAGCTGGGTGAGGAGTGGAGTCTATGGCGTCCGATGAACCTGGGCCTGGACTGGGAAGTTCTGCTTCTGCTGTGGGATGTTGTGGTAGTCGTGGCCTTGATAGGTGAGGGGTTGTTGAAAGCCGTGGAAGGGCTGTGGCATCAGGGTGGAGGAGCATACCTGGACTGGGTAGGAGCAGCTTCAGCTGGGCCTTGAGGGTTGTGCAGAAGTGCTGCAATCTTCTGCTTTATCACCTGGTACTCGGCCTCGGGCAGGTCCCTCAGGGTCTGGCTCACATAGGTGATGAAGGGCTTCCAGTAAAGGATGCTCTGTCCAAGTCGACCAGCTGAGAGAGAAGTCCTGATCTCCAACAGCACACTGTGGTCCTGGCCCTCGAGTCTGCCTCTCTGCCTGCACCCTCTGGAGCTGGGGGTGGGGAGGGGTTGGCCTCTGGTGGCTGCTGCTGCTTCCTCCATTTGTGACAGCAGGGCGTTATCCTCCACGGAATCTTCCAAGTCCACCGGCATGGGGAGTGCAGCTGTTGGGGGGTCTCTGCTGTGGGGCCCTCTGAAGACACCTGCCTGGACAGGGTAGCTGGCTCCTGGCTGGAAGAGGACTGGCTGTCTGTGGGCTGTCTGAGGGAGAGGGGTCTCAGAGGGGCTGTTCCTCGATAGATGATCTCACCCTCCAGGAAACTGCACTTGGCCATGACATACATCTCCTGGTCAGTGAGCTTGACAGCGGCCTGCCCAGCTTTCTTGAGGTGTAGCTTGCCATACCAGGTATGCATGTGCTTCCACCATCCTAGGAGTACTTCTGCAGTGTACCCCAGGCTCTCTGCCTTGTCTCTCCAAGTTGCCTGCTTCTTCTTGGTGTCCCGATACCATCTGTGGCCCTTTCTCCATAGGTACTTGTTCTCCCTCAGCCATTCCAGCACCTCATCCTCATGCTCTCCGGAAACAGTGTACTGTTTCCTCTCTCCCTTTTCCTTTCCTTGCCTCTTCCTCACTCTGGCAGGGGCTTCAGCAGGGCCTTCAGGGGCTTCAGCATCAGGGCCTTCTGGAGATTGTTCAGGGCCTTCAGGGGCTTGAGCAGCAGGGCCTTCAGCAGCAGGGCTTTGAGGCGATTGAGGGCCTTGGGCTGGTCCACTACAGCAGCAGCAGCAGCAGCAGCTTCAGAGTCAGTGCCAGGGGGTGGGATGCTGGTTCTGCCATTCTTCACCTTGCGAGGGCTTGAACGAGTAGGCACAGACTTCCTCTTCTTGCCTGACTGATAAACTGGTGCCTGGTGTTCCTGCAAGACGTAGACACCAGCACGTCTTTCCCCTGTATGCTGACTGCGTGCGTGCTGCATCCTTTTATATCCATGGAGCGGACGCAATTCATACCCCCTGCATGCGCAGTGAACGCTTTGCATCTGATATACATCCGCAAGGCATCCCCTTTGTTTCCTATAGGCGTACGTGATGTATCCACTTCATCCGCTATGCATCCGCCCCTTCCGCTATGTGTCTGCTTCGAAATTCTCCCCAGAACCCCTTTAGAGGTGTCATCCACTTCCATCCCCTTTCATCCGCTAGGCTTCTGATGAACATACGTTTAACATCCCCGCTACATACTACCCATGTCTGTTCTTTTCTGTTCTGTTTATGCAAATTTTTGCCACTTTTTGGAGCAGATGAAAATGGATGGAGCCACCCCCGAAATTTTTCTCGTCCACTGTGTCCCTTCTGCATCCATTTTGTGTCCATCAGCCAGTGGGACCTAGCCTGAATTGGCAGATCCATTTTGGGTATTTTTACAACCTGGTGTCCTCCTATATGAGACAGCTAAAATAATCATGGCTAGTCATCATTTTTCTGGTCAGTTCTAGCAAACAAAATAGTTGTTGGAGAAAGGCTAGAACCTGGGAATGAAAAAATAAATGCATTAGGGTTTTTTTCCCTGACATAAAATGCCTTAATAGATTCTTCCAGACTACAAATGGCCATAACAATTAGAGACTACTGGCATTCTTAATTTTTGCAGGAATTATTAAACAACATTAGTGTAGCCAGTTCAGGACTGGTTACACTAAAAATAAAGTTATGTCAGAGGTAAAAAAATATATAATCGTAATATAAATATAAGCTATACATTATAAGTATAATACCTACGCAAGTTAACTGCCCATGCTGATTCAAAAAAGCTTAAGAAAGAGTGCATTCATTTATTAAGTTGCAGGGCGGCATACTAGAATAAAAAGCGAGGGGGGAAGCAGGAAGAAAACAGTGGCAAATTATTTCTGGTGTAATTACTTGCTGATTTCTGCCAAGAAATCAACAAGGGAGATGCGCTCCTGTTATCAAAACTTGAACTCAATTCAAGGGAGATTTTATCTTGTGTTTAAAATTGTTAATATTAGGAAGCAGACATCAAATCTATAGATCCTACTGATCTGGAGACATTTTTAAAACACAGAGAAAATAATATTGGAAAGAACAAAATAAAAGAAGAATCCAGGCATATTTTCATTAATCGCACATCCTGAACCTGTTATGGCAGACTTATAAGAAGATCTCTTCTAATGTGCAAAAGTGTTCATGAGCTTGTTTATTTTTTCTCTTATAGCAGAGGTCATAACTATTTCCCATTAACTTATTCATGCATAGTAATTCATAAAAAGCCATGAAGGTTTTTCTTTCCAGTTTAAGAATTTTTCTGGCCTTTTTAGAAACAATACAGAGTGTTGTTGCTTCAGCAATAGTCCAGCACCAATGATAATAGAATAAAAATAAATTCTTCATTTTTCTTAGAAGAAGAAATAGGAATGTTTGTTGTCTGCAAGAGCATATGCCCAAAGGGCAAATTCTGAGATGAGAAAAGTGATTTAAAGTCATTGTAATAAACTAAATTGGCTTTTGGAAGGAAATAAAATTAATAAATCATTTCATTTTTAAAAAAGTTAATTATGAATGTCCCCATGCTGCACTTCCAGGAAGTCAATCATAAGTACAGAACTTCCTTGAGCTTTAACTTTTCCAAAAAAATTCCTTTCTGGAGGTTTTATAAAGTACAAGATGTGCTTCTTTTTTTCCTTTCAACAAACACAAAATATAATATGAAAGGGACACAAATTAGCTAATCCACAGGACATATAAACCCTTTTGTGTTAGACTTCAATGTTTAGTGGGAAACCCTCCTGTGGAAAGGAATTTGAAACAAAATAGGATGAATTTTATTAATATTAAGTTAAAACTATCAAGGTGGTCTTGGCTCAGGAATCTTAGAACCATACTTGGGTAGCTTTTTTTTTTTTCTCTCCCTGGAATAAATTTTAAGAAAACCTGTGAAGATAATATCTGCAGTGGGGAGTCCAAAGGATACAGTTCCTTTCCACAACATGTGTTGAGTTGACAAAGAACTAATTTCTTAAAATATTTATTGGGAAGGATTAAGGCTTAATCTTTTCAGTCTTAGTCCAAAAATATTGCCTGATTTGCAGTTGTTTTTGCCTTAGCATGTTTGGGGCATAGCCAATTTAATTTTAAGTCAGAGTTATATCTGGTACATCTTACAAATAACAAACTTCTGAAGGTTGTTTCAGTACTGGGATTAAATATCAGTGGTATTGTGGTGGAAATCCCCCGATGCTGCAAGGCTTGTCCTGCAAAGCTGGAAAGTACTGAATCATCAAAGTTATGATTTTGTAACATTACCCAAGAAAGAAGATCTTGTCTTTAGGCCAATTCCAGGTCAGAAAGAAGAATTCTGTGTGAGGTTTTTTTGGGAAAATAACAATCCCAAGATAACGCTAGTTATTGCAAAGTTTATATTTGTAGTCTGCAGAATGTTTCTCCTGTGGACAGGAAAGTAGGCTATGCATGGCCTCAAGCCTTTTTCTTATGCATGTTACACTGTAATTTATATTACAAGTTGTACTCTCTTCTTCTTTAATTAGGCTTGGGTCTATGACCTGCAAAGAAGTTTGATTGACTGGTCTTAACCTGTTGTATAAAACCAGCTGCTGTAATTTGCAAACCATTATGTCTACCTTGGTGTTATGACAAAAAGGCCACTGTAGATTATTCTACAGATCAATGATTAAAATAACTCATTATGTAACACAGCAAATTAACTCACAGTTTTGAATTTTGTTTAAGTTGTTTGAAGCTACAAGTTATGTCAAAAATTAGTAATGTCTAGATATGAGGCTAGATGATCCACATTTAGAGGGATGAGACAAATATAGTTGAGAAAAAGACTTCTGGTGGCAAGGCAAGGACGAACAGAGGTACAGAAGCCCATCTGTGTTTTCAGTCAATCTCTTTTTGCGGTTGGTGCGATCCTTTTGAGGGTGCTCAAATCCTGGAGAGATTCGTGCTGGTGTGGAGGAGACTCGGGCTGCAGTATGGGGAAGGCAACCTCCTTGCAGTGAAGAGGATTCCTCCAGAGCCCAACGAGCAAGAAACAGCCTCCTGTCAATGGCGGCTCTGAGGTCCAGACTGCCACCAATGCAAAAAAGCAAGTAAGTGACAGTTTTTGAGAACATTGGAGAAGAGTGTGGCTGGGGGAATTAGCGGTGGAAAGAAAGAGTGGCAAAGTTATAGACTTTGGTACAAGTTTCTGTCTGAAGCCTGAAAGGAAAGTGGCTAAAAAGCGGAGGCGAGACAAGCGTGGGCGAAAAGGTCCAGCAGACTGAAGAGAAAGTATGGATTATAATGAGTGAAAAGGGAAGTTTATCAGGTCGGAAACTATTGGTAGGAAAGAATGTGGAAGTTGTGGAAGATTTGGAATATTCTATCTGACTTTCACTTTGATAGACTTTATTAAAGTGAGGACAGGAAGAGGATCGAAGCTGACAGAGAAGAGACAGCGCAGCACCATACTTAGAAACCCTGAAAATTTTGCAACAATTTATCTGGCATCAACTGTTTAATAGACCTTTTGATATACCTTTGGGAGAATTTTACTCTAACTGAGGAGGTGGTCGTACTTGAAGGAAATTAAGAAAATTGAACTTAGGAACATTAAAAAAAAAGTAAATTAGAAGATTCGGAAGATACTGATTAAATGCAATCATTATTCATCACTTCTTACCTCCCCACTTCCAGTGCGTTTGGAGAGGAAGCATTTAATGTAGAGACAGAGAACTAAAAACTGACCTTAAAATTCCTTTTTCCATTTTCCCATTGCCTTCCTTTTTTCTTGTATAAATCTGCTTAATTCTTTTCTTTCTTTTTTACTTACTTTCTGATGATATGAGGAACTATCTCTCATTTTTTACTTTTTTTCTATAACGATTATAAATTTGTATACTGAAAAAAAGAGTACTGATTGTTATATTAGATTGTTAAAAAACTCAATCAATTGATTTAATTAACTAATTAACAATAGTGATAGCTATATTTTGACTAGATATATAGAGAAAATAGTATGAACATTAAAAATTATTTAATCAATATGGATAATATTTAATATTTAATATTCAACATTTTTAATAGTATAATTTATTGTGTGATTGTAATTAATTTACTTGGGATGAAAATAATACTGTTTGTGTTTAAGAATATTTAATATAAGGTTAGATAAGATTAGATAAATACACATATATATTTACAATACTTACAAACTTATAAAATTTAAATATAGTTGGATTTGATAGATTATTTATTATTTATTATATATATATATATATATATATATATATATATATATATATATATATATATATATA
>BLBF01005181.1:0-12603 GCA_015471245.1 Laticauda colubrina
ATATATATATATATATATATATATATATATCTTGGTCTTTTTCAGATTTCCTTCAGTTCTTTCTCTTCTCTTCTACTGTCTCCAGGCACTGCATTGTCCATTATCAACACTTTTTTGTCTTTCTGATTGAAAACAAAAATGTGACAGTTGGTTGTCTGTTTGTATTTTAAAGTCCAAGAGCATTTTACCTTCTTCGTTATCTATTAATTGTCTATTTTATGGCCCCAACAGAGAGCCACTCCATGATTTTCAAATGTTCTCTTTTTGGTGTACTTGATTTGTAATAACAGATTATTATTATTATTATCATTAATAATAATAATAATAATAATAATAATAATAATAATAATAATAATATTTGTGGTGAGTAAGCAACTTTTCTTCCAATGATCTTGCAGCTGTTGGGTCATGTAGTCTGTGCATCACCAGACTCCAGGAACAGCAATACCTAACACTATCTTCATTGATCTGGGCAACGACCTATCCAGGATGTGTTTCTGTAAATTACATCTCACCATATTGTTTATTTTTGTCTGGCTCCTCTGATGAGACCTGTCCAGTATGGTTGAACCTTAGCTTTCATATTTCTCAGAGCATGCAAGCCCCACAATCATGTATTTATACCTGACAACATGAATTTTCCCTCTCAGAAGAATTATAACTAAGGGAGTTGGAATTGGACTAAGACTAGAGGTACTAATTTTTATTTTCCTTCTGTGCTATAGAAAATCACAGGATATTTTTGATCATTTGCCATCTCTCAGTCTAACTTACATCAACAGATTGTTTGAAGGACAGAAATTGGAGGAGAATGTAAAATATATGTTGCTGTAAGCTATTGGAAGAAACCAAGAAAAAGCTTTCAGGTATCCCCATATTGTGCCAGATCACTGATATATCTCTTAGTTGATGCTATCTAGGCAAATATAGAGTAGCTTGCAATGTGGTTTCTAATTCTATCCTTGCTTGAATAGAATATAATATCCATGCTTAGATAAAAGTCTCCCTTAGTTACAATTGTGACATACTACCTAAAAATATCATTACTGACCATCATTTTCCTTACCACTAGCATGGTCATGAAGTATAAAGAAGACCAAACTAATAGGAAGTACCAGTATAAAGCCAGTCTTACAATTAGCAATTATGATACCGAAGTAGTAGATAGCTTCTGCCTCTTAGGTTCACTTAGCAACAAATAGCAACAGCACTTAGACTTATATACCACTTCACAGTGCTTTACAGTTCTCTCTAAGAAGTTTATAGAGTCAGCATATTGCCCCCAGTAATCTGGGTTCCCAGTTTACCCACCTTGAAAGGATGGAAGGCTAAGTCAGCCTTGAACGAGATTTGAACTGTCAAATTGCAGGCAGCCGACAGTCAGCAGAAGTAATCTTCAGTACTGCACTCTAACCACTACCTCACTGTGGTTCAGTAATAGTCAAGAAATAGTCAAGAAATACATCACAGACTAGGATTAGCACTTCATAGCAGCCATGAAGACCTTGTAAAAGATATTCAAAGGCCAAGACCAAAAGTTCAGGAAGTTATAGGCTATGATATTTGCTATGACAAATGACAAAGAAAGTTGGCCTTTGAAGATGTGAGATAGAAAGAGTAATGATGCATTTGAATTCTGCTGTTCGAGAAGACTCCTGTGAATAGTGTGGACAGCCAAGAAAACAAACCAACAAATAATTGAAGAAATTAACACAGAGTTCTCACTCAAGGTGCCAATGACTAAAATAAAATTATCTTATTTGGGACACTTTATACATGGGCATAGCTCTCCAGAAAAAGCTCTAATGCTGGGAAATGGAGAAGGAAAGAGAAGGAGAGTACAACTAGCAGCAAGATAGATGGACTCAGTTACATTGATATGAGTGCCCCATTATAGTACATTGTCATGGAGATCTATTATGTGGTTGCTAGGAATAAAAAATAACTTGATGACACATAATCAATCAACAATCAATCAAAACATTATATGAAAGCCTTTTAATAAGTGGGGTGATAAAAATGGCAGATGGTCAATGTCAGTGTTTATGCACCCATCTGATGACCACAATATCATATAAAAGATTGCATATTAAAATTTAAGAGTTGTAAATAGTAAGCAACAAGGATTAATAAATGGAATGAAAAATAAATAGTCAAGTTGTTTTTTTGAAACTATGTACAAAAAGAAAAGATGTAATAGGTCTAAATGAAGATCCTCTGATCTTTTACAGCAGAAGATGAATTCACACAGGAAAGTGAAGGTGTTTTTTTCATGATAAATAAAAAATATGCTAAATGTTTAATCCAGTAGGTACATAAGAAAATAGTAATCCATAGGTTGGTGATAATTACATGTTATGTTGAAGTAAGTAGTGATAATCAGTACAGAAACAGATATTGCACTATTTGGAGGCACAAGAGAGAGATAAATTTATTGTGTATTTGTTCATTTAGAGAAAGCTTAGGGTAGAGTGATTAGGCTTCAATTATGGATCATTTTGTGTGTATAAAGAGCTGAAAGTATGTTGCTAAAAAAAATTTTTTTTTTCAACAAACATACGGACAAAACATGTGCCATGAGAATGTCAAATGCCCTACATGAAAACAAGTGCCTGAAGATTTTTTTTTATTTTTATCTTTTGCTTTTATTTAATTATTATTCTTTTTTTACTGGAGTGGCAATTGGCTGCTCTTGCTTTTTCTTTTCAATTTTTCTATTGTACTCTAAGATGAGCAGAAAAATACCAGCCTCAACTTTTTCAATCCTGACTTCTTCTTCCTTATCATCTGGAGGACAATGATCAATACAGGTGATGTTACAACAAGAGAAGGAGAAAGAAGTGACACTGCAGATGATTATGCAAGGAATTCAAAAGATACAAGTAAAAATAGATAATATTGAAAAGAGAATGGAGAATATTGAGTAAAGAATGGAAAAGACAGATGAAAAAATTGAAAATATTCAACAGATGATGATGCAATATGAGGAGAGAATTAAGAAAATTGAAGAACAAGATGTACAAAGAGATAAGAAGATTGATGATATGGATACCCGATTGAGTGAAGTGGAAAAAGATAAGGGCAGATCTCTGCAATCATTGGGATGGGAAATTGATAGATCAGAATTCTATTTTAGATTTCAAAATATAGAAGAAGAAAAGGGTGAAAACCTTGCTGAAATGATGACAGAAATCTTGGCAGGAGCATTAGAGGTAACTAAAGAGAAGATGATGGATGGAATGGATGAGGTTTTTTGTGTTTATACAAGATATGCAATGAGAAATAAACTGCCAAGAGAAGTTCATATCAGATTTACTAAGGAAATAATAAAATCACAAATACTACGGCAGCAAGAAAAAAAATACTGAAGTACAAAGATAAAGAAATAGTGGTACTGAAACAGGTACTGAGAAGAGTGAGAAAGATAAGAAGAGAATATTTATTTTTGACCAAAGAGTTACTTAAGAGAGGAATAAATTACAGATGGCTGATACCCAAAGGTCTCATGTTTACCTGGCAGGAACAAAGACACATAATTGATATAGTTGAAAAAGCTGAGTTATTCTATCTGGAATATTTCAGAGGAAGGGAGGAAGATACAAGAAAAGAAGAGTCGGTAATTGAATTTCAAGAGGAATGCATAGCAGTAATTGAAAAAGAAGAAGGAGCTGTAGGTGGTGTACCCAGAAAACAATGAGAACCAAGATCTACTAGAGCAACAAATCCTTCTTATAAAGTTTAAAATGGATGAGAAAAAACTGATTACAATTAATATAAATGAGCTTAATTCAGCTATTAAAAGAAGAAAAGTATTTCATAAGTTAGAGAAACTAAAATTTGATATAATCTACCTACAAGAAGTACATATTAAAAAACAACATGATTATATATTGAAACAACAAAAATTAAGGAAATTATTTACAGTGTTGGCACACTTTAAAAAGAGAGGAATGGTGTTATACATCAGAGATACAATCCCTGCGGAACAAATATATGTCCCTGGGGAACAGATGATGATGGAAGGATTTTGATGGTGGAGATAAGGGACAATAATCTAAAGACACTTTTAATAGAAATTTATGCCCCAAATGATAATCAATAAGATTTTTACAGGAAATTACATAAGAAAATAATTGAACTGGACTATGCTAATATCTGTTTGATGGGAGATTTTAATGGAATAATAAATGACAAACTGGATTATAAAACACAAAAAACAGCAAAGAAAACTAGAAAGACATTGGCAAAATCCTTCTTTTGAATGGTAGATGAAATAAACTTAAAAGATGCAAGGAGACAGAGAAATGCGGAAAATAAACAATATACCTTTTATTCAAATAGACATGCATCATGGCCTAGAATAGATATGATATGAATGTCAACAGAATTGCTTTCTAATATACAAGATATTGAAATAGAAGCAAGTACTTGAGCAGATCACAATCCAATAACGCTTGTATTGAAAGGACAAAAAAGGACATTTAGATCGACTTTAAATAATATGATATTAAAGGAAAAAGACTTTAAACAGAAAATTGAGAGAGAATTGACTTTTTTCTTTAAAGAAAATACAAAAGAGGATACATCATTACAGAACCTCTGGGACACGATGAAGGCTTATACAAGATGTTTGATAATGGACTATACAAGGAAAAGAAATATAAAACAGAAAGAAATATTTAAAACATTGGAAGATAACTACAAGAAGTTGGAAAAAGAACTACAGAAATTCCCACAAAAAAGGACATTAAAATTAAAATGGATCTAACTAAGCATAAAATGGGGCTAATGGGAAAAGAAGAAATAGCACAAAAAATTAAAAATGCTAAGCAGAACTATTCTGAAGATACAAGCAAATGAGACAGATGGCTAGCATATAAATTGAGAAAGGAAAGAGACTCAAGAAGAATAAATCAACTGATAAATGATCAAGGACCTGTATGCTATGGAAATGTGGAAAAGAAAAAAATTATTCAAGACTACTATGGAAAACTGGACCACTGTACCATCAAGAGAATGTTCAGGAAGAAAGAATTCAACAATACTTAAAGGAAGCAAATTTGCCCCAGATTCCCAAAGATATTGAAACAATATTAGAAAGTAATATAACAATGATAGAATTAACAGAAGCTTTAAAAAAGCAAAGCATTGGGAAAGCACTAGGTCCAGACAGTTTGCCGGTGGAATTTTTCAAGACATTCTAGGAAACATTGAATCTTCACTTATTAGAAATTATGAATGAAGTTATGACAAAGAAGAGAATACCTAAAACATGGTCAG
Organism: Laticauda colubrina; assembly: GCA_015471245.1. Taxonomy (NCBI): domain Eukaryota; kingdom Metazoa; phylum Chordata; class Lepidosauria; order Squamata; family Elapidae; genus Laticauda; species Laticauda colubrina. Next base: position 5,281 of record BLBF01005181.1, read on the forward strand.
AAGCATTTATCACACATGTACCAAAGGAGGACACAGACCCACAGCAAGTTAAAAATTATGGACCTATATCACTATTAAATTCAGATTTTAAAATTTTTGGTTCAATTCTGGCAGAAAGACTGAAAAGATACTTAAATAATTTTATTCATCATGATCAAAATGGATTTCTGCTGAAGAGACAGATTAAAGATAATATGAAAATAATTTTAGATACACTGGAATACTATGAGGCACATCCTGAAAAACAAATGGCTCTGATGTTTATAGATGCACAAAAAGCCTTTGATAATATGAATTGGCATTTTATGCTGTTACAATTGGACCAAATGGGCTTTGGTAAAAAATTTACTCAAGCCATTGAAACGATATATCATAAACAAACTGCAAAGGTTATGATATATGGATAATTAACAGACTTTATAGATATAAGAAAAGGGACCAGACAAGGCTGTCTACTGTCACCTCTGTTGTTTGTGTTAACACTGGAAGTGCTGAATAGGAACATCAGAGAAGAAAAATGAAAGTAAGTTACTGAAAACCGTAGGAATAGTATATGATGGACATAAAGCATACATGAGAATAAATTGACTGTTTAGTGAATGAGGCAGGGTATAAGGAGAGCATGTGGTGATTCCTTGGTTGTTTAATGTGTTTGTGGATAAATATATAAGAAATGTTTGTGATGATGTTGGAGTTGTGTTGGTTGGTATGTGAATATGTGTATACCTTTTTATGCAGATGATGCCAGGCGGTTGACTGAGTCTTGCAGCAATGTAAGAAACTGTGGATCTCAAAATTAATATATCAAAGACCAAGACAGTTCTTTGACTGGGAAACAGAGAGAATCTGCAAATTAAACATACATAATGAAGCATGAAAGGAAGCAGATGAATTTGTGTACTTTGGTCTAAGATTTACCAAAGGTTGGAAAATGTGGAAATTCCAAGATGTGCAAATGTTAGTGGAAATATTTGTTTGTTTTATGATATATGAATGCTTTACCAAAGGAGCTAAAAAAGGAAAAGATAAAGGTTTCTCCTCTCGTTATATCCAACTTTATGGGGTGGTGCTCATCTGTTTCTTAGCTGAGGGAGCCAGGGTTGTCTGAAGGCTCTCCTGTAGTCATGTGGCCAGCGCGACTATACACCAAGGAACATGGAACACTGTTACCTTTCCACCAAGGTGATACCTATTTATCTACTAGCATTTGCATGCTTTCGAACTGCTAGATTGGCAGGAGCTGAGGCTCGCAGTGCTCAAGTCTCAAACCCAGGCTGTCAGATTTCCAGCTGACAAGCTTAACAACTTTAACCACTAAGTCAACCACTTCCCCCCCAAAGAAGCGAAAATGTCCATATATTAGTGCATATTTCTGGCTGATGTATTATATGGGTGCAAAAAATAGTTATGTTGAGACAAATATAAAAGACAAATGCAGTAAAAATGGGCATGGGGTTAAAGAGACAGAGTAGATGTTAAAGTAATGATTTGCTGAAAGTGTCCTTAAAGAAAACCTTCACAGCAAACTGACTTGATACTCAATAAAACAGGGAAAAAGCTGAGTCAGGACCTGTGGCCTGATATACCAAAATGTTTTTATTCACTAACCATATCTGAAAAGATAGTATGCGAATATACTTACCTCGTAGGAAGGAATAAATAATAAAATCACACAATTGGGTTTATCTAAAATACTCTAATGTCATGCTGTAATTTCCACCATGTTTGCTTTTTTTTCTTCGTTTTGCCTTTATCTTTCTTTTCTTGCAATGGAGTGGATGAAATATATTTAAGGTTCTGCTTTTGCTCATGGTCATTTGGCAAACTGTCAGTTTACTGGACTTCCAGTATATACTGTTTTATTGCTTGTATGCATGCAAATTGTGCTGTATCTTCAAAGTGATTTGGTTGCTTTAAGTGAGCCCGCATATGGCTGCAGCAAGAGTCAAGAATGAATGCTTGTTGAATGTATATGAACTAAAATAAAACAGAGTGATTTCTATGAAAAGCTACACTGACACCAATCCTATAAAGAGAATAAATGAGGGGGCTGAATGTTAGAACAAGAATTAATGGATTTTGGTGAAGGAGAAGACCAAGAAAATGGTTGGATGGACTTGATGAAAATCTTGAGAAGACTGAGCTATTAATGTGAAGAACAAAAGGCAATGTATGAGGAGTAGATAGACATGGTGAAAGTATGATATTGAGAATTATTATGAACATTGCTGGTTTAAAATAATTTTAGTTATAGATTTTTAAATTTTTCACAACGTTATTTTCTCAGTAAGAAATGAAAACATTTCTTAGCTGAGAATGGGAGTGATCTAGTTTTGTTTTTGTCTCTAGGAAAATTTTTGTCTCTAGGAAAAGTTTTTGTTTCTCGGAAAAGTCATCATCACTGCACCCATTATTGACTCAGACATAGAGGGATTATTGTTTGAACATTCATGTATTTTTTATTTTATTGATTTATTCAAACTATTATCTATATGTCTAGTGATACAGTATAGTCAAATCATTTTTCAGCAATGATAAATTTATATATTCAGAGGTATGGTTTAAAGATATGCAGAGTGTAAATATACTGACAATAAAATTTGTTTTATTGAAGTCTCCAGGGAAAATGGTTGTGTGAGGTGATAATGAAAGTGAATTATGGCTGTTTAATGATTAGCATAAATTTCAAATGAACACATATGCTGGTAACAAGATATAATGTGGAATTAATGTAGATGTCATTAATTGCAAATATAGTTCAATTGCATGTTGTTGCTCTTTGGAAAGATGGACATGTTGATAGGATAGAGGTTCTACCTCTAGTTTTCTAAAATGTTTAAATGGAATGTAATATAAGCTTTCAAAAAATATAACTGCAGCAAAGAAGATAATTATATTTTCCAGATAAAATAAATTTCAAACACAAAGTGATCATGTTTTCCCTCATTGATTTTAATTCAAAATTTAGTCCTGGTCCTGAAGAATGTTCAAGTTTTCTGTGCATTAAAATTTTTCACTTGGGTATGTGTTATCCTTTCTACTGTCCAGAAGATAGATAAAGTACTCATCCATGCCTGCTTCACACTTTGTATTGTACAGTAGGTATACATAGTTTGTATTGTATATTCATTTAGGATTACAACATATTTAACAGAAATTTGAACAACAAATACAATATGTTGTGAAGATAGATATCCACAGATTTTCTTGCTTTGAACAATTTTTTTGGAGAAGCAAGTTAAGGCCTGGTCCCACTTGCCTACGGATGCAAAACGTATGCATAAAGGACACAGCAGACGAGCAAAATTTCGGGGGTGGCTCCATCTGTTGTCATCCACTCCCAAAAGTGGCAAAAATTTGCATAAACAGAATGGAAAAGAACGGAAAAGAACGGACGTGGGTAGTATGTAGTGGGGATGTTAAATGGATGTTCATAGGAAGCCTAGCAGATGGAAGCGGATGACACATCCAAAGGGGTTCCGGGGGAGAATTGCGAAGTGGACGCATAGTGGATAAAGCGGATGCATCACGTATGCCTAAAGGAAAGAAAGAGGATGCCACGTGGATGTATATCGGATGCAAACTCTTCACTGCACATCCTTTCTATTTCCGTGCTTTTCCTTTCTGTTTTCAGCTGCAGCGGATGTGAGTTGCGAGGATGCCCAGAGGATGCAGAGAGGATACAGTGGATGTTTAATGGATGATAAATGGACAGAACGTTTCTTGCTTGCATGTCGCGGATTTACATCATACACAGTGGAAAGTTCATCTGTTCACAAAGTTTTGTGCAGCTCAAAACTTCTTGTGCGGATGAAATCGCAGTGGACGGATCCTCGATGGATAGAGCATATGAAACATGTATGCAATGAGTACACAATGGATGCATAGCGTTTTCCAACAGATGGCAAGCTTTTTTTAATGTTTTACATCCTCTTTGCATTCGTAAGTGCAGTGGGACAGGACCTTTACATTCAATAGTTGCAGAATTTCTTCCTACTTTCTTTTAATATCTGATTATCAAAATCTTGAATCATTATTTTTATTGTACCATGACTCCATTAAAATATATTTAATCAAAAACTTTGGCTCTCTTTATATTTAAACTACTATTGAATTCCAAAAAACTACTTATAAATTTGAGAACAAAGCACGGAAATAAAGAAATAGATGATGACTACATGTGTTCTTTCAAAAGTCTTTTGGCAAAATGGAATGTTCTCATTTTCAGGGTCACTAAAAGGATTTTTAACAGGAAAAAGGACACATTAATTCATTTTGAATTCAAAATATGGAGAGAAGGGAAATACAAAGATTTTAACAAGAACAGCACTTTTACAAATGTAATATATACAGTATATTGTTAAATATAAAAACACATTAATAGGCATAACTTCCGTAGAATTTTATTTTATTTTAATAAATGTATTTTTACTCTGTTTAAAAACACACCATGCTCAATTGAAGATTAGGCTTTTTGCAATATAGATAAAAAGTCTAAATAAGAATTTCGGAATTATAAATTGTATACATTGTATACATACTATAAGCACTATTGTGACTTCTGTTTTCATTCATTATTAGTTATCTAATTATATACAATATAGCACAGGACTAGAAATCTTCAAATTAACCCGCTTAATTGTAAATTGATAAATTTCAATTGATTAAAGATTGTTACAGCATTGTGTGTGTGTGTGCTTAATTTTAATTTTTTTATTTAGAAGGCCTTAAGCTTCCAGCCAACCTCTAAGCAAATACAGATTCCTATCTTTATAAACAGGTATGTGTACATTGTAAATTATACCTTAATTTTAAGGTTCCATTTGACCACCAAGATTTTTTTTCTTTTGTTTAATTGTGCTCGATTCTCAGAGATTGCCTGGGCTCCCTGCTATTTTCTTGGAAATGTTTTCAGAAGTGGTATGTCCTTCCCTGTTTCCCAGGCCCGAGAATGACTGGTCCAAGATAATCCAGCTGGTTTTGTGCCCAAGGTGGGATTAGAATTCATGAACTCCTGGTTTCTAGCCTGGCCTTAACTGCTACTCCAAATTGGCTTTCTACCAAGCATAAACTTGATGTATTTTCATAGTAGGTTTCTACAGAACTGATCAGGCATTCTGTGTGAATAGAAATTCCAACATATATGCCACTAGACTAAGAAATAATGAATTTATTATTCATCATAATATGAATATATATACATATACATATACGTGTGCTGTTCAGCTTCCTTCGGGTATTATCCCACGTCATTGTAGTTCTGTTAAAGTTGTAGCAACGTTTCAGCAGAATCTCATCTGCCATCATCAGGCTTCTGTATTGAGTTTGTATGTGGGTCAGGGTCTCACAGCCGTTGGTTTCGAATTTGGGGCTAGCCTATTATTGTGGCAGGATGTTTTTTTCTACATCCTGATTGGTTGGGAGTCTTGGTCTGTGCTTATTAGACTTGGAGTTTGTTTGATTGGTGTTTCTGGTTTCTTCTGGCTGTTTTGTGGCTTTGATTGGCTGGCAACACTCTGTTCCTGTATTGGAGGCTTTCAGTGCAGCTTGGCTTCATGTGAAAGGACGGCTATTATCTATTAGGAAGCTAGGTTTCATCTGGGTGCTTGGTGGGGGGGTGTTTGAGCTGGAGGCATCAGAGGGAGTCTGTTTGTGCCCAGGTGTTTGCCTGGCTTGTGGTGTGGAGATCTTTCTATTTGAGAGTGCAGGCTTCCAAATGATTGACAGTCTGGTGGAATCATCTCTTCTATTCATGCTTTCAGGTCTTTTTTCAATCTCTATGGCTTCTCTGATGATTCTGTGGCTGGGGTTTTCTATAGTGGCTAGGGTTTTAGTGCCATTGAAGTTGATGTTGTGACCTGTGGTTTTAATGTGTTGGACTAGTGAGGAGGTGTGTTCCAGCTTTTTTCCTGCATTTTTGTGTTCATTCAGGCGGGTACTTATTCTTCTATTGGTCTGTCCAATGTATGTGGCCGGGCATAATGTACAGGGAACTTCATATATGCCTTGGTTTTCCAGGTCAATTTTGTCTTTGGGGTTTTTAAGGATGGCTGCTATTTTTTTGGTCTATTTTGAAGGCAGTCTTGATGTGATGCCTGTGTAGTACCTTACTGATTTTGTCTGTAGTACCTCTTATGTAGGGCAGGACAGCTGTTCCATAGGTCTGTTGATCTTCTAGGTTCCTGTTATGTCTTGGTGTGTTTTTGTGGATCAAGATGGTGATTTTGTTTTTCTGGAAGCCATTGGTGTCAATACTTCAGTCAGGGTGCATAGTTCAGTCTTTATATGTGTCTTATCTGCCAGGCGTTTGGTTCTGGTAATTAGAATTTTCATCACGGAATTTATCTGTGCTGGGTGGTGGTGGGATTGGGCGTTGAGGTAGCGGTTGGTGTGTGTTTTCTTTTGGTATATGGTGTGTCCCAGTGTGCCATCTGTTCTTTTGTAGATTAGTACATCTAGGAATGGTAGTTGTTTGTTTATTTCCATTTCCATGGTGAACTTGATTTTGGGGTGTGTGTTGTTTAGGTGTGTTAGGAAATTGTTTAGGTTTTCTTTTCCTTGGAGCCAAATCACAAATGTGTCATCGATGTATCTTAGCCATAGTTTGGGTTTGTGGGGGGCATTAGCCAGGGCTTTGGATTCAAATTCTTCCATGAACAGGTTTGCAATGACAGGTGACAGTGGTGATCCCATAGGGGCTCCTTCAATTTGCTTGTATCTTTGTCCTTTGTATATGAAATATGTGTTGGTTAGGCAGTGTTCTGTTAGTTCCATGAGGTGTTTAGCTGGTTGGTATTTATTTTTGATGATTTCAAGAGTTTCTTTTATCGGGATTTGAGTGAATAGTGAAACCACGTCGAAAAAACAAAAACAAATATATATATGTTTTTTTAAGCTTTCGCGGGTACTTACATGTGTGCTGTTCAGCTTCCCTCGGGTATTATCCCATGTCATTGTAGTGCTGTTAAAGTTGTAGCAACGTTTCAGCAAAATCTCATCTGATATCATCAGGCTTCTGTATTGAGTTCGTATGTATGAGTACATACAAACTCAATACAGAAGCCTGATGATGGCAGATGAGATTCTGCTGAAACGTTGCTACAACTTTAACAGCACTACAATGACATGGGATAATACCTGAGGGAAGCTGAACAGCACACACACACACACACATATGTGTGTGTGTGTGTGTGTGTATTTAAGCTTTCGTGGGTACTTACATGTGTGATGTTTAGCTTCCCTCGGGTATTATCCCACATCATTGTAGTGTTGTTAAAGTTGTAGCAACGTTTCAGCAGAATCTCATCTGCCATCATCAGGCTT
>BLBF01005182.1:0-10839 GCA_015471245.1 Laticauda colubrina
GTATTTGTTGTTGGAACCCGGTCTACCTCGTGTGTTTTCCGAACAAAGCACAACTCATAAAAATCATTGTAAAATATACAGTTATGCATATTATATACCAAACAGTTGAATAGTTTAGTTAGATATTCATATGAGAGATGAGGGGAAGAGAAAGAGAGCATGTTATTTGGTCAACTTTGTTTCATGGAAATCAAATAAATATTATAAATATTCCAGCTTTGTGAGCAACTCAAATAATTGTGAAGCGTTGGAAGGAAAATCCATCTGGTTCAACTCATCCATCAGTTCCAAGCTGGGCGGAAAATGCTGGAAACAACATGGAGGCTGATTGGAAAGAACGTTTAATGATGAAGCAGAATCAACAGAATTTGTGGTTCTGATGTAGCTTATTAAAATGGTGAAATGAGTGGATGGATCTTTATAGGTTTCTGTGACTTGGAATTTTGGACTGTTCTGCGGATGGTGCAATGAAGGGGCTTGTGTTCTGAAAGTGTTTTGGATAATTCCTATTGTGGCTAATGGCTTTTGTCCTATGTTGGATCTTTGGTGAAGGGCTACTTTCTAATCCTTTCATTCTGCCAAGGAGTTTTGAAATATCCTGTTTTGAATGGTTTACCAAATCCAAATTTCTAAAAGCTGGCCTCCTCAGTTTCTGCTTGGGGGCAGGGAGACCGGTGCTGGTTTCTGCCTTCCTTAAGACTTTTTTCTATCTCTCCTTTCGGGGAAATATTCTATTCTGCTTTTTTTAATATTTGCCAAAATATTTCATTCTTCTGGGGTGGCATAGGAGCTTACCACAGAAGCTTGATGAAGCTCAATTATGGCTAAAAAAAATCTGGACAATCACTAGAAAGTATCAAAGATGCATAGATAAATACAAAATCTAGCGGTTTCCAGACTTTTGCTGCCAAATATGTTGCTCCTAATATACCACACAGTGTACCTATAATATACAAAATATGCAATCCTGGAAGAAATCAATGGCAAATTACTTTGAAACAGTTACCAAGAAAGCTCCTATGGGTTGTCTGTGAAATCATCAGGAGTCAAGTTGCATTTGAAAAGACATTTTTTAAAAGTGTTGGATTGCTCAATGTACCTTTTCCTTGTTTTTTTTATTTTTGTTTTAAACCAAATGTAATGTTTTAACCTGTTAAATACACATCCATTAATTAAAGTAATAAATTAGTAGAGATCTTTTAAGGACTTAAAGGGCTTTACGTTTTTCCTGTTTCTTTGGCTTTATTAATGTTCTTTTTATGTCTATTGTATTTTATAATGGGATTCTAATAAATCAGAGTATGCTTTGTGTATGTTGTGTATATTGAGTGGCAATGTGTATGTTCAGTAAAATAGTCCAAATACCATTCTGTTTCTTCTTATTTTGTTTCTCAATTACCTATGGAATCTTTCCAAGAGTAGGATTTATATTTATAATGCTGAAGTTTCAGTGGTTTTCTTTTGAGGCCTATTGCTTTAATGCAGGAGTCCCCAGCCCTAGGGCCATAGACTAGTATTAGTCCATGGCCTGTTAGGAACTGGGCTGCAGAGCTAGAGGTGAGTGGTGGCAAGCAAATGAAACTAAAACCATTCCCATCCTGTCTGGTCTGTGGAAAAATTGTCTTCCACACAAGCCAAAAAGGTTGGAGGCAAAGTCAACTTCCCATTGCATAAGCAATCCACTGATACATAATTATGTCTCTAAATTATTTCTGGGAAAGCTAAAAGGATGGAGGGATTCACTCCCTTAGGAAAATAGCCCTCCACAAACTACGGGGTCAGGTAATTTATAAATTCATTTATAATTTATTCCCAGACCCAATGATGGAATGGCATAAAAGAGTCAAATAAGTAAACTGCTACTGAATGCTTTGGTGATGTCAAATATCAGAGAGGGAGGGGAAAAAAGAGTGTGAAAACAATAAAGTCTATTGCTTGTTTAAGGCAGGAACTCTTAAGTAGGAGAGGCCCAGCAGTCATCGCAGGAGAATGGGACACATGACTGCCTTAATAAAATAGAAGGCAGGAAGGAAAAAAAGACAGTCAGAGAAATGGATAAGGAAGAGAATAGGAGACATTAATTCACTCTGAAACTACCAGAGACCCACCCATGAAGTATCAGGTTGGTATTTTTCTGAAAGGATTAACTGGACCTCACCCTTTTGGGAATTCTCAGCTCTGTTTTTGTTATCGTCACCCAACTAAGGTGTGGTGATAGAGGGTCACATGAAAGGTGAACAAGATGTTAACTGCTCCTGCTTGCCCCTAGCAAGGAGAAAGAGAACAGTCAAATGAGGTGAAGTAAAAACAGGACTGGAGAGATTCATCAGCAGAAATCACTAATCCATAATAGGCCTTCCCTTGGCAGATTTCTCTTGCTTAGTCACCACCATTGTTCAGTTGATACCTTGCTCCTAGGTCTTCAATCCTCCCCCACCTCATTTTGGGTTCTTTCAATTCCCTCTATTCTCCTAGGGTGTGAGCTTCACGGTCTTTATTTCAGGGATAAGAACCTTTAAACAGGCTGTGTGAAAAGCAAATTGGGGTTTGAATTAACTGAAAGGCTACACATATCAGTTTCAAGGGTGCCTTTCATCACCAAGGAAGATATTAGGTGAGCTATATTAGAAGTGCTGTCCCCAGCAGTTGCAATCACCTTGGTGGTCCTCAAGAAGGAGAAATATTGGAGAAGCTAAGGCAATACCCTTAGCTTCTCAAATAGCAGGGTATGACCTGGGATATGGGAAACCAAAATTTGTAGTTCCTGACTGAGCCAGCAGAGCTGCCAATAAAACTCCAGCAACCCTTCTCAGCCCCTAGAGGAGCAGGAGGAGGAAGAGGAGAAGGGAGTGGCTGAACTCAATCAACTCCAGAGCCTTTTGCTTTCTGTAAAGAGCTTTACTGACAGGCAGGCAAAGCACCTCAGGCCCCTTTTCTTTAGCTGAGAGAAAACAAAACAAACTGGAAAATGGGGCCTCCAAGAAAGGGGTGGAGTAAGAACAGGACATCAAGCAGATTTTATACCATTCTGCAGATTGGCTTACTATTATTTTAAGCATTCCTTTGGTTTTACAAACTACAGACATTTTATTTGTTGGTTTATTTTCTGCTGGAGGTTAGTTTCACCAACTGGACTGATATAAGAAGAATTGGAGAGTTTTAATTGCACAATTGAAAATCTGGAATTGTGTTTCTTGTTGTTTTAATCAGCTATAGTGCTACAAAGTGAGCTGAGCTGAAGAATTTTAAAGCAATGTTATAGCTCTTGATATTCATATCATACACATATATGTGAGCCTTTGTTTCAAGGACTCTAATGCCCAGCAGGCTTCAAAGAAAGGCTAAAGAATTCTAAATACTGTTTCACATTTCATCAAATGAACTTTTCTTGATGTTTATTTTTATTTCTTATTTAAACTCTGGAGAATTTCTCTCTTCTTTGGAGAGCACAGCAAAATTTAATTTTCTGACCATAGCTACATTTTAGAATATTTGTATTTAAAACTTTCTCTTTCTTCAGGATTTATTAGAGCTAGGTTAATACTAATATTAATACTGGGAATTATTTTATGATACATGATTTCAGATTACAACAAAAAGGTCACATAATAGAGAGTCATTTATACAAAAAAGAGGTCACATCCCCACAGTTATAATCCATTTTCTTGTCATTGGCTGGCATTTTGGGGGCCTAAATTAAATCAGAAGATGTAAGACCTGTTACAAGACAGGAGCTTATTTTGGAAGCTGCTAGTGTGTCTCCATCTTGGTTCCTTATTTATATACATTTTATTTTTTTAAATTTTGTATACATTTTTCAGCTATTAAAATTATTGTTTGTATTCAACCTTTCTTATATGTCATAAAGGTTTGATTTGACATTTATTTTCCGATTCTTTCTTATGCCCATCTATTCCTCCCACCCCTCCATTTAGATTCTTTTTTCTTAGATTTCTTAGCTTTTGAGATGTAATTTTTATTCTGATTTATCTTTTATGCTTTTTACCCCCTACACTTCATACTGGCCTTTAAGCCCATGTCACACTGAACCAACGGATGCAAATAGGATGAAAAACTGACAAAAAACCTTGCCATCCGTTCGAAAACGCGATGTACTCACTGCCTCCGTTTTGCTTCCTCTCTATCCGTCCAGCATCCGTTTATTGACATTTCATCCACTCCAAAAGTTTTGGGCTGCCCAAAACTTTTGTGCGGAAAATGTATCCAGTTCGTCCGTTCCGCATCTGCTACGCATCCGCTACGCTTCCACTACGCATCTGCTACGCATCCGCTACGCATCCGCTATATCCTCTAGGCATCCGCTGCGCATCCGCGCAATGCGCATCCGCCCGGACGCAGGGAGGAAGCAGAACAGACGCAGAACGGACGTGGAACGGACGCAGAACGGATGCAGAACGGAAACAAAGTGTTTAAAACAGAAAAAACGTTCGCAGAGGGGATCTATCTCGGATATTAAGGATGCCTAGAGGATGCCCAGAGGATGCCTAGAGGATGCCGAGAGGATGCAAAGGGACACCTTCACTGCCAATGTAAAGGGGGAGCAACTCGTCTGGATCTCACTTTCAGACCAGCAGCCCACCTGAGCAGACCTCTGCTGCTTTCATCTGACTCTTCCTCTTCCACAGCATCCAGTCATGTCCACCGTGGATCGTACCACAGTCCTTTTGGCAGCCACCATCCTTCTGCAACAGTACAAAGCCATCTACAGGCTCTGTGAACTCTACTACGGGAAGAAAAAGAGTCGGCCAAGAAGCGTCTGGGTCCGAAGATGGATCGCCAGAAGAGCAGAGTACAGACTGTACAACAAGCTGATGGTGGAGCTCAGGAACAAAGACTCTTGGGCCTTCCAGAACTTCATGAGGATGTCTCCAGCCATGTTTGACGAAGTTGTGCAGCGCCTGACACCCAGGTTGACCAAGGCAAACACCAACTCCCGGCCCAGCCTGGAACCTGGGCTCAAGGTGGCACTCACTCTGCGCCACCTGGCCTCAGGGACCACCTACAAAAGCATATAGTACGACTGGAGGGTGCCACACAACACCATCAGCATTGTGGTCAGAGAAGTGGTGCAGGCCATCATCGAAGAATACAAGGAGGAGCTCCTCCAGTACCCCTCCACTGAAGAAGGATGGAAGAAAGTTGCAGACCAGTGGTATCAGAGGTGGAACTTCCCACACACCGTTGGAGCCATCAATGGCAAGCACGTGGCCTGCAAAGCACCAGCCAAGTTGGGCTCCACTTATTTCAACTACAAGGGCTGCTTCAGCATCGTCCTCTTCACCATGGTCGATGCTGACTACAAGTTCATGTACATCGATGCTTCAGGCTACGGCTCATCTTCAGATGACCAGGTATACAACGCCAGTCAACTCAAGGAGGGGCTGGAATGCAACCTCATCGTGGGCTTCCCAGATCCAGAACCCCTGCCCAACGACACGCAAGATGTGCCCTACTTCATCGTGGGGGATGACGCCTTCTCCCTCACAACCTACCTCATGAAGCTCTACACCTCCAAACTCCTCACCCCTGAAGAGAGGATCTTCAACTACAGGCTGTCCCGGGCAAGGCGGGTGGTGGAGAACGCCTTTGGCATCCTGGCCAACAGGTTCCAGGTACTTCTCAGCACCACGCAGCATCGCCCAGAGACCGTGAGGAGCATCGTGGAAGCTTGCTGCATCCTGCACAATCTCAGGTGCACCCGCTACCCAGTCTTGCAGAACAGGCTTGTGGACCGTCAACAAGGCAATGGGGACATGGAGCCTGGGGAATGGAGGCAAGGGCGAAACCTGATCGACACTCAGGATGTGCAAGGCCTCAACAGAGCCTCACGGGAAGGGAACAAGCAGCGCAACCTCCTGAAACACTGGTGCAACTCCCCAGCTGGAGCAGTGGAGTGGCAAGACAGGATGGTAGATGCTTAATGGATGCTTCCTTCAGCCTGTCTCATCACACTCATGAGATTGGGCCATTTATGTTGGGTGGGCCTACAATGAACAGGACGTTTAATAAAGAGTTGTGTTTGTGTTGACATGTGTGGATGATTGATTACATTATTATTGATAATAAAGGGCCACAGGTGTGGCACCTGGGAGGGTGGACCATCTAGTCCCACTATGCTTGCACTGGAGTTTTATCTATCCCACAGCTATCACCCATCCCACAGGTATCCCTTCCCATCCCACTGCTATCCTTACCCATCCCAAAGGTATCCCTGCCCATCCCACTGCTATCTTAACCCATCCCACAGCTATTACCCATCCCAAAGGTATCCCTGCCCATCCCACTGCTATCCTTACCCATCCCAAAGGTATCCCTGCCCATCCCACTGCTATCTTAACCCATCCCACAAGCATGCAAAGGCTTAAACCATTTCTAAAAGTTTCCACCAAGACTTTATTGAAAAAAAGAAATGAAGCAACTGTGTGAATCAAAGATAAACTTTATTGAACAACAAACTGTAAAAAAAAAATGAGCCAAGTCAAGTGTCCAAAAAAAGTCCACAGGTAGCCAGCTACCCAGTCTCTGGCACTCTTCTTTGTCACTCGGAGGTTTGCTCAGTCTCAGGGGTGAAGGGTCGAGGTGCTGTGGTGGTGGGTGGTGCTGGAGTGCCTGGCCCCGAGAGGACAACAGGGGACGGTGTGTTGAGGAAGGTGTCGGACAGCTGGCTCAGCCCCGTGATGCTGAGAGGTCCTTCCTCCATGCCATGGGGTGTCAGGCCCAGTACTGATGAGAGATGTACTGAGGCTGGGCTTGGCTGTGTGGTGGAGGAAGGAGCAGTGTAGTGGGGCTGTCTGCTCTGCAGCTGGGTGAGGACTGGTGTGGGTGGCATCATTGGCGTGGGTGGCATCAGTGGAACCGGTGGCAACGGTGTCGCCCGATGACTCTGTGCCTGCACTGGGAAGGGCTGCTGCCTGTGCTGCTGAACCTCCTGGTATCCGTATCCCTGGTAGGTGAGGGCCTGTGGGAAGCCTTGGAATGGGAGGGACATCACCTGTGGTGGAGGAGCAGACCTGGACTGGGTGGGAGCAGGTTCCTCTGGATCTGGAGGGTTGTGAAGCAGCTCCGTGATGCGGTCCTTCACCACCTGGTACTGTGGATCTGCCATTTCCTTGAGGGTCTGGTTGACATAGGTGAGGAAGGGCTTGCGGTTGGAGGAGGAGGAGTCGGTGTGAACCAGCTGAGAGAGGAGATCTATGCTGGTGCGGATGGTGTCCCTGATCTCCAGCAGGACAGTGTGGCTCTGCCCCTCCTGCTGTCCGGCTCTCAGCCTTTCTGGGGAGGCGGAGCTGGGGTGGTGGTGGATGCGGCTAGGACTGTGGTGGACTCGATGTCTCCTTTCTCCCACCGCACCAGGGAGTCCTCTACGCACTCCACCACACTCACCACACTTGTCTGCGGGTTCTCCGGCATGGCACGCTCCACCGAAACCTGCCTGGAGACAGCGACTGACTCTCGGCTGGAAGAGGACTGGCTGTCAGCAGGCTGCCTGAGAGAGAGGGTGGTGAGAGGGGCTGCTGGTGCTCCTCAGTGGCGGATCTCACCCTCCAGGAAGCTGCACCTGGCCATGACGTAGGTCTCTCTGTCAGCTTCACAGTGGCCTGGCCAGATTTCTTCAGGTGCAGCTTCCCGTACCAGGTGTGCATTTGTTTCCACCAGCCGAGGAGCACCTCCGAAGTGTAACCCATACTCTCTGCCCTCTCTCTCCAAGCAGCCTGCTTCCGCTTGGTGTCCCTGTACAGCCGGTGTCCCTTCCGCCACAGATAGTCGTTCTCTCTCAGCCACTCCAGCACCTCATCCTCGTGCGCCTCCTCAATATAGTATTGCCTCCTCTCCCATTGTCGCGCACGCCTCTTCCTCCCTTTGGCAGGACCAGATGGGCCCTCATCAGAGGGGCTCCCAGGTAGTAGGGGCTGCTCCTCCACACCAGCAGCAGCAGCAGGATCATCATCATCATCATCATCACCAGCAGGATCATCATCATCATCATCATCATCATCATCATCATCACCAGCAGGATCATCATCATCATCATCATCAGCATCAGCAGCAGCAGCAGCAGCAGCAGGAGGATCATCATCAGCAGCAGCAGCAGGACCAGCAGGACCAGGATCAGCAGCAGTAGAGTAAGCACCAGCAGGGCCAGCAAGTCCAGGAGCACAAGCAGGACCAGGAGCACGAGCAGGACGAGCAAGTCCAGGAGCACGAGCAGGACGAGCAGGACCAGGAGCAGCTTCAACATAGTAACCACCAGCAGAAGCACCAACCCCAGGAGCAGTTTCAGCAGAAGCCCCAGCAGAAGCAGAGTCAGGGGCAGGGGGCGGGAGGTTGGCCCTGTCCTTCTTGCCAGGGATGGCGGTCGGCTGCTGAGGCTTTCGCTTCCTCCCCATGGTTGTGGGGTTGCTGGCTGGCAGGGAGGCTGGCAGGAAGCCAGGCACAAAGGCTGGCAGGCAGGCACCAAGGCTGGCAGGAAGCCTGGCAGGAAGCCTGGCAGGTAGGCTGGCAGGAAGCCTTGCAGGAAGGCTGGATGGTAGGCTGGCAGGAAGCCTTGCAGGAAGGCTGGCTGGAAGCCTGTCTGGAAGGCAGGCTGGAACCAAGGCTGGCAAGCAGGCATGCAGGCAGGGCAGGCAAGGAACTCGAAGTGTCCAGCAGCAGGTCTTTCCTCGGAATGCTGGCCACGTGCGAGCTGTTTCCCTTTATATCCGGGGGGCTTACGCAACGCATCCCCCCCGCATGCGCAATTAACGCGCAGCATCCGTTCCGCTTCCGCTGTGCATCCGCTAGGCTTCCGCTGTGCATCCGCTTCATCCGCTGTGCATCCACTGTGCATCCGCTTCATCCGTTCGGCGTCCGTTCTACATCCGCTGTATCCGTTCGGCATCCGCTTTTCTGAGGTCCCACAGAAGCCTAGCGGATGTGCCATCCGCTCCCATCCGCTTCCATCCGCTGGGCTTCTGTTCCGCATCCGCTTTGCATCCTCCCTGCATCCTCCCCGCGTCTGTGTTATCCGCTCCGGTTATGCAAATTTTCGCCCCTTCTGAGCGCGGATAACAACGGATGTAACATTTTTCTCGTCCGTTGTGTCCATTTTGCATCCGTTGGCCAGTGTGACATGGCCTTTAACTGTAATGAAGGTTTGATTTGATTCAGTCAACTTGCATGATGATTGCTTCAGAGCATGGATGGGATTCAAATTTTTTAACAACTGGTTCTGTGGGCATGGCTAGGTGGGCATGGCCATGTGACTGGGTGGGCGTGGCTCCTTTTTTAAGTAAACCCCACAATTTTTTGCCTTCTCGGGCTCAGGGAAGCCTCCTGGCATTTTTGCTCCCAGAAGGCTTCCCTGGGGCCCAGGAAGGCCAAAAAATGGAGCCGGGGGTTGCACAGGCCCCCCACTCCATTTTTGGGCCTTCTGGGACTCAGGGAAGCCTCCTGGGTGAAGCAGTAAGACAGTGAGGGGGATCCTGGCACAGTTGATCATCAGAACAGCTGCTCATTGGGGGAAGAAATAACTTAAGTTACTGGGCGGGGGAGAATGCAGTCAGCGATGACAGGCTTGCACACAATGTTGTGCATGCATGATAAAGACTGACTGGTTGGGGACCGGGGAGGGGCAGGGCCTGCCAGTGCATGAAGTTTGCCAGTTCTCTGAATTGCACAGAATCATTACAACTGGTTCTATAGAACCAGTCCAAACCAGTAGAATCCCACCCCTGCTTCAGAGACCTCAAAATGACTGAAGGAAATTACATCAGTAACAGCACAGGAAGCAATAGGACTTGTTGCACAGCATAAACAAAACATGGGATTCCAAAGAAAAAATGTCATTATCTTTAATGCCAATACACATGCTAATTTAATTCTACCTTATCTCAGGCTAAGATCCCACTATTGTAGGATCTCCACTTCAGTTCATCCCAGTGCTATTATTTTGCTTACAACCTTTTTGTCCTGCCGCAACAACTTTGTGAGGCATTGTGTGGGACTGTGCCCAGGTTTCCCTGGGAAAATCATGACTGAAAGATGATTTGAGCCAGGTCTCTTCAGTCCCAATCAAACCCATCATGAGCAACAACCTCAAGTGTAATTGTTGCTTTGTATTTGCTGCTTTCAAAGGAAAGCGTGCTAATTTTCTATGACACAAAAGCATCAAATAGAAGTCCAATTTAAATGGAGCAAATGTCAATTCAGCTGGTGCTTGAGCAAGGATGATTAGAACTGCTTCCTGGCCGAATGCCCTTTTAAGTGAATAGTTGTTTTCTAACTATTTTCTGAGTCTGAAGTGTAATTTAGGTAGACCAAACTTGTCCCTGTTCTATATGTAAAGTGGGTGACAACAACTCCCAGTGGACTCAGAAACAGCAGAAGCACAGACTATAGTCACCCATAAGGGCGCATTCAAATGTCACCGGCTCCAATTTGGAGTAAGCATGGCCCCTGGCGTTTTCCAGAGTCTGATGGAACGCCTCCTAAATGGCATACAAGGAGTCGTTCCCTATTTTGACGACATCCTAATCTCGGCCAGAGATGAAACTCAATTAAGGAAAAGACTCAAAGAAGTATTAACTAAGTTTAGGGAATCTGGCCTCAAGGTAAAAAGAGAAAAGTGCTGTTTAATTAAAATAGCGTCGAATTCCTGTGCTACTCAATAGATGGAGAGGGCATCCACCCTACAGACAAAAAAGTTAAAGCAATCAAAGACGCACCTGAACCAAGAAATAAAACTGAACTACAAGCATTTTTAGGACTAATTAATTTCTATAATGTGTTCCTGCCAAACAAGGCCACTATAGCAGAACCGTTACACCGTCTTTTAGACAA
>BLBF01005211.1:0-10769 GCA_015471245.1 Laticauda colubrina
TGTTAGTTCCATGAGGTCTTTAGCTGGTTGGTATTTATTTTTGATGAAAATAAATAAATACCAAAAATACCAAAAATATGCTGCCTCTTGATTGGTTGATGAGTTGATGTTGGTATAATGGGCTGTGTGATGGCCTTGTGAGTTTTGTTGTGGAGATATCCTGGATCTTGTGCTGTAATCTCCTGGGTCATTTTGTTTTGATCTCTTTTCCATTAGCCTCCAGTGTTTTACCAGCTTGGTAATGGGTTGTGTGATGGGCTTGCAAGTTCTTTTGTTGTGGTATCCTGGGTTCTTCATTGTAATCTCCTGGGTTGTTTGTGTTTTGATCTCTTTTCCATTAGTCTCCTGTGTAGTAACAGCTTGGGTAATGGGTTGTGTGATGACCTTGTGAGATTTATTACTGTGGTGTCCTTGGTCTTGTGCTGTGATATCCTGGGTCATTTGCTGTGTTGTACCTTCTTGAGTTCTTGTGGTATAATTTCCTGAGTTTTCTGATGTGATGTCCTGAGTGGGTGGCTGTGATGTAGCATTCTGGGTTTTAGTCTGGCTTCGAGTTTGGGGTCTGGGTCTGTGTTCTTGGCGTGTGTCAGCTTGTTTATATATATTAACAATATCATGTGTATATATAGTATGTGTGTGTGTGTGTAGCATTCATTTTATGTGGTTTCACCAGTGTGCAGAGACTGATGGGGATATACAAAATAGCCAAGATATGATTCAAATTCAGGATTTAAGAACATTGATTTAGAGATTCATTTCAAAATAACTGGGGCTTCAAAGATTCAATTTGATTTGGTAAAAGACTCAACCATAGGCATAATGGAAAAGATTCAAAATGACTACAGTAGTTTTATGTTTTGACATCATCCGTAACAATAAGCTCTTTGGGAAATATTCATGGTACATAATTTCAGCAGAATAAAAGTTTGATGCATGTAAGTAAACCTGGATTTATGACTGGAATTGACCCTGTCCATTACTGTCACAAACTGTGATGGTCATTAACAAGGCACCACATGATTGCCTCACTTAATGAGCCCCAGGCACCTGCAGGCCACATGGTACCATCACAGAAGTGAGCAACATTTTCAGTGCAACTACAATAAATGGGAAGGGAGGTCCAAGGCCTGATGCAAAGCTGGAAGGTAGAATGGGAGTGATAGGTAGGAGGGGCCACTGCAACACCTCTGCAGACAATCATAAGGGTAAATCCACCTAGATTTTGTTCACATGAACTGCAGTGGCCATGACTTCAAAACTGGGCCATAAGGTTTTTTTTTTCAGGGGGGGAGGTGTTTCCATCATAACATCATAACTTAAAATGGTTGCAAAGCAACCAATCATAAGTTGAGGACGACCTGTACTTGTCTACTTTTTAAAGTAGGGATAGATGTATCAGACTACACAAAACAGTGTCCCATTTATGATTCCTATTTCTTAAATGTTAAACTTGCCAAAAATAATTTAAAAAATAATCTCTTATTGATGTTCAAAGAATCCATCCACCTGTTGTAGTCCGCTGCTGGCTTGCAGAGCTGGCAGCAAAGTCAGACAGTGGGGAGGAACATGGGCCAATCCTGGAGTTGGGAGAGGGCTCAGGCGTGGGATCTGCATCTGACACAGAGATGGGCCAGGGCCATCTGAGAGTTATGTGCCAACTTTGGAGCTTTCAGAATCTGACATCATCGAGGCAGAGGAACAGGGGGAGTCTGTTCCCAGTGCATGCTTGTGCAGAGCTGCCAGAAGTAAGGAACAGTTAAGACAAAAGGGGTGACTTATTAGTAAGACTTGGAAATGATTGACCCCTCTCATAAGACATAAAGGAGGAGCAAAGGGACATGAGCCTTTGCAGGAAACAATTTTGTTCGTTCTGGTCAGTTTAAAATCTGAAGCTCTGTGCTGACTTTGTGCTCCGTTCGGTCTTGTACAGCTAATTAGCATTTTAGTCATTGGCAGCATTTCAAGGGAGATACAGGTAGGTGTTTATCAGCCTTTTCCTGAAAGACTGGCAGACTTCTGTTGGACTGTTCATAAACTGTTTTGGTTTCATTACAGGCTGTGAATGCATATAATTCACAGCCGTTTAAATTTTTAAAAAAGGTTTTTGGGAACAGCATGTGATTGTCACTGTCTCAGGAAGCCTTGGTCAGAACACTGTCTCAAGCCACGTGGTTTTTCGGGTTGAAAGCATATGATACGGTTCCATGGCAGGGCTAGAGTGGTCCACAAACAGTTAACTTCTTTTGACAAGAACATGTTAAGAGATTCTTGTGTAAGGAAAAAAAAAGCCTGATAAATAAGTGCATTTTGACTACTGTGTATGCACTACATTGTGATAAAAAGACATAATCTATGTTATGCAATACACAGCAGTTAAACAGCAAGCTCACTCTATTCACATTCTTAAAAAAAAAACTACTGTGCAAAACAAAATAGAAACAGACATGTTTCAGAAAGAAAGGGATTTTTTTTGGGGGGGAAGGGGAGCATAAGAGTGGTGATAATGAAAGAGGAAGTCGAAAAATAACAACTGGAGACAGAACAGTCAGACAAATAGACTGATAATTATATACTAGTAATGATAAAACAGTATGGATTTGGAGAAATCATCCTATCAGAACTAGATGTAATGAGTCACAGAATATATATTTCTTTCTGTGCTAGATAATACAGGTAAATTGCAGAATGCGCTTTGTAAGGGTTCATACCACCGTAACTGAGATGTTATTTTCCCATAAGAATCATCTGGCAAGGAAGGAAATAAAGGAAGAAATAGACATCGTAAAACTGGAAGGTATCAATCAGGCCTCTGAGTCCAACCCTGCACTCAGGGCAGGATTCTATCTTACAGTCTATCTATACTGCCTGGTTGCCTGGTGACATCACTCCGCCTTCCTGTGCCCAGGTGTGAGAATGTCCTTGGTTCCCAAGAGAAAGTATTTTCTTTTGGCTACAAAATCCCAGCTATCTGAAATCTTCCCTCTCTATCCCTCAGCTCCAGTGTGGCAACACAGAAGCGTCCAAGATGGCTTCGGTCAGGTCAGCTTCAGGGTTGACCCACGAGAGATGATTCTTCAACAGAGGTGGTATTCAGCAGGTTCTGACTAGTTCTGTAGAACTGGTAGCAGAAATTTTGAGTAGTTCAGAGAACCGGCAAATGGCATCTCTGACTGGAGATTTTACAGTATCCTTCCCTTGCCATGCCCATAGAACCGGTAGTAAAAAAAATAATTCAACCCCACCACTGCTCTTCAACCTCAGACTGAACCCTGGAAAACAAATAAAAGCTCTCGCTCTCATACACACACTTCTTCCTCAATAACTGCTTTTGATAACTACTCATACTATGGCTAAAAGTCTTCTTAACGCTCAACCAGAATTTGCCTTTTTGTAACTAAAAATTTGATTCCATGTCAGATTCTCAGAAGCAATGGTTATTAGATCTTGGCCTCCTTCAATGTAGCAGCTTTTTAATTATTTGCAAAGCCTACTTGTACATCCCCTACTCCTTTTTTTGAAAAATGAACACATCCAATTCCCTCAATGTCTTCTTGGAAGATTATTTTCCAGTACCCTTGATAACTTTTACTGCCCTTCTTTGCACGTGGCCTAGTTTCATCACATTAAAAGTTTCAGAAATCCCACAAAACAATTCTTCAATCTCTTCTCTTTGCCAAAATCTGGAGAATGTTACCAAGGGCTGTTAAGAGATTATCATTAATCTATTGATTTATATGATTAAATATTAACATGTTAATTTTTTTAAAAGCCAAGCATTTTAAAAAATCACTTTTTTCAATCACTTCAACAGCCCTGGCCTGAAGAAATGTAACTAGTAGAGTCATCTTGCATTGGGCAAGAAGCAAGTATGTGAAATAAAACAAAATCACATTTCAGCTCTTTTCCATGTTCCCCAAGGCCTTGACAAATTATGGAAATCTTTATGCAAAGCAAATTAAATGGCAGTTTAACTCTCACAAGTAGGTGTGTATGTGACAATATGAATGATTACTGTTTACATCTCATTTATTTCTGGAAGGGAAATTACAAAATGATATAATTAGTTCTAAGCAGAGGTATGATTTATCTCTAGTGTATATTTATTAAGAAGAAACTGCTTTTTCCTTTAGATATTCTTGTAGTATTAACTTAACATTCATGTTAAACAAAATATATTATCAACTCATAAACATAAAGAAAAATATTTATCTCATAATTTTGGACGATTGATCAGTAAGATTGTCTTACAAAATCTTTGCAAGATATTTGCTTCATACTGTATATTATCACAGCAGCCTGGTACACACAAAAACCTGGGTAAAACATAATGTCTGGTCCCTGCTGACTATATTTCAGTACTTTGGGTTTGTTTATTATAGCTTTCTTCACCCTGCTGTGCTAAGCAGGAATTCTGTGGATACAGTTGCAGCAAATCTGAAGGTCATTAGATTGCAGAACTGTTGGTTATGATATACTTGTACAAATAAAGCAATTATGGGGAATATATGTATCTGCCCTATTCTGCATCATTATACTTCCCAATTAAAAGGACAAGCCTGCTCGCTCAAGTCAAGTGTTAGAATCCAGATAATTTTCTTGGTAGCTTTATAGAACTGGTTTGCCCTTGGCTTCTTCAACATCACAGGCTAGTCTGCTACCTTGGACTTCCCAAGCCGTTCCTTATCAAGTATTAACCAGGACTAACCTCTTGAAAATCAGTCATGTTTGGCCTAATATATTGTACAATAAAGTATATATTCAGGACCATCCTTTCACCTGGGATGTGCTGAATAAAACATAAATGTAATAGCAATAGCAATAGCACTTAAACTTATACAGTATATCACTTCACAGTGTTTTACAGCCCTCTCTAAGCGGTTTACAGAATCAGCAAATTGCCCCCAACAATCTGGCTCCTCCACTTTGAAAGGATGGAAGGCTGAGTAGACCTTGATCCAGTCAGAATCAAACTCCAGCCTGTGTGCAGAGTTAGACTGCAATACTCTATTGCAACCACTGCACCACCACGAATATTATGATCTTCGAATATATACTCCCCCAATCTTTACAATCCACATATCTATTGAGACCTATTTTTTCATTTCTAAATTAGAGACAAATTGCAGGAAGAAGCATTCCAGAAATGTATTGCCATTAGGCAGCTTCAAACACTGCAGCACAACTTTAAAAATCAAGTATTTCTTTTTATAATAAACAGCCTTACTGCTTGAACTGAGGCCTGTAGATGAAAGTCATGCAATTTTCTCCAGTTCTCTAAAGAAAACCCAAGCATCTCTATATGTAAAGTACATGTTCATAACTATGTCAAAGGCAATCTTCTGAAACTGGCTGGAGAAGTCTAATAAGGATTGTGTGAGACATACTTGCTGCCCTGTACTTTCTTCCCAGGTAAAAGGGTTTGTTCAGCTGAAATTGGGAAAGACAGGAAGTGTAGCAGCCAGAGCATGAATCTAGTGCATTTAAAGAGCATCTGAATCTCATTCAAAATGGGAAAAAGTTTTCATAAGTAGCATTCCCCCCCACAATTTTTCCCTTTGTAGATCCCATTATAACCTAATATTTCTAACCTTACTAATTTTTAAATTGTATACACTGAGGAAATTTTGTTCTTCTCAGATTCCACCAAGAACCTTCCCGTAATTTTTGCTCAATATCTTCTTGCTTGCTTTTGTTTTATAATCCTCATTGCCCAGTTGTAACCATAATGCTATTCACTTTCAGACTAAACACAACCATTTTATAACCATCTTGGGAAAGATCCAGAGCTATGTTGTTCTGTGAGCAGATTTCACTGCAATAAAGAGAGATTGTACGCAGATGCTTATAATGAGAGATTTAGTTGAAAAACCTTGCCAACAATGCAAGATTGGAAAACCAAAATGGGAGAATATACAGTAACAGAAAAATTGACTGTATATAAATCCAAACCAAATTCAAGAAGGAATGGCTCCCTTACTTAACAAGGCCACCTAAGATATTAGAATATGGTACTTGAAGAACATAAATTTATTAAAAGAAACAAACCAAAAATACTCAGATTTAAGCAACAACTGTAAAAGTTTAAAGCAAAGGGTAAATATTTAAGTGGCAGTGTTTGGTGGGGAAATGAAAGAACAGGGGAGTGTACTACTGAATGCTCCTTTTTAAAATGCATTTTTAATGCACTATATTTTACTTCTTGCATCTCTATTTTTGACCTGCTTTTGTGCGATGCTTATCCAATAATAAATAAGAGCCTAACTCAGGTGCTCACAGTTAGTTGAGATGATTCTTGTGCACAGGCTTTTAGCAATAAATCAGCTTAATTGAACCTTCACACGTGGACCAGATGTTTAATACTTGACAGCTTCTGTCATTTTTAGATGAACAAAACACGTTCTGATCCATCACTTTTGCTCATTAATCAGTGTATTATTAAATCAATGATTTTGCATCTGTGAAACCCTATTATAGCATTGCTTTATAATAAGGACTCAAACAGCTTTATCTTTTTATTTTTGCCCCACCTTTATTTATTTTTATATTTATATTTATATTTATATTTATATTTATATTTTTATATATATATATATATATATATATATATATATATATATATATATATGTGAGTCAGTCACAGCCATTTCAGTTTTAAATTTGGGGCTAGCCTACTGCTATGCCAGCCAACTGTTGTGCCAGAGCAAATCTAGCTTCCTAATAAATGATAGCCATCCGTTTACTCAGAGCAAAGCCGCACTAAAAGCCTCCAATATAGGAACACAAGGTTGCCAGCCAATCAAGACAAAAAATGCTACAAAATAGACAGAAGATATTAGAAACACCAATCAAACAGAACATAGCAAACTCCAAGACCAATAAACACAGACCAAGACTCCCAAGCAATCAGGATGAAGAAAAAACCATTCTGGGATAGCAGTAGGCTAGTCCCAAATTTAAAACAGAAACGGCTGTGAAAGTCTGACTCACAGACGAACACAGTACAGAAGCCTGATGATGGCAGATGAGATTTTGCCGAAACGTTGCTACAACTTTAAGCCCATGTCAAACTGAACCAACAGATGCAAAGAGGATGTAAAACGGACAAAAAACCTTGCCATCCGTTCGAAAACACGATGTACTCACTGCCTCCGTTTTGCTTCCTCTCTATCCGTCCAGCATCCGTTTATGGACGTTTCATCCGCTCCAAAAGTTTTGGGCTGCCCAAAACCTTTGCGCAGAAAATGTATCCAGTTCATCCGTTCTGCATCCGCTACGCATCCGCTAGGCATCCATTACACATCCACTATAACCGCTAGGCATCCGCTACATATCCGCGCAACTCGCATCCGACCGGACGCAGGGAGGAAGCGGAACGGATGCAGAACGGATGCAGAACGGATGCCTAGCGGATGCAGAATGGAAACAAAGCATTTAAAGCAGAAAAAACGTTCGCAGAGGGGACCTATCTCGGATATTAAGGATGTCTAGAGGATGTCTAGAGGATGCCTAGAGGATGCCTAGCAGAAAACCTATACTGCCTATAAAAAGGGGGAGCAATTCGCCTGCATCTCACTTTCAGAACAGCAGCCCAGCGGTGCAGACCTCTGCAGCCTTCATCTGCGTCTTCCTCTTCCACAGCATCCAGTCATATCCACCGTGGATTGTAACAAAGTCCTTTCGGCAGCCACAATTGTTCTGCAACAGTGCGAAGCCATCTACAGGCTCTGTGAACTCTACTGCGAGAAGAAAAGGAGCCAGCCAAAAAGAGTCTGGATCCAAAGATGGCTCACCAGAAGAGCAGAGGATGGACTGTACAACAAGCTGATGGTGGAGCTCAGGAGCGAAGACACTCGGGCGTTCCAGAACTTCATGAGGATGCCTCAAGCCATGTTTGACGAAGTTGTGCAGTGGCTGACACCCAGGTTGACCAAGGCAAACAACAGCTTCTGGCCCAGCCTGGAACCTGGGCTCAAGGTGACACTCACTCTGCGCCACCTGGCCTCAGGGACCTCCTACAGGAGCATGCAGTATGGCTGGAGGGTGCCATCCAACACCATCAGCACTGTGGTCAGAGAAGTGGTGCAGGCCATCATCGAAGAATACAAGGAGGAGCTCCTCCAGTACCCCTCCACTGAAGAAGGATGGAAGAAAGTTGCAGAGCAGTGGTATCAGAAGTGGAACTTACCACACACCGTTGGAGCCATTGATGGCAAGCACGTGGCCTGCAAAGCGCCAGCCAAGTTGGGGTCCACTTATTTCAACTCCAAGGGCTTCTTCAGCATCATCCTGTTCGCCATGGTCGATGCTGACTACAAGTTCATGTACATCGATGCTTCAGGCAACGGCTCATCTCCAGATGCCCAGGTTTACAACGCCAGTCACCTCAAGGAGGAGCTGGAAGGCAACCTCATCATGGGCTTCCCAGATCCAGAACCCCTGCCCAATGACACACAAGATGTGCCCTACTTCATCGTGGGGGATGACGTCTTCTCCCTCACAACCTATCTCATGAAGCCCTACACTTCCAGACTCCTCACCCGTGAAGACAGGATCTTCAACTACAGGCTGTCAAGGGCAAGGCGGGTAGTGGAGAACGGCTTTGGCATCCTGGCCAACAGGTTCCAGGTACTTCTCACCACCATGCAGCATTGCCCAGAGACTGTGAGGAGGATCATGGAAGCTTGCTGCATCCTGCACAATCTCATGCGCACCCGCTACAAAGTGTTGCAGAACAGGCTCGTGGACCTCCAGCAAGGCAATAGGGACATGGAGCCTGGGGAATGGAGGCAAGGGCGAAACCTGATCAACACTGAGGATGTGCAAGGCCCCAACAGAGCCTCACATGAAGGGAAGAAGCAGCGCAACCTCCTGAGACAATGGTGCAACTCCCCAGCTGGAGCAGTGGAGTGGCAAGACAGGATGGTAGATGCTTAATGGGTGCTTCCTTCAGCCTGTCTCATCACACGGATGAGATTGGGCCATGTATGTTTAGTTGGCCTACAATGAACAGGGCGTTTAATAAAGAGTTGTGTTTGTGTTGACATGTGTGGATAATTATTACATTATTATTGATAATAAAGGGCCGTAGGTGTGGCACCTGGGAGGGTGGCCCATACAGTCCCACTATGCTTGCACTGGAGGTTTATCTATCCCACAGCTATTACCCATCTCACAGGTATCCCTGCCCATCCCACAGCTATCTCAACCCATCCCACAAGCATGCAAAGGCTTAAACCATTTCTAAAAGTTTCCACCAAGACTTTATTAAAAAAAAGAAATGAAGCAAGTGTGTGAATCAAATTATACTTTATTAACAACAAGCTATAAGACAAAAATGAGTCTCTGGCACTCCTCTTGGTCACTCAGTCTCACGGGTGAAGGGTCCAGGTGCTGTGGAGGTGGCTGGTGCTGGAGTGCTTGTCATCAGCTCCTCCAGAAGCAGAAGCAGCAGAACCCCAGCCCCAGAAGAGTGAGCCCATGCTGCAGAAGCCCCAGCAGAACAAGAGTGAGGGTCAGGGGGCGGGATGGTAGCCCTGTCCCTCTTGCCAGGTCTGGCAGCAGATGGCTGAGGCTTGCTGTGCTTCCGCATGGTTGTGGGGTTGCTGGCTGGCAGGGAGGCTGGCAGGAACCAAGGCTGGCAGGGAGGCTGGCACCAAGGCAGGCAGGAAGGCTGGCAGGCAGGCAGGCACCAAGGCTGGCTTGTAGGCAGGCAGGCAGGCACTAAGGCTGGCAAGAAGGCTGGCACCAAGGCAGGCATCAAGGCTGGCAGGGAGGCAGGCACCAAGGCTGGCAGGAAGGCTGGGAGGCAGGCAGGCACCAAGGCTGGCAGGCAGACATGAACCAAGGCTGGCAGGAAGGCAGGCAGCAAGGCTGGCAGGCAGACTGGCTGGCAGCAAGGCTGGCAGCAAGGCTGGCAGACTGGCTGGCAGCAAGGCTGGCAGCAAGGCTGGCAGCAAGGCTGGCAGGCAGGGCAGGCAAGGCAGCCAATCGGTCTGGCAGCAGTTCTTTCCTCTGAATGGCGACCTGCTTCCGAGCTGCTTCCGTTATATCTGCGGGGCTGACGCAATGCATCCTCCCCGCATGCGCAATTAACGCCAGGCATCCATTAGGCTTCCGCTGTGCATCCGCTGTGCATCCGCTGTACATCCGCTTCATCCGTTCGGCATCTGCTGTGCATCCGCTGTATCCGTTCCACGTCCGCTTTGCTGAGGTCCCCCGGAAGCCTAGTGGACGCGCCATCTGCTCTCATCCACTTCCATCCGCTGGGCTTCCGTTCTGCATCCACTTTGCATCCGCCCTGCATCCTCCTCGCGTCCTTGTTATCCACTCCGGTTATGCAAATTTTTGCCCCTTTTGAGAGCGGATTACAACGGATGGAACATTTTGCTCGTCCGCTGTGTCCTTTTTCCATCCGTTGGGCACTGTGACATGGGCTTTAAAAGCACAACTATGATGACGTGGGAAAATACCCGAACAAAGCTGAATACCACACATGTAAGTACCCGCAAAAACGTAAGAAAACAAATATATATATTTGTTATACATATACATGTATATATGTATAACATATACACATACACATACACATACACATACACACACACACACACACATATATATATGTGTGTGTGTGTGTGTGTGTGTGTGTGTGTGTGTGTATGTTATTTAGCTTCCTTCGGGTATTATCCCACGTCATTGTAGTTCTGTTAAAGTTGTAGCAATGTTTCAGCAGAATCTCATCTGCCATCCTCAGGCTTCTGTATAGAGTT
>BLBF01005222.1:0-30942 GCA_015471245.1 Laticauda colubrina
GCAATGTTTCAGCAGAATCTCATCTGCCATCATCAGGCTTCTGTATGGAGTTTGTATGGAGTTTGTATGGAGTTTTCGTGTGATAATACCCGAAGGAAGTTGAACTGCATTCATGTAAGTACCCACGAAAACTTTAAAAAACATATATCCCACGTCATTGTAGTTGTGCTTTTAAAGTTGTAGCAACGTTTCGGCAGAATCTCATCTGCCATCATCAGGCTTCTGTATTGAGTTTGTCTGTGGGCCAGGCTATCTCTATGGAAATTGAAAAAAAAAGACCTGAAACCATGAATGGAAGAGATGACTCCACCAGACTGTCAATTATCTGGAAGCCTCCACTCTCAAACAAAAAAATCTCCACACTACAAGCCAGGCAAACACCTGGGCACAAACAGACTCCCCCTGATACCTCAAGCTCAAACACACCCCAACCAAGCACCCAGATGAAACCTAGCTTCCTAACAAATGATAGTCATCCATTTACTCAGAGCCAAGCTGCACTAAAAGCCTCCAATAAAGGAACACGTTGCCAGCCAATCAAGACACAAAAAAAGCCACAAAACAGACAGAAGATATTAGAAACACCAATCAAGCAGAACACAGCAACTCCAAGACCAATAAACACAGACCAAGACTCCCAACCAATAAGGTGAAGAAAAAACCATTCTGGCACAGCAATAGGCCAGCCCCAAATGTAAAACTGAAACAACTGTAAGATTCTGACTCACAGACGAACACAATACAGAAGCCTGATGATGGCAGGTGAGATTCTGCCGAAACGTTGCTGCAACTTTAAAAGTACAGCTACAATGACGTGGAAAAATACCCAAACAAAAGCTGAACAGCTTTTATACATGTAAGTACCCACGAAAACTTAAGAAAACATATATATATATATATATATATATGTGTGTGTGTGTGTGTGTGTGTGTGTGTGTGTGTGTGTGCGCGTGCTGTTTAGCTTCCTTCGGGTATTATGTTGTGACCTGTGGTTTTCATGTGTTGGACTAGTGAAGAGATGTGTTCCAGCTTTTTTACTGCATTTTTGTGTTCATCTAGGCGGGTACTTACATTGGACAGACCAATAGAAGAATAAGTACCCGCCTAGATGAACACAAAAATGCAGTAAAAAAGCTGGAACACACCTCCTCACGAGTCCAACACATGAAAACCACAGGTCACAACATCAACTTCAATGGCACTAAAACCCTAGCCACTATAGAAAACCCCAGCCATAGAATCATCAGAGAAGCCATAGAGATTGAAAAAAAACCCTGAAAGCATGAATAGAAGAGATGATTCCAGCAGACTGTCAATCATTTGGAAGCCTGCACTCTCAAATAGAAAGATCTCCACACCACAAACCAGGCAAACACCTGAGCACAAACAGACTCCCTCTGATGCCTCAAACTCGAACACCCCCCCACCAGGCACCCAGGTGAAACCTGGCTTCCTAATGGATAGCAGCCATCCTTTCACACGAAGCCAAGCTGCACTGAAAGCCTCCAACACAGGAACAGAGTGTTGCCAGCCAATCAAAGCCACAAAACAGACAGAAGAAACCAGAAACACCAATCAATCAAACTCCAAGTCCAGTGAACACAGACCAAAACTCCCAGCCAATCAGAATAGGCCAGCCTCGAATTTGAAACCAAAAGCTGTGAGACCCACATCCATACAGAAGCCTGATGATGGCAGATGAGATTCTGCTGAAACGTTGCTACAACTTTGAAAGCACTACAATGACGAATAATACCCGAAGGAATATATATAGTACATATATATATATATGTACTATATGCAAGTGATCAATAAACTTTGCAAACAAGGTAACTATTATTATATGCTATGTTTATATAACATGTTTCTCTGAAAAGAAAAAGCATAAACAAGGCTTGGATGACAATAAAGTAGAAGAAGAAAAAACAGCTTTATCTCTGCCTCTTGTTTATTATTCTTAAAATTTTTCAGAGTATGATACTTTTGACATATGAGTTTGACATATGCCAAAGCTGTATTTGTCATCACCAAATTGTTTGCTTGTTTTCTTTTTTTAAGTGTACTGGACACCTACATCCAATTCATATTATAATATACACTCCTGCAAACTGTATTTATTTTTGATAGGAGACCAAGCTGTTGGAATATTTTTCTTCCCTGAAAGGAAGAGTTTTAAGTCTTCGATTCAATTTCTCATAAAATTAAGGCCTATGTCATTTTAAAAAAATAAAAGCTTTATTCTTTTTTTTTTTTCCTTATGGCAAGATCAGCATAAAATTGTTGCTGATTTTTCCAATAGCCAAGCATGTTCAGCATCATAGTTTCCATAGTGATTCATTTGACATTTACAGAAAATACACAAGACAATATGGTGACAATCACTTCTCTTGGTTTTGTCCTTCAGAAAATGGAGGATGGTTTTCGAAGCATGAAGCACTGTTCCTTTAAGCTGTTTGTACCGATAGCTATTGTAACTAGAAGTCTTATCTTCTTATATAAACTTGTTCACCAAGTTCCACAGTAGGACACCTTCTCTAAACTTTTTTCAAATTCAACAAGATTCACAAGACAGATAAACTCAAAATATACCTATTCTTTATTTTTAAAATAAACACAAAGAACATCTTAAATAAAGATGAGAAAAATTATGAAAATGTTGCTGAAAAACTGGACTTAAGATATCATCTGCAAGAATGGTGATGAGGGAAATGTTCTGTTATTCTCTACCTGTTAGTCACACATGAAGAACTAGAGCATGTATAGAAAAATAATTTTGCATAATTCTCTTCAAATGTCCAGGAGAAATATATGATTAGAATCCTCACTCTCAGCATTATAAAAATGTGGTGAAAGGGTTTTGTTCATAATTTAGATGATTCTTGAAAATTATGGGCTGAGGCAAATCTCTGGATCCCAAACATTAGTGTATGGTCTGCTGTTGAAAGAGTGTGCAGAAGTCCCAAAATGTCATCGGCAGTTTGAGAACATCCTGTGTAGCTTAATGAGCCTGTTGCTATTCCCTGGATTTGATGATTCAAGAACCAGTTTTGGTTCATGTAAACACTTAGCACAGAAATAAATAGATATTATGTTTAATCACAAAAATCTGCTACAGCTAAACATTTCAGCAGGGAAGCTTAAAATTTTCTGCAGAATTATTAATTCTGATTTCAGTGTAAAAAGAGCTAGAATTCTTCAAAAGAATTTAATCATTTGTATGTCTCCTTAAGATGAAACAGGAATCTTGGAGATTGAAAGCCAAACATTAACTTGGAAGGGAAATTATTCCAATTTGGGGAGAAGGGTATCTGATACTTAGATTTCTCATATCTATATCATTTCTATAAATGCCCTTAGGAATAGGAACACAGCAGAAAACACACTTGGGGCTGATTTTAAATGGCTTTTAGGCTTATGATATTAGCAGGCAAGTAATTTATAAAGGATGTTTATAAAGAACTATTCTGAGAAAGCTTGGAATGAAGAAGCCCCAGTTCCCCAGACTTGGAGAAGACAAAAAGAGCAAATTGGATCAAGCATCAATAGGATCAGGAAAACAGTCGTCTATAACTTCCTGAGCTGCATTGTCAATTGTGTCCTCTTGGAACTCTATTTCTGTCCCCACTTTCTCCTCTCTTCTGCATTCTGATTTTACCTCAGGTCCCACTGAAGGATTTTGATTCTCCTTGAGGTCCGGTTTGAAAGTTTCACAGATTTGTGCACCTTTAAAAGAATGTCAGAAAAATTCATAAAGTATATAATTTAGCATTGTGTACATTTGCTTAAATATTTAATCAAATCTTCATCTTATCTTGCTTTTCATTCTTGTAAATGACACTAACATTAAAACACAAGAACCAAATTCTTGAACTTAAATATGCTTATTTCTTATGAAGCTATTTATGGATTATTTAAGCTCCATTTATTTGAGGAAATCATAGGATATATATAACTGTTTTTATTAACAAAATCAGTTTTACTTGACCTGATGTTGTGAGTAAGCATTTGACAAAGAATTCTGGGACACAAGATCCATTTTAGCAAGTATGCTTTATATAAACAATTACTTAAAACAATACATGTACAAATAGAACAATCGCTACATAGAAACTGTTCCAAAATTTCTTATTGCACTTGCAATAAGTGCAAAAGATGGCTTACTTCAAAAGATACTGGAAATAAATGTAGTTCATCTCTATGCCAAAGTAGATAATAGGGAAAACAGCTTTTAGAACAACACAGATATATTTATTTTCTGTTGTATAATAACAACACTCATGTCTCTGTACTTACTAGTGTTGGGGGCACTATCAACAAGGACATCTGTAACTTCACAATGGTCTCCATTAGAAGGAGGATTTGGTCTTTCACTAGAAATGGCAGACATGGCTATGCCCTCATCCTTTTCATCTTCTGTAGAAAAGCACAGTCAAAACTTGAACATTGCAATTAATGTGTGTTCTTTCATTCTTAATGTGGAACAGAGATATGCTTCAATCCTATATCCTTATCTGGAAAGAATTCCTAATGGGCTTTATGACTGTCATATTGTTGTCTTATTTATTTATTACATTTGTTTGTCGTCTATTACTCTGCAAGGCAACTCTTTTGGCTTATAACATCAAGATCTGTATGTATTTTATATATTAGGATTTAGTGAAGCTTTAAGGGATGTTTTGATGAAGATCATCAAAACAAAAAAGCTTTGAGGGATTGTTTTGATGAAGATTCAAATGAATGTCCCGGGAGCTGTTTTGTGAAGCAAAATCGTGTCTCTGCTTCTAAGAGTGAAACAGTGTGACCATAGTCTTACACATCGTTCTGTTTCAGAGCCCAGATATGCTTTTCCCATGGCATTATGCGAAATCACAGAAGAGAGCTGAGAAGATTTTTTTCTTTCTATTTTTGGCAAAAGGTCCTGAGTGTCCTTGGACAAGAATGCTTGTTCTATGAAGCTAACCAAGATCCATAAACAATGAATGACTTTAACCACCATTATGTGATTCACAGTCAAAAGCCACTTAACATGTGCTGCCAGGGGTCTTCTGGACAAAGTCTGAGCAATTCTGGCAAATATGGGCACATTGAGATGCACAGCCTGGAACCTCTTCCAGACTACTTGTCAACTGCTTTGATGAAGGTCATCCTTTGGTGAACGCTGTGGAGGGTGCTGTGCTTACAATACTCAGCTTGGTAAGTGGCCTGAGAAAGTAAACAACATGTGTTCAGCAGCATTTACCAAAAATAGAGGTATCTTCCACAAAAATATCTGCTAATTATTTGCCAATTCACCTAAAGCAGGTTCTTAATAATAAATATAAATGGAAAAACTCTTTCCCTCTACTGTCTTTTTTCTGATTTTCTTCATGATTTTGTTTAAATACTTGTTGTTAAGTAAGCATACATGGGCTACATTATGACACACTACCCAAAGAGAAAAGACAATACTCACCCACAGGCACTCGAACAAAGTTGTGCTTGGTTTTCATACAGCAGCATGTGATCAATGAAGCTGTGACGGCTAGTAAAACTGCTCCACCTCCACAGGCTGTTAGGACATACAGGAAGAATGGATGCTGCAGCAGATCCCCTGGTAGAAAGAAAGAGATGGCCTTCAGCAGTTGACAACGACGAAAAAATTAGAAATCAGAACTAGAGCTGATGTCAGATGCATCTTGACATTAAAAAAGGCAGAGTTTTATTTTTTAATGTTTTAAATATATACACCAAAATATGATAAAATGAAAAAGATTCACAAAGCATATGTCTCTTATGCTTTAAATAAAATTAGTGCTACATATCTTTTCATATCAAATTCCACAATGCTGAGGTCAGTTTATTTATTATTTTATTTTATTTTTAACATTTCTGAACCAACTATCTCTCTCAAAGAAGGACTCTGGGTGGTGATTTAACAACTAGAAGCCAGGATAAAATATATGAATTAATATACACAGACCAAGTTTTTTACTAGTTTTACAAAAGGAATTCTGGACTGTAAAATACTTATTCAGAAAAAGACTGACAATGTAGTCAAATCTATCAATTTCATCCTAAATAGGTGCTATTATTTTCAAAGCAATTTTTATTAAATGTAATTTAAATAAATTAAATGAAAATCGATAACTATGAAGTGCAGGCAACAAATCTCTATTTGTTATAATATAATCATGTGTTATATCAACTCCCATTTTAATTTTATTCCAGAAACTCACTGCTTTTTTTAGATTTTTCTGTGTTTTTGCATTATATGTGAATTGTTTGAAAACTAGAGAATGATGGAAATGAATATTCCTTTTGTGATTGCCCTCCTCCATATTTTAATCATCTAGAAGTGAGAAGTTCTTCTCAATTTTTTCCCCACTTAAAGTATGGATCTTTGGGGAGGAGGATTCCACCCCTGCCTGTTTGTGTCCTCTTTGCTATCATTTTTTCTTTATGTTTGTATTTTACTGTATTTTTTTAATGTTTGCATTTGTGAACCACCCAGAGATGTTGAGAGTCAGACAGTAAACAAATTAAATAAATAAGCAAGCCAATTCTTTATATAGCTGAGTAAGCACTGAACTGCTTGACATCTACCTGCACAATTTTTTTAGAGATTTGGAATGCATATTCTAATTTATATGCTTAATCCATAGGGCTAATTTTATTTTATTTATAAGAGTTGTTCTTTTATAAGTTTTTCTTTCTTTTCTTTCCCTTTCTATTTGCAATAATTTATGGTATTTTACAGTACAGTACAGTAATTTACAGTAATAAATGAAAATAACATAATATAGCTTGATTACAATCTGCTCTACATGAAAAGACTATAAAATTTTCCTTTTCTGCAGCAGTTTGGAGTATGTTTTTTTTCCCACAGAAGCTGCTATTTGCCAGTTAGAAAATGTTGCACCAGTATCTTCCACTGAATTAGACACAAAGGCCCAATTACAGCTCGCTAAACCCCTGCTTTCGCACCAATTTTCCAATTTAGCATGCTGTCTAAAACCATTTCAGTGTGTCGTGTGAATCTATAATAATTGGATTGAGAAAAAAAATGGCAAAAGTAACTAGGAGTCAGTTGGTTTCTCAATATAATCTTAGTGTCACTTTTGGTTCATTAAAAAGGGACAAAAAGGAAACTTCTTAATTTGAACAAGAAACTCTTGGCAAGTAATCAGGCAGGAATGATCTGTCACTCTTCTGGCAAGGCAGTCCACTGGGAGCTGAGACAGAGAGGTTAGAGGAAACTTGCAGTCATGACATAAACTTTGTCTTCAGGCCCGGTCCCATTGGCTGACGGACGCAAAACGTATGCATAAAGGACACAGCGGACGAGCAAAATTTCGGGGGTGGCTCTATCGGTTGTCATCCGCTCCAAAAAGTGGTGAAAATTAGCATAAATAGAACGGAAAAGAACGGAAAAGAACGGACATGGGAAGTATGTAGCAGGGATGTTAAATGGATGTTCATAGGAAGCCTAGTGGATGAAAGTGGATGGAAGCGGATGACACCTCTGAAGGGGTTACGGGGGAGAATTTCGAAGAGGACGCATAGCGGAAGGGACGGATGCATAGCGGATGAAGCGGATGCATCACGTATGCCTATAGGAAACAAAGGGGATGCCGTGCAGATGTATATTGGATGCTAAGCATTCACTGCGCATGCGGGGAGTTTGAATTGCTGTCAGCTCCACGGATATAAAAGGATGCAGCACACACGCAGAATAATCTATTCTGACTCAGAATAGTCTCAGAGTCTGAGTTGTTTACTTGTTTAATAAAGTTTATCTTTGCTTAAAACACTTAATAAAGTTTACTTGGTTCATTTTGTTAATAAAGTGTTGGTAAAAACTTTGAAAAAATGGTTAAGCCTTTGCATGCTTTTGGGATAGATAAGGATAGTTGTGGGATAGATAAACCTCCAGTGCAACCATAGTGGGACTGTATGGTCCACCATCCCAGCTGCCACACATATGTACCTTTATTATCAATAACAATTTATTCATTGATCAACACATTTTAAAATAAACAAAGCTCTTTATTAATGCCCTATTCATTGTAGGGCCACTCAACATACATGGCACAATCTCATCAGTGTTATGCGATAGGCTCAAGGAAGCATCCATTAATCATCTATCATCCTGTCTTGCCACTCCAATGCTCCAGCTGGGGAGTTGCACCAGTGTCGCAGTAGGTTGCGCTGCTTCTTCCCTTCAGGTGAAGCTCTGTTGGGGCCTTGCACATCCACAGTGTCTATCAGGTTTCGCCCTTGCCTCTATTCACCAGGCTCCATGTCCCCATTCCCTTGTTGACGGTCAAAAAGCCTGTTCTGCAACACTGGGTAGCAGGTGCACATGAGATTGTACAGGATGCAGCAAGCTTCCATGATGCTCCTCACAGTCTCTGGGTCATGCTGCATGGTGGTGAGAAGTATCTGGAACCTTTTGGCCAGGATGCCAAAGGCATTCTCCACTACCCATCTTGCCCTGGACAGCCTGTAATTGAAGGTCCTCTCTTCATGGGTGAGGTATCTTGAACTGTATGGCTTCATGAGGTAGGTTCTGAGAAAGAATGTGTCATCACCAAAGATGAAGTAGGGCACATCTTGTGTGTCATTGGGTAGGGGTCTGGACCTGGAAAACTCATGATGAGGTTGCGTTCCAGCCCATCCTTGAGGTCACTTGCGTGGTATACCTGGCCATCTGAAGCTGACCTGTTGCCTGAAGCATCGATGTAGATGAACTTGTAGTCAGCATCAACCATGGCAAAGAGGATGATACTGAAGAAGCCCTTGTCGTTGTAATAAGTGGACCCTGACTTTGCTGGAGCTTTGCAGGCCGTGTGCTTCCCATCTATGGCTCCAATGGTGTGGGGAAAGTTCCACCTCTGATACCACTCTTCTGCAAGTTTTCTCCAGCCTTGTTCAGTGGTGGGGCACCTGAGGAGCTCCTCCATGTATTTTTCAATTATGGCCTGTACCACTTCTCTGACCACTTTTCTGATGCTGTTGTGTGGCACCCTCCATAGATACTGCATGATCCTGTATGTGGTTCCAGAGGCCAGGTGGCGCAGAGTCAGTGCCACCTTCAGTCCAGAACCCAGGTTGGGACAGAAGTTGGTGCTAGGCTTGGTCAACCTGGGTCTCAGACACTCCACAAGTTCATCAAACATGGTTGGTGGCATCCTCATGAAGTGATGGAATGAACGAGTGTCTTCATTCCTCAGCTCCACCATCAACTGGTCATACAGTCCAAACTCCATTCTTCTCACGATCCATCCTTGGACCCACACAGCTCTTGGATGTCTCCTTCTCCTTCTGTGTAAAACTTGATACAGTCTGAACAGGTTTTGGTTCTGGTGATGAATGAGTGCAACTATCATATGGACTGTGTCATCATCCATGGTGGAGAACAATTGATGATGTTGAAGACCATGACCAAGGGTGATGAGGTCTGTACACCACGGCTGCTGGATTCATACTGAGATCCAGATGATTTTCTCCCCCTTTTTACAGAAAATATTGGTTGTCCGCTAGGTGTTCTTCTACATACTCTAGACATACTCCAGACATCCTAAAATATATGAGATACATCCCAGATACAGATGTTTTGTCCGTTTTTAATACTTTACATACAAGATGCATACGTTTACATTCTTTCTATTTCCGTGCTATTGTGTAGATGTTCCGTGTACCTTTTGTTTCCTCCCTCTTTCCATTTTCAGCTGCAGTGGATATGAGTTGAGGGGATGGCCAGAGGATGCCGAGAGGATACAGCAGACATTTAACGGATGATAACGGGCATAGAACATTTGTTGCCCGTATATGTCACGGATGTACATCATACACGGTGGAAAGTTCATCCGTTCAAAAACTTTTGTGCAGCTCAAAACTTCTTGCGCGGATGAAATCTCAGTGGATGGATGCTCGATGGATAGAGCGTATGAAACACGTATGCAGTGAGTACACAACGGATGCATAGCGTTTTCCAATGGATGGCAAGCTTTTTTTGACGTTTTACATCCTCTTTGCATCCGTAAGTGCAGTGGTACCGGGCCTTAAGATTAACAGTAGGAAAAATATGTGTGTGTGTGTGTGCTTATATGCATTAGGGCAGACTATTTTCTTCAGTAGGCTAATATAATTTCCTTGATTTTAACATACTATTTTTATAAAATATCTGCCAATATTAGCAGTTGCAGAAACATGGACAAAATATTTTCTACTTTAATGTTTACATCCTATAAAAGACTAATAAAAGTTTAATAATGTAAATAATTAAGCATAAAGTTGGTATTATTGATTCATTGATCCTCTTAATTATTTAGATTAATCTCTGTCAGTGTGTTGTCAGAGCTGCTATCTGCAAATAGTTGTGTGTGGCTTTGATATTTATGATTCAGTAACAGCTGCACAATCCCCTCAGAGATAATTCTTTATGCTCTTTTGCACCTTGCAATAGTGATGCAGCATAAACTATAGGAATTGCTGAATGTTAATTCAAATATAGCCCAATCTGAACACAGAAGTGATGTTAGGATAAGACTGAATAATCTAACAGTACTCTCAAATACAGTTTATTTGTTTTGTTTTTATCTATTCTTAACTATTTTTATAAATAACTAAAGATGGTGAACATGGATATAGTCCTTCTTCCTTCTTCCTATTTTCTATACTACAAAAACCCTGTGATGTAGGTTGGGCTGGAAGAGTGGGAATGGTCCAAAGACACTTGGCAGACTTAATCATTAGACCACTCCAGACTTACTTTGACTGTGTATTTGCATTAACAGCCAGGTATTTTACTTACTCATTTATTTATTTGTTTGTTTGTTTGTTTGTTTATCAAGCGATTATAAGATAACACGTATAAGTATAAACACAGTTATGAATACATGAAATGGATACATATAAGAAAAATTAAAGAAACAATAGGACAGGGATGGTAGGCACGTTGGTGCGCTTACCCATGCCCCCTACAAACCTCTTAGGAAACAGGTGAGGTCAATAGTAGACAGTCTAAGGTTAAAGTTTCTATTATAGTTGTTGAAAAATGCAGTTTCAAAGCAATCAGTGAGTTCACATGCTATATCTAGAGATGGTTTTATGGTGTGGGAGGGGAACATGGGCATTGTTAGCTATTTAATTTCTTTTCTTGTCTAGAATATACCAACGAAAAGTAAATTATTTTGCCTGAATTATACATAATTATTATCTTTTCAACTATCCATAATTTTCAGGTTTTGGAATATGTATTCTGATATAAGACTACAGAAAGTTGCCTTTTACTAAACAAGACCTTTGACTTAGCTGGCTTGCTTAATCTACATCAGTTGATCAATTCCTGTCTTAAATCTTTTTCCTCCAGCTTTTCTGAAAGTTCTCAGAGTTTAAACCTGAAGCCCTCCATATGTAAAGTGTGTGCATAGCCATTGCTCTATAATATTTTGAGAATACAGTGATGTTGGTGGTTCTGTGCATTTGAGGACCATGACACTGAATCAAATTGCTATGCTCATGTCCACATCAGATCCAAAGAGCCATTGATGTAGTATTTATCTATCTTTGTCTCCCTTTTTCTTACATCCAAACTAGGACTCTAGAAAATAAATACAGATGCAGAAACTATAGTAGCCAGATTCAGTGTTAAGGATTAGGGTACACAGATTGCTGGTGGTAAGATTAGATCCTCACTCTGGCATAATCACATCTCATGGGTGCATTTGTATATATATTTTTTCCTATCCTAATGCTTATATTAAAACAATTGTTCCCCATCAATCACAAGGGCTACGATTTCATCACTTGTTCTGCTTGGTGTTTTCACTGAAATGGTATTTGCAAAAATAATCAGGAAGATTAAAATATGAGAAAAAAGAAGAAGTTTGACTTTTCATCTACATAACCTAAACAAGAGCTGTAGTTTCACACTAATGAGGAGGAGAAAAGGGGAAATGATTTGATAAACAATTTTCAGATGGCCAGATTAAATGAAGGATACAAAGGGAAGTACAATCTGCTTATCTATATATAAAAGCAAAATACCACTGATGCATCATCAATATCCAGAACCAGAGGTGGTATTCAGCAGGTTCTGACCAGTTCTGGAGAACCGATAACAGAAATTTTGAGTAGTTTGGAGACCTAGCAAATACCACCTCTGACTGGAGATTTTACAGTATCCTTCCCCTGCCATGCCCACCAAGCTAAACCCACAGAACCGGTAGTAAAAAAATTTGAATTCCACCACTATCCAGAACTGTAAAGCCTACAAACTTGAAATTTGGCACATATGTTCCTCTTGGCTTCTAGGTGCTCACTAAGAAAAGATTTTTCAAAATGACTATCAGAGCATTAGTATTTTGTATATTATTATTAACATGCTTTGATGCTAAGGAGTTCTACTCCCCCTCCCCACCTGAAAAGAAATCTGTTCGAAATGCAAAACACAAGCAAAGGAGAGGAGTTTCAGTTTCAGCTTTAGTTTCACAGCACCAAGCAGTTTAAGGCCCTGTCCCACTGCACTTACGGATGCAAAGAGGATGTAAAACGTTAAAAAAAGCTTGCCATCCATTGGAAAACGCTATGCATCCGTTGTGTACTCATTGCATATGTGTTTCATACGCTCTATCTGTCGAGCATCCGTCCACTGCGATTTCATCCGCGCAAGAAGTTTTGAGCTACACAAAACTTTGTGAACAGATGAACTTTCTGCCATGTACGATGTAAATCCGTGACGTACGAGCAACAAATGTTCTATGTCCATTTATCATCTGTTAAAAGTCCACTGTATCCTCTCTGCATCCTCTGGGTATCCTTGCAACTCACATCCACTGCAGCTGAAAATGGAAAGAGGGAGGAAACAAAAGGTACACGGAACGTCTACACAGTGTTAGTAGCACAGAAATAGAAAGGATGCACAGTGAACGGTTTGCATCCGATATACATCCGCGCGGCATCCCCTTTCTTTCCTTTAGGTGTACATGATACATCCGCTTCCTCTGCTATGTGTCCGCTTCGAAATTATCCCCCGGAACCCCTTTGGAGGTGTCATCCGCTTCCATCCGCTTTCATCCTCTAGGCTTCCTATGAACATCCATTTCACATCCCCGCTACATACTATCCATGTCCATTCTTTTCCGTTCTTTTCCATTCTGTTTATGCAAATTTTCACCACTTTTTGGAGCGAATGTCAACAGATGGAGCCACCCCCAAAATTTTGCTCGTCCGCTGTGTCCTTTATGCATACATTTTGCATCCGTCGGCCAGTGGGACCAGGCCTTTAGTACAGAACAATTGAGCTAAGCCATGCCCAGGATCCTTGCTCACACAGCAAATACTGCTTCAGTTTCCAAACAGCCCTCAGCTCTCTCACACACTGACACAATGCTAGTCAGATGAATACTGATGGATGCTGGTAGGCAGTGGCACAATTTTCCCCCTTATTTTCCTCCGCAAAAACTAAGCCCAATCACATAGTTTTTTGTACCGAAGCAAGAACTAGTTTATCTATATACCATTTTGAACTCCAATAAGTAAAGTTAGATAAACTATAACTTACCATTCTCACATGTCATTTCAACAGGAGAACTCTTACAGTGATTTCCTCTTTGGCAAATGTACTTGCCACGTTTACCTTTTTCCAAAATAATTTTAGTGCCATTATCTGTGATACAGGCATCACTTACAGGATTTCCATTCAGAGTCCATTGAACATTATCATTGAACTGGCCACCTATTTCACAGGACAGGCTGATTTTTCCATTAGCCAGACAATGAATGTGAACAACTGGAAGCAGATCTAAATGGTGATATATCAACAATCAGAGGGAGACAAGAATTAAATAGGTTATGACAATAATGTTGTGTCAAATATAAAAAATACAATACAATAAAATAAGTAGAAATCTGGTTATATGTTCATAGGAACTTTGACCTGGGTAGTTTTACAAATAACAAGCTTATATTCCAACAAAAACATTATCACATTTCATTTTTATATCTAAAAGGTGCTCAGTGACTCGCTAACATGTGGTATATCTCCTGATGTGTGGTATATCTCTTTATTCAAAATTACTCAACACCAAATTACTATGCTTTTCACAAAACTTCTATCAACTTCTTCCATTAGAAAAATTACAATTGCACACACTACTTGATA
Organism: Laticauda colubrina; assembly: GCA_015471245.1. Classification (NCBI taxonomy): domain Eukaryota; kingdom Metazoa; phylum Chordata; class Lepidosauria; order Squamata; family Elapidae; genus Laticauda; species Laticauda colubrina. Next base: position 14,147 of record BLBF01005222.1, read on the forward strand.
AATCCCCACAGATTTTTCCTATTTTCCTGGAAAAAAAAGATTTGTCTTATTCTATGCCTCCTCGAAATAATAACCTATAAAATATTTCTTTCTATATAAGTTATTCAGGAAAAAAAATGAAGTCTAGGAACTTTATAAAATAAATATGTGATAATAAAATATTTCCAAATATAACATAATATTTAGTTAAATGTGAAATGACACAGCAATGAAAGTATAAGACATGCAGCCCCTGGGGGGAGGAGCTGGCGTCGCGACGATACTGCATTCAATCTTGGAGGTCTGAGATTGCAGCCAATATCTTTGCCCCTGGATGGTCCAAATGGACCTAAACCGTCCCAAAGAGATGGTGATAGTGAAGGGCGTGCCCTGTAGATCCCAGGGATATCGCAAAGTCCCTGGTTGATCCAGGAGAAGCCCTTTTGCCAGTGGCAGAGAGGCAGCTACCAAAGCTGCTGAAGTTGGGACAGCTCCGAATGGAAGAGGTTGAAAGAGAAAGTGTGTCGGTTTGGTGAGAATTGTTCTTTTATTATTCTAAGACTTAAAAGGACTTTAAAGGACACCCTAAGGGGAAAAAGAATTTGGAAAAGTTTTGACAGAACTGAATAAGCGGCGGTTTTTAAACAGAAGTGTCAAAATAAGGCTTTGTTTTATGTTTTTTTTCCTCATGGCTGGACTTCTATCGTGATTCTGCATTTGCTAACTGGACTGGGTTTTTCTCTATTTATATTTATTTTTTCTCTTCTTTTTTGACTTTGTAATATTTTAGGTTAGAGGCTCCCTTAAGTTATACTTGGGTTTTTTTTATTTTTAACTTTTATTACGTTTTGTCCGGAAAAGGAGGGAGAGAGTGAGAGTAAAGAAATTTTGTAACACTGCCAACTAGATGATTGAAAATATGTTAGACGAAGCTGAGAAAGCTGAGAAAGAAAGCTCTGAAATTTTTTTTCAAGAACATTGCTACGTGATAACATAGAGGGAAGAGCACGGAAGAGTGTTACTGCAGGTGTTCTTCTGGATTTCTATTAACAATTGAAACTTGGCTTTGAAGTTTGGAGAGCCTTGGATAATTAAATAAAGTGCAGTTTGTCTTTTTTATTTTCTTAAGTTGGGTCACCCCCCTCCCTTACCAGCTGTACTGTTCATTTTTTCTTTTTAAAACCTTTATTTTTGTAATATTTTCATCTTTGCTTTGTATTTTAAAGGGAAAGCCTCAAAATTGTCTTTATTTTCCTTTCTTCTTTGGGATTTTTTGTTTTTCGATTTGCTTTTTTTTTAATTTGAAAATTCTCAGTTGGATTAAGGGTTGAAGAACCTGAAGAATTACATTTATTTTTTTAATTCTTTTTTACTTTTTGTTCTTTTCAAACTTTTTTTATTCTTCTCCTTCCTTTCTACCTAATTATTGATTGGATTAAGGTTAAGAAGAACCTGAAGAATATTTTTTTCTTTTTTTATTATTATTGTTGGGTTTTCTCTCTACCATTCTTATTTTTCATTTTGGATTATAATTGGCTGTTTCATAATTGGATTAGGGTTTAGAAGAACCTGAAGATCCCAAATTATTTAAATGAGTAGGAAGTTTATAGCTTCTGGCTCCTCAACTTCTACTTCTGTCTCCCCATCATCTGGAGGACAACGTTCAATTCAGACAATGTTAAAGCAAGATAAAGATCAAGAAAGAGTGACTCTACAGATGATTATGCAAGGAATCCAAGACCTTAAAATAAAATCAGATACCATTGAAAAGAGAATAGAAAACATTGAGCAAAGAACAGAGAAAACTGATGAAAAGGTGGAGAATATTCAACAAATGATGGTGAAGTATGATGAGAAATTCCAAAAAATTCAAGAAGAAGATAAACAAAGAGACAAGAAGATTGGAGATATCAACATCAGATTAACAGTGGTTGAACAAGATAAAAGTGGGATATTGAAATGGGAGCTGGACAGATCAGAATTCTATCTCAGATTTCAAAACATCGAGGAAGAAAAAGGACAAAATCTAGCTGAGATAATGATAGAAATATTGGCTGAAGCTTTGGAAATAACAGAAGAGAAGATGATGGATGGAGTAGATGAGGTATACCGAGTTTTTACAAGATATGCAATGAGAAATACCCTACCAAGAGAAGTTCATATCAGATTTACAAAAAAAGCCATTAAAACACAAATATTACAAGTGGCAAGAGAGAAAAAGTTGAAATAGAAAGGCAAGGAGATTGTGGTTTTAAAGCAAATACCCAGAAGAGTGAGAGAGATGAGAAGACAATATCGATTTTTGACTAAAATGCTATTGAAAAAAGAGGTGAATTATAGATGGCTAATCCCAGAAGGGTTAATGTTTACATGGCAAGAACAGAGATACAGAACTGACTCAATCAAGAAAGCAGAATTATTTTATGCAGAATTTTTTGGAAGGAGAGAGAAGGCAGAAAAAGAGATTTCACTAATTGAATTCCAAGACAACCGAATGGAGACTGAAAAAGAAGAAGGCACAGTAGGTGGATCGGTGGAGACTTAAGAACAACGTGAACCAAGATCTATGAGAGCTGCCAAACCTTATTATAAAGCATAATTATGGAAGAGAAAAAACTGATCACAATGAATATAAATGGACTTAATTCAGCTGTCAAAAGAAGGAAAAATTTTCACAGATTAGAGAAACTAAAATTTGACATAATTTGTCTACAAGAAGTACATATTAAAAAACAATATGAACAATTGTTGATACAGCCAAAATTAGAGAAAATATTTACTTCTTTGACTCAATATGAGAAAAGAGGAGTGGTTTTATATATCAAAGAGATCATTTCAGCAAAATTGATTTATACTGATGAAGACAGAAGAGTATTAATGGTGGAAATAATGGACAATAACATGAAAACACTCTTGATTGCAATTTACGCTCCGAATGATAAACAAGAAGAATTTTATAAAAAATTACACATGAAAATAATTGAACTGGACTTTGTCAATATAGTTATGATGGGAGATTTCAATGGAATTGTAGACAATAAACTGAACTATATAACAACAACAAAAAAGCAAAATAGGAAGACTCTCCCCAAATCCTTTTTTAAAAGGATAGATGAAATACATTTAAAAGATATATGGAGAGAAAGAAATGTTAAAACCAAACAATATACTTTTTACTCAAATAGACATTTAACATGGTTCAGAATAGATGTGATTTGGACTTCAACAGAATTAATATCTAATATTCAAGAAATAAATATTGAAACAAGTACTTGGGCAGACCACAATCCAATGAGAATTAAATGGAAAGGAGAAAAAGGAAGATCGAGATGGACATTAAATAATACTATTCTAAAGGAGAAGGATTTTATACAGCAGATGGAGAAAGAATTGAATAAAAAAGAAGATACTTCAATCCAGAACGTATGGGACACAATGAAGGCATATGCTAGAGACTTGATAATAGACTACACAAGAAAAAGGAACATTGGGAAAAGGCAAGCCACGGAAGCTTTAGAAGATGAGTATGAAAGACTCAAAAAAGAACTACAGAAAACACCACAGAAAAAAGACATCAAGCTAAAACTGGATACAATTAAACATAAAATGAGTTTAATAGAGCAAGAAGAATTAGCACAGAAAATTAGAAGTGCTAAACAGAATTATTTTGAGGATGCAAACAAACCAGGTAGATGGTTAACATACAAATTGAGAAAGAAAAAAGAATCAAGGAAAATACCGCAGTTAATAGATGATCAAGGTCAAGTTTGCTACGGCAATAAAGAAAAGAAAGAAATCATTCGAGGCTTTTCTGGGAAATTATATGAGCAAGAGAATATTGATGAGGAAAGAGATAAACAGTATTTACAGAATGCTAATCTACCTAAGATACTTCAAGAGACTGAAAAAATGTTAGAAAGCAATATAACTATGATGGAGTTAACCGAAGCACTTAAGAAACAAATAATGGGAAGGCACCAGGCCCAGATGGACTTCCGGCAGAATTCTATAAAACATTACAAGAATCTCTGAACCTTCCACTGCTAGAAGTCATGAATAAAGTTATGCTGAAGAAGAAGATACCTAAAGCATGGTCAGAAGCCTACATTACACTTATTCCAAAAGAAGAGACTGATCCATTACAAATTAAGAATTATAGACCCATTTCTTTATTAAATGCAGATTATAAAATCTTCGCTTCAATATTGGCAGAGAGACTCAAAAATATTTAAATAATTTTATTCATTCTGACCAAAATGGATTTCTGCCAAAGAGACAAATTAAAGATAATATGAGAGTAATATTGGACACTTTGGAATAATATGAAGCTCACCCCAAAATACAAATGGCTTTGATATTTTTAGATGCACAAAAGGCATTTGATAATGTGAACTGGAGATTCATGTTATTATTATTGGAACAGATGGGCTTTGCCAGAAAATTTATTCAAGCAATAAAAGCCATATATATAGCAAATGGCATATATATAAACGGCATATTTGCCGTTTGCATATATAGCAAACGGCAAAGGTAATGATAGAGGGAGAATTAACAGACTCTATCAATATAAGAAAAGGTACAAGATAAAGTTGCCCACGTATCACCTTTGCTATTTATATTAACTCTGGAAGTGTTAAATAGAAACATTAGAGACGAAAAGAGTATAAAAGGAATGAAAATTAAAAAGGCAGAATTTAAATTGCAAGCTTTTGCGGATGACTTGGCCTTTATTTTGGAGGATCCTCTAGAAACAGCACCAAAACTATTGGAAAAGATAAGTGACCGGCCTGAAAATAAACAAAGACAAGACAAAGATGTTGACAAAGAATATGTTACTAAGACAAAAAGAAGAACTGGGAGATGTATTGAAAATTCAAGTCACAAATAAGGTTAAGTACTTGGGGATACATTTGACAGCAAAATGTGGTACATTAAAAGAGAACAATTACATTAAACTTAAACAACAGATAGCACTAGACTTGATGAAATGGGAAAACCTACAATTGTCACTAATAGGGAGAATTTCAACAATCAAAATGAATATTTTACCCAGAATTCTATATTTGTTTGAAACAATACCAATTAGGCTTGGAAAGGACTACTTTGAAGATTTAAACAAAATTGTGTTGAAATATATATGGCAAAGTAAGAAAGCGAGAATAAAGTTAAAAATCTTACAAGATGCTACAATTAGAGGAGGATTTGGTCTGCCTAATTGGGAGTTGTACTACCAAGCTACAAACTTGACATGGGCTAAGGAATGAATAACATTAAGAAATACTAGATTGTTGATATATAAAAGGACACGATTTGCTGTTGGGGTGGCATGCCTTTTTATGGTATAAGAGAACTAAAATACAGGGTTATTTTAGAAGACATCATATACGGGAGTCTCTGTGGTGAAATTGGGAGAAGATTAAAAGACAATGTTATTTGAAAATTCCAGTCTGGTTATCGACTATTGAAGCATTTTCTTATCCTATAACGTATAAGAAGGAACAAACAGTTAGATATGGGGAAATTTTGAATGAAAAGGGTGACCTTAAATCGATGCAAAAACTAGAGGAACAAGGTATAAAGGTGAATTGGTTTTCTTATGTGCAAATACATTCAAGGTATGAAAAAGACTTTAAAACAGAAGGTTTCTATAATAAATTGACTGATTTAGATAAGATTTTGACAGGTACTGATGAAAAGGTGATTAAAAAGTTGTATGGATATTTATTAGAAATTAAACTAGAAGAAGAACAAGTTAAAGAAACTATGATTGCTTGGGGGAAGAATTTTGGATATAGGATTGATCTAGAGAAATGGCAGAAAAAGTGGTCTCAAAATTATAAAATGACAATGTTAATAGCATTTAAAGAAAATTTGTACAAGATGTTTTACAGGTGGCATTTTCTCCCAACAAGAATAGCAAGAATGTTCAAGAATAAATCCGAAAGATGTTGGAAATGTCATCAAACACCTGGCTCATATTACCATATGTGGTAGACTTGTGCGGATAGTAACTGTAATTGAGTCTATGAAATCGATGCACAAAAAAATTGTAAACCAACCGACACACTGTTTGTACACTTATGTTTTTATGTTTTGTTTGTTTTTGTTTGTCCTTAAAAATCAATAAAACTTAACAACAACAAAAGACATGTAGCCCCTGAATTAGATGCAGCAACTTTCAAAGTTATGACTGCACTGAATATGTGATATGTGACCAATCCTCATATTTTGAGCTATCACAGTGTCTCTGCAGTCACCTCTCACAACTGCAACATTGCAGCAAGCTGTGGTCATGTGACTGCAATTTCCTATGTTTTCAGCTGCCTTTCCACAAGCAAATTCAATGGAGGAGCTGGTGGGAAGTCAGAAGTTGTGGCTACATTTAATAAGCTACGGGAACTTTGCATAACAAAATGAACCAAGACTGCTGCATAATCCCACAATATCACATGTTGTTTAGGATGGAAATTCCAATCCCAATTGCCATTATAAATTAGTGACAGTTGAACCTCAGTCAAATGGCAAAATATACAAAATGGAATTGAGTTTTTTAAAGAATACTTATGCCTAAAATTATATGTGTGACATTCTTGAACTGGCCATAGCTCATATATTAACACTGAAAAGAAAGGTAATAAAGTTCCCTCCACAGTGAACATTCCCTTAGTCATGGGTTTCTTCAGCTCTACCAAATTCAGAACAATTCTGCAGCATTTGATTTGATCTGTGATATCAGGAGTTTCTAGTTGATGAGAATTTTCCATCTCATCCTGGCTCACTTGAAGCCACAGCATTATGGCTCCTAAACACTATTTGATTCATTTTTAAATTAAGTGACAATGTTGCCTCCCACTGAAAACAAATACAATGAGGTACTGAAAAAAGATTTGAATGGAGATAGGGAATGAGAGGTGTGTGGAAACTGGTTTTTATGTTTTCCCATGGCCACTTTTGTGGAGAACTGAGTATTACAAGGATGACACTGTTGAGAAAACTGAAGTGTGTGATACTCTTCCTACTTCACCTGCATCTGTTCTCTGCATCTCTGACTTGTCAGCCAGACTATTTTTGGACACGAGTTAGCAGTTCTTCAAAAAACGTAACAGACCCATGTTTAGAAATAGCCTGACAGACAGGTCAAAGACAAGAAGGAAGTCTTGTGAGATGCCTCTGGATGTTCCTTCCTGCCTCCTTCCTGCCTGTGACTATAAACAGAGTCAACAGGCATAAAGGTAGAGCATGTCCTGAAGCAGGAGGAAAAAATCAATAATGAGGGAACTCTATTCTTGATTGCCAGAGAATGGCAAGGCTGCCAGCAAATGACTTTTCCTGCAAGCAAATTTCCATCCTGCATTTAGAAATAGCAGGTTAAATTGGCACAAAAGACACACAGCAAAATAATAAATATAGTAAAAGCATGGCCACAGGAAACACCTTGTCAACAGAAGTAATACAAAACTAAAGCACTCATTCGTGATAGAACCCGGCTGCCTTTCCTGATTTAAACTGATTTTTGCCCAGCTCAGGTGTAGAACTTTCTCGAAACAGCACTAAATCTATGCATATAAGAAGCCTGGGCAGGCATTACATACTGTAGGTGGATGGTTCAGAAGACAGATGTCCCAGTTCATCTGTACATAAAGCCCAAGTGAACATCGGCAATGGCCAGCAAGTACACCGAAAAGTCTGGTGACTACAGCAGCTTGAAGTGGCCAAGGAGAGCTGGACAGATCACCCTAACTCTTCCATCAACCACATATTCAGTGAGACGTACTGGATTTTGTACAGGGCAGAAATTGTTCCAGGACAGAAAGAAATCCATGATAAAGAAACTAAAGATGAATTTAACTGCATCGATATGGGCTCAAAATGAATAAAGGCAACATTATGAGGAAATGTATATAAAATATTTGGAGAACAAATGGATAAAAATATTATTGCCAAGATTAGGGAGACATAAAAATGAACCCTATCTTTCAAATATAATAATCAAAGGTATGGCCCGGGGATTTTTAACTACGTAAGCAGAAACAGAAGAGGTGTTTTGAATAAAAAGCCCCCTCTTTTCACAGCCTGTTTCCCAGATGCCTGAGGAATTTGTTCAAATACTTCTTTGTCTCACTTGTCATAGGAATACTTTTGACAAAAAGGCTCTTGTACAGGGTTAATTTTGTTTGGTAAATAAGATAGGCCTTTGTTCTATATCTATTCCTGCACAAAAAAAAAAAAACAGAAAACATTAAAAAATACAAATGTGGGGTTGGTAAGAGAAAGAAGACTGCAATTTTATGGGGGTGATATTTGAATTAAAGAAAGAAGCATCATCATTTTTAATAATCCAGGGCTGGACCTATGCATTCAGAAAGTTGGAAGAGAAATAGTGCGCTCATAAATTCAGCATGAGTAAAGAGCATTTCCATTGTTCTAAATCTGTTGAAAATATTTTTATTTTCAAAAAATAAATTATTTTTTAAATAAAATTTTAAATAAAATTATTTTTTAAATAAAAAATATTTTATTTATTTATTCATTCATTCATTCATTTATGTTCATTGCCCTCTGTCTCACTGTCAAATGAATCTTTTTTTGTTGTAATGTGAAATGACTAAAACATTTCTGTTCCTTGTTAGTCAGTGACTAAGATGACAAAGTCCCATAATCGTTCTAGGATGAGCTATATATTTTTAATTTCAGTCAAAATTATTTTAGGTTCATGGTAAACCAATAATGTGAAATGTCAGTAATACCCTCAAATCATTATTTAGTATGTCTATATGGCATCTGGTAGGTGAACATAGAGATAGTTGAAGTTGTGACTGATGATTATAATAATGTGCCACCTGAGGTGATGATGAATGTCAGTTGAATACCAAATATGTTCTCTGTGCTATGGCCTTTCAGCTCCACTGTGTTAAACTCAGATTCATTTAACTGAAGACTACGGCTTACGATTAGATGCTTAACTGAAGTAAACAAATTTAAGACATCAATACATATAATGCATTAGGAATTGCAATGAAGTTCTTATATTTTGCCATTGTTAACTCCAAAATCAAAATACTTACCACATACACAAAGAAAGGAAGTCTCATTTCCAAGGCACTTTCTTTCATCATCCTTTAAACATATCACTTTGTCGCAGGGGTGTATACAATTTGTGTCTCCTTTCCCTGGTTGATCGTACTGTGATACTTGTATTTCTGAGATATTATTCTGAGAAGTTAAATTATTGGCAGCAGAAGTCTTGCCTGTTATAAAAACAAAACAAAACCCAATCATTATTGAACTATTATGGTATAGTATATAGTATTATGGATTTTATATGTATCTGGCTTTATAATGGTAAAACAGAGAAAATCTTGGTATAGAGACAAGTATATTAATTGACTGACTGAAAGAGTGGTATTGCATTTGGGAATGAAAATGAAAGGCAAGAAAAAATAGCAATAGCAATAGCACTTAGATTTATATACCACTTTATAGTGCTTTACAGCCCTCCCTAAGCGGTTTACTGAATCAGCATATTGCCCCAACATTTTGGGTCCTTATTTTATCCACCTCAGAAGGAAGGCTGAGTCTACATCACCAACATTAAAAATAGTGAATATAATATAAATGTTATAATGATTAAAATAATATAATAGGATGAAAGAAAAAACTTACAAAAAAGATTCATCTAATAACCATAGCCAATAATATAATATTAATTCAGTCCTAAAATAATGTATGTTTAAATATGATTGGTTGGTTGGTTGGTTTACTTACTTATTTATTTGTATCCCACCTTTATTATTTTTATAAATAACACAAAGCAGCAAACTTCCAATGCACCTTCCTCTTCCTATTTTCCCCATAACAAAACCCAGTGAGGTAGGTTGATAAAACCCAACTGGCTTTTATGGCTAAGTAGGACTTGAACTTATAGTCTGCTGCTTTCTAGTTTGGCACCTTAACCACTATTCCAAATTAGTTCTCATATATCGCTCATTTTTGGAACAAAGATTTTTCACTCAAGATCATTTCATTCTTGAAATGATCAAGAATGTGAACATTTCACATTCTCATGTTTGGACTACAGCAATGCGCTCTACATGGGACTAGTCTTGAAGAGCATTTGGAAGCTACAACTGTTGCAGAGTGTAGTGGTGCAAAGTATTCTTGGGGTCCCTAGGGTAGCCCATGTTACTCCATTGATTATTACTTTTAAAGCCCTGCATCACATGAGTCCAGCTTGCTTAAGAAACTGTCTGACCCAATGGATTGACCCCACCCATGCTGACAGAGGGGGTCTGTTGGGGAATTTTGGCTGGGTGCAGAAGAGCCTTCTTTGCTCTTTGGAACATCTTGGCTCATGAGGTAAGATTGGCACCAACTCTTCTGACCATCCATAAGATTCTGAAGACCTGAGTCTGCTAGCTGTCTTGGGAACCAACAGGAGAGTATAACTGGAGATAGCTGATGATTTAAGAGAAGATCCTACCGCGCCTCCCATAGATCCTACTCTCTTCCAACTTTTGTGGAATCCTTTACTTTGGATTGTAATTGTATTTTTATTGTTCTTAGAAATATTTGTCTTGTAAGGATTTATTGCTTTTAATATTGTAATCCACCCAGATTCACATCAAATCGAGATGGGGGGGGGGACAAACAAATTTCATAAAATAAATTAATTTCCAACCTTTTTTTCAACTTACTTTGAGAGGTACAAGAAATATGAAATAGTATTTTATGTAAATTAATATTTATTAATGCCTAGACCTCAACATCTTCATTTTTCACTTCACAATTCATGTGAAGTGGTACCAATAGGTACCAATACACACACACACACACACATATTAATGAAATATATATATAATCTATTTTAATCTAATTCTCAAGCAAATATTGTAGGTGAAACATACTCAATACATAATCTGTCAACATCTTTCAATCAACCACTATATTCACAACCAACTGAATTAAAGTATCAGTTCTTAGTTAGCCAAAGTATTCCATTAAAACCTCTTCTCGGCTGCTTGGGTTCTATAATCATTCCAAAACAAATAGTCATCAAAACTAAAGTCACATTATATATCATAGTTAAAATCCTGATAGGTTAAAATTATCAACATCAAAGGATAATCCCAGATAGTCAAGGATACCCTAAGGTTTTAAGCTTGCTATAAAAAAAAAAAACAATTTATATGTCTTTATATCATACAAATTGGCAATGGAGAAAAGAAGTATCATTGTGATTGCTAATATAAAATAACCTTATTATTTTTGGAACAGTTTTAAAGTGTCTTCATATTGCTTTTCTTAGCTCACATGTTTACCTCATCAAAGTCCAGAGAAACAGCAGGTAACTGTTTAAGGAACTTCATAAATGCTATAATTACGTGGTTGGTTTACTTATAAAGCTCAATTTGATGTGATCATAGTTGAGAGTAAATTCTATTCTATATTTATTCATCTATATTATCTATCTTTCTATCTATCTGAAAATTTGAATAAAATAAAGCAGATGAGTCCACAGATCTCAAATTTAAATGAGAATACTTGCTAATGTGTAACTAAAATAAAATTACAACTTATATATCATTCTTACTTGAGTAAATATTTAAAATTTTAAATATATTATTTGTTTGCATGATTAAATATGCCTTATATTGTCATTTATAATGAATACAGGTGTATATAATTATATTGGTTGATTCAGTGGCTTCAAAAATTAGGAACTGTTTGTTAACAATTCACTAACACACATATAATAAACCAGTAAGAGAAATAGCTTCCATTATTTAATAAAAATATAAAAAAGGACATGACTAGTACATACATATCTGAATTTGTAATATTCTTTATAATATATATTCACTGATTCTGGAATCATGAATGAACATGTAAATGGATTTGGTGTTTCAAATAAAAAATATAAGTATGATACAGCCTTGAAATCTATTTTCAAAACTATATACAACTGGCCTAAGTGATTTGTGATTATTTTTCTTAGCATATTGAATCATTTACTCAAGTACATATTAAGAAAAAAGGAAGCCTAAGAATTATTGGTGTTTAACTTCCCATTTTACCCACTGAATTATGTGCAAAGCCCTTCAATCGTTTTATTTTTATTATAAATGCAGTAAGCAAAAATACATGATAAATGTAGTTCAAAAAATAGACTTAATTACCCCTTTTGATGCTTTGATGATGATGACACCAAGATTTTGCTGAGATTTATTGACACCTTTAAAAAAGGGATAAGAGTCTGTACAAAATTTCCATTTCCATTCAGCTGCCTATCATGCTAATTTTATAAAATAAAGTTTGACTTACCACTAATAATGGTCAGGATCATCAACATGCATAGCAGGGTAAATGAAAAATTGAAATCCATTTTAAACATCTTCTTGCACTGCATGCTGAGAAGATCTAGCTTTGCTGTTAAACCAATGTACTACTCAGGATATGATGTCTGAAGCAATAACAAAAAATGAAATAAAAAAAACCCGAATACTGTAAGGATTCAAGATTAATGTAGAATCAAAATAGAATGGAAGGTTGTTTGGTTGACTGAACTCATGCTATAGCCACATTAGCAAGATGATCTATTTCAATGGCCATATACGCAGGAAGTGGGGTGTGTAAGAGTAAATTCAGAAGATGAGATGAAATAGTAATCTAAGCAAGACCATCTTAGCCTACAGGTCAAAGATAAGAAAAAAATCAAAGCAAATGCTGACATTACACCAGTTTCCTGTTTTTAAGTCTTTTCTTAAATATATGAAGTGAATAATGACAGATTTTCTTTAAAAAAAGCATCATCCATTAAATATCCAGAAATAGTGGAACCAAGTTAATGCAAACACTGTGTTTTGAAACAAAATTGTAAAATTCTATTATACTTAATCATATTGTACTGTATATAAGCTTAGCCAATATATTCTAAGCATTAAGGAGAACTGATGTTTTTGTTTCGCTTGTATAGAAAGAGAAGCAACAGGGAAAGCTTAAAATGCACCAAGACTTGTTATTTATAAACAATATTACAAGTCACAGCTGAAATCTGTAATCTTCTAGAAATGGTTAGTCCCCAATTGCTTATCATCTCCAGCTAGTATGAATAATCGCCAAGGAAGATGGTAAACATCATATAACTTCTATAAGTGAAATTCATATATACCTATTCACTTCTACAAGTGAAACAGTATTTCTTATATTAAATATTAAAATTAATGTACTGTACTTTAGTAACCTAATAAGCTGAGATCAAAAATAATGGCTAGTGTGTAGAGATAGAACTTGCTTAGTGATTGCCTCAGGCAGTGACTATTTGAAGTTATGTCAATAATAAAAAGTAACTTTGAAACCAATGCTTGTTTTTGCAACTTTCACAGCATCTCCTCCCCTTCACTCCCCCCCCCCCCCCCTGTCATCTGTTTACCATTACAGTCAGTTAGTATGCATTGTTAACCTGACTTACTTTTTTTTTTTACTTGTAATGCCTAGAGATTGCTTAAACAATCTCAACAATGTACCATGTCTCCCACAGGCATCATAAGATAGCAAGCTCATCATTCTGTCCTTAATTAGGTGGCTTGTAGCTGCTGCCTGTAACTGACAGATTTTAAACACTTTCACACCAACAGGTTTGTTTCCCCTCCTAAGCAACTTGGATTCATACCAATGAGCATTCTAGACAAACAACAGCACTCATGCATTCCCTTCAATGTGTATTCCCCATTCTGTACATGCTTATTCTCTTGTAATTTCTTTCTCTCCAGTGAATGTAAATAAAAACATGATTTTCCTTCTTGTTATTATCGCTGTACTGGAATGAGCATTCTAAAGAGTGGGAGAAAAGGAAAGGTGAAATAAAATTGCAGCCATGGGATTTTTCACTTAGCAACTGTATCACTTGGTGATCAAGTTACCAGTTCTCCCATTGTGGTGGCTAATTCAGAATTACCTATAATTGAACTATGTCAGAACAATTATGTTTATTCTACAATATCTGCTGGGGCCTGCAGGCATACAGAATATGAATATTCTCTCAGAGACTGAAACAAAAATGTTATTGTAGACAAGACTTGAATTTATGTTTTTTACAATATAATATCCCTCAGCAGCCTCTAGACAACTTAAATCCATTCTCCCATAGTTCCAAGATAGCAATGGCAAGGGGAAAGATTTTTTTACAGACTAAGACCAAAAATGAAATGGGACAATCTAGCCAGAGCTGAGTTTTTTGTTTACATACAGCAGATGGAATCTTGAAAATTTTACTACTCCTAGCTTAAGAATATACCCTGGAAGATTCTTGGACATGGGTATCTTCATGTTTTTCCTCTCTTCTATGGGCCTTCTATATATACCATATTTGCATATATATTGATCCAATGTACAGTATATAATATATCTTCTACTTCCTGATAAAAATTCTATTTTACAAAAAAAAATTAGTCAAGTTTACAATTTGCATGTTGGTTAATTTCCCACATACCCCAAAATATCAGACTCTATTGCTAAAAGCGATAGAACTGACTGAAGGTCATGATAACTTAATTTTGTCTCTACTGCTCTCTATTTTAAAAAAAAGTTCAGTGATCTAAGATGTGACAAAAATAGCCATCCGTGAGAAAAGCAGTCATCTGAATCTCCAGACATCTGCAGGCCAGCACAGAGGGGAGAAAAGACATTTGCAATTAGAAAGGTACCCATGGATGCCCTTGTCCTTTGTGTTTTGGCTTTGTGCCATCTCTATGCTAATAGGCTCAATAAAATAGGTGGACTAAGAGAATGGGGTCTTGCAATTGTGCCTATATTTGCACAGCAGTATCATGAGCTATAAAAGAGCCAATTCCATTCTAGCCTGTGTTATTGCACAACCCAAAATGTGTACTTAATTTTGAATTCATAATATCATGTGGACTTAAAAACTGATTAATTAAGTTCAGCGTGGTTCAATACTTTATGGTCTTGAAAGAATATAACTTATTTCTTCCAAGAATCGTAAAAGATGAGAGGAAATAATTCTTTTTATTTCTTAGAAATGGCAATTATTCTGGCCATTTTTGCTGGTCTTCTTGTGATATCTATTCTGAGAATAAACATGGCACAAATGTGAAAATTATATATATATATATATATATATATATATATATATATATATATATATATATAATTTTCACATTTGTGCCATGTTTATTCTCAGAATAGATATCACAAGAAGACCAGCAAAAATGGCCAGAATAATTGCCATTTCTAAGAAATAAAAAGAATTATTTCCTCTCATCTTTTACGATTCTTGGAAGAAATAAGTTATATTCTTTCAAGACCATAAAGTATTGAACCACGCTGAACTTAATTAATCAGTTTTTAAGTCCACATGATATTATGAATTCAAAATTAAGTACACATTTTGGGTTGTGCAATAACACAGGCTAGAATGGAATTGGCTCTTTTATAGCTCATGATACTGCTGTGCAAATATAGGCACAATTGCAAGACCCCATTCTCTTAGTCCACCTATTTTATTGAGCCTATTAGCATAGAGATGGCACAAAGCCAAAACACAAAGGACAAGGGCATCCATGGGTACCTTTCTAATTGCAAATGTCTTTTCTCCCCTCTGTGCTGGCCTGCAGATGTCTGGAGATTCAGATGACTGCTTTTCTCACGGATGGCTATTTTTGTCACATCTTAGATCACTGAACTTTTTTTTAAAATAGAGAGCAGTAGAGACAAAATTAAGTTATCATGACCTTCAGTCAGTTCTATCGCTTTTAGCAATAGAGTCTGATATTTTGGGGTATGTGGGAAATTAACCAACATGCAAATTGTAAACTTGACTAATTTTTTTTTGTAAAATAGAATTTTTATCAGGAAGTAGAAGATATATTATATACTGTACATTGGATCAATATATATGCAAATATGGTATATATAGAAGGCCCATAGAAGAGAGGAAAAACATGAAGATACCCATGTCCAAGAATCTTCCAGGGTATATTCTTAAGCTAGGAGTAGTAAAATTTTCAAGATTCCATCTGCTGTATGTAAACAAAAAACTCAGCTCTGGCTAGATTGTCCCATTTCATTTTTGGTCTTAGTCTGTAAAAAAATCTTTCCCCTTGCCATTGCTATCTTGGAACTATGGGAGAATGGATTTAAGTTGTCTAGAGGCTGCTGAGGGATATTATATTGTAAAAAACATAAATTCAAGTCTTGTCTACAATAACATTTTTGTTTCAGTCTCTGAGAGAATATTCATATTCTGTATGCCTGCAGGCCCCAGCAGATATTGTAGAATAAACATAATTGTTCTGACATAGTTCAATTATAGGTAATTCTGAATTAGCCACCACAATGGGAGAACTGGTAACTTGATCACCAAGTGATACAGTTGCTAAGTGAAAAATCCCATGGCTGCAATTTTATTTCACCTTTCCTTTTCTCCCACTCTTTAGAATGCTCATTCCAGTACAGCGATAATAACAAGAAGGAAAATCATGTTTTTATTTACATTCACTGGAGAGAAAGAAATTACAAGAGAATAAGCATGTACAGAATGGGGAATACACATTGAAGGGAATGCATGAGTGCTGTTGTTTGTCTAGAATGCTCATTGGTATGAATCCAAGTTGCTTAGGAGGGGAAACAAACCTGTTGGTGTGAAAGTGTTTAAAATCTGTCAGTTACAGGCAGCAGCTACAAGCCACCTAATTAAGGACAGAATGATGAGCTTGCTATCTTATGATGCCTGTGGGAGACATGGTACATTGTTGAGATTGTTTAAGCAATCTCTAGGCATTACAAGTAAAAAAAAAAAA
>BLBF01005227.1:0-10564 GCA_015471245.1 Laticauda colubrina
CACACATACACACACACACACACACACACACACACACATATATATATATATAATTTCTGTGGTTTTACATAATCCCTTTAGTTTATTATGCTGATTCAAGTCCCTGAACCCAATGAGACTGGCTTCCAATAAAACATATGGGACTAAACTCTCAATTTATATTTCCCATTTAATTGAAGATTATAATATCCAAAAGCAGTAAGAACAAAACACTACAAAGGTTACGACTGTTTTCCATTACTGTTTGTTTTCATTAATCTAAGTTCATAATTTTAGCACAAAAGAAACAGATACCTCTTTAGTATTTTCTGTGTAAAATACTCCTAACACCAAGATGTAAATTATTGGTATAAAAAAAGAAGAATGAGTATAAAACTTGTTCTCTTTCATAAATAGGTTTGCTCTATCACACAGGTAGAAGTAGCCCATAATTAAGCCAAGTTTGCACAAGGACTGGAATAGTGTCTCTAGAGTAGAAATTGTTGGAGAATTAGTGGCAGGTTTTTTTTCTTCTCCGCTCTCCATATCAGTGCACAGCTTGTTCTTCTGGTTATTGTTACGACGAATGAGAACAAGAACCAAATATCCAATTACAGATGAAGCCAAAAAGCAAAAAGCTAGCTTTTGTATCAAAGTCACAGGAGGCTGAGGTTGGCAGCATGAGCCATCAATAGGTTTCACAATCTTGTTGCAGTGGTTGTTCATTAGAATCATTGCACTCTATTGAAAAACAAAAATTGAAAGCATAACTTGATCATATGAAATTTTGTTTATCTTTGTTAAATTTTAAAGTGCTTTTTATTAAACCAAATACCTTTATTTACATAAAATTAATTTTGAAAAAGTTAATTTTTCAGCAGTGAAAATAATAATACAGTATGACATAACAAAGTACTTAACTCTTTATCTTATCAGCAAGTTGGATGTTGGAAATCCATGATAAAAACCCTTTGATTACATTACATTATAGAATAGTTGACATATCTCAATGCTTTTTAAAACTGGGAATTCCTAGACAATATAAGAATTTTATGGATTTTAACAATCCATAGAATAACCATAAAATACAGAATAATTTCTTTGTTACATTACAAGTGTGCTGTTAAGGTTAACACCTTGCAAGTTTTACAGTGCTAGTTAAATGAATTAATGGCAAAACTGAATTTGAATCAATTTTTTCAGGTCAGTTTAATTGTTGCATACCTGAGAGGAGTGTTGGTCCTACCTGAACGCTTCTTCTCGGGAAGCAGAAGGGAGAATCCAGGATGGGTAGTCTCTAGTCTCATAGCTCTGCAGATCAAGTTGAAAAACTGAGGACACACCCCTTGGTAACGGTCCCCAGTTGTGAACGACGTTGAAGAGAATTCAACTGCTCCTCATCCTCTAACAGATAGACTATTTGATACTGCAAGAAAAAAACATTTCCTCCCTACTCTGACCAGACAGAATAATGGGTGGGACTGGATTCTGCCCTCGGCTCCCCAAGAAGAAGCGTTCAGGTAGGACCAACGCCCCTTCTCCATTGAGCCGAAGGGAGAATCCAGGATGGGACATACCAAAGCTGGCTGATGGCTGTCCTATGGGAGGGAACTGATTGGTCGGAGGTCCCCACTTCTACATGAATGCCCTGCAGGACTTGTCTTCCAAAGGATGCCTTTGCTCAGGCAAAGGAGTCAATTTTATAATGTCTTATGAATGGGGTCACAGATGACTAAGTCGCAGTTCTACAAAAGTCCAGAACCGAAGTTTGCATTGCCCAGGCTGCAGTGGTCACCGCACTCCTGGTTGAGTGTGCAGTGATTCTCAGCACAGGAAGAGCCAGTAACTCATAGGCCTTCGAAATACTGGCTCTAGCCAGCGACCCACGGTAGATGGTGACATCCTGCGACCCAAAGTTGATAGCTGAAAGGAAACGAACAGGGCTTCAGTCCTCCTAAAAGAGGAGGTCCTCTTTTATATATATATATGGAGGGCCCTCCTAACATCCAAGGTGTGCCATTTTCTCTCCAGTACATGGGTAAACCCTGGACAGAAGTCAGGCAAAATCAACTCCTGTGAGCGATGGAATAAGGAGTTCACCCTGGGCAGAAAGGTAGGGCCAAACCGCAGAACCACCCTGTCTGCATGGAAAACGCACAGGTCCTTTCTGATGGATAAGGCCATCAACTCCAAGATACGCCTGGCCGAAATAATGGCCACTAAGAATGTCACCTTGCACGTGATTTCACGCAAGGGTTCAAATGGGGGAGAAGTCAATGCCTGCAGGTCTCTAGGCAAATCCCAGGTGGGGTAACGGTGGACCACCGGTGGTTTCAAATTAGTGGTTCCCCTAAGGAAGGCTTTCACCCTGGGATGTTGGGCCAGAGTGGTTGAGTCCTTGACTGAAAAAACCGAAGCCAAGGCAGCCACCTGTCTTTTCAAGGTACTGGGGGCGAGACCTCTGCCCAACCTGTCCTGCAAGAACTCTAACACATTTGTCACAGATACAGCAATAGGTTCCAATAGGTGACTGGCACACCAGTCGCAGAAAATCCTCCACAATGCGTCATATATCCTGATCGTGGAAGGTCTTCTGGCCACTTGGATGGTCTGAATGACCCTCTGGAAAACTTCTCCTGTTTCAGGAGCACCCGCTCAAGCACCAGTCAACCGAAACCAGGCTGGATCTGAGTGCTCGATTGGGCCCTGGCCGAGGGAGATCCTGTGCAGGTCTGGTGATCAACAGGCCCACCAGGTCGGCAAACCATGGGCACCTGGGCCAGTAAGGAGCTACCAACAGAACCTCTGTCCTCTCTGTCAGTCTCTTTCTGATTGTCCTCGGAATCAGGGGAAGGGGGGAAGGCCATCTGCACTGGAGAGTGTTGACTGCTTCTGCTCCTAGTGCTGGGAACCGTCAAAGAACCTTGGGAGCTGCGAGTTCTCCAGAGATGCAAAGAGATCCAGAATCTGACAGCTGAACCATTCCGTCATCTCCTGGAACAGACTGGGATGCAATTGCCATTCCGACTTGTCGACTGTGGCCCTGCTCAACCAGTCTGCTTGCACATTGGAAACTCCCAAGATGTTTTCTGCTTGCAGGGACAACAAGTGTCTCTCTGCCCACCTGCACAACCAAGTCGCCTCCTACATTAGAGATTTGGAGCGAGTGCCCCCTGCTGGTTTATGTGGGCTTTAGTGGCCACGTTGTCTGTGAGAAGAACCTGTTTCCCCATCCCCTCCTGCCTTAGATCCTTGAGAGTTAAGCAGACAGCCCCGAGCTCTAGCCAATTTACGTTGAGGGTGAGCTCCTCCCATGACCACCTAACCTGGACTTCCAGGTGGGCCCCCCAACCATACAGACTGGCATCGGTGGTGATGGTAATCCTCCGGGACTCCCTGTACAAGCAATCCTGATCCATGGCTCAGGACTGCCACCAATGGAGAGAATGAAGAACCAGCAAGGGAACACGAACCCTCCTTGGTGAGTTGCCCCTGCCCACCTTCGGGTAGGGGAGCAGGAACCATTGCAGGTTTCAGGCATGGAAGAAGGCCCAGGGACGATCCCGATGCACAATATCATCTTGCCGAGAAGTTGAGACAGCAAGATAATAGGTGCCTCTCTGGCAGACAGGATCTGTGATGTAATGTCCCTTATACTGTCTCGATGCTCCTGTGAGAGAAAGACCTGGCCAGTTAAGGTGTCTATGATAGCCCCAAATGCAACAGATGGTTCGATGGTACTAGGTGGCATTTGTCCAGGTTTATCAGGAACCAATGCTCTCAAAGGATCCCGACTGTCGACATCATATCCTCCTCTGCCTGGGGTCTGGAAGAGGATGCTTTCAGGATGTCATCCAAATAGCATTGGATCCTTATGGGTAAGGATCCGAGGTATGCAGCTATGGCCGCTAGGAGCTTGGCAAAAGTCTTTAGAGCTGATGACAAGCTGAACGGGAGAGCCCTGAATTGAAAATGGTGGCCGCTATAGCAAAACCTCATGAACTGATGGTGTTTGGGGTCTATAGGCACATGGTGTTAGGCCTGTGTCAGGTCTATCTAAGCTTCCCGCAGGCCCTGTAGGATAGAGGGAGGGAGTGCACCTTGAATCTTCAGTAGATTAGATGCCTGTTGAGCCCTTTCAAGTTTAGGATTGCTCACCCCCCCACCCCCCGAGGCCTTTGGAATCACAAGTCAAATTGAATAGAACCCCTGTCTCTCTTGGTCTCCAGGAACTGGCTGGATGGCCCAAACATCCAGCAGATGGTGGATTGCCGATTCCATGAGATCCTTCTTTGAGTGGTCCCTTGAGACGGGGCAGCACACAAAGGCACTGGGGGGGGAGGAACTCCCGAGAGAGACCTGACCATAAAGTTATCAGGATCCAAGCGTTCGTTGTGATCTGTTCCCATCTCTGCCAGAACAGTCCAAGATGGCCCCCTGTGGGAGAGGAGGCTTGGGTGTCACTTGTTGTATCTAAAAGGTATGTTGGAACCCCAAAAGGACCTTCTGTCATCTTTCCTCTGATGCCCTCTGGCAGCAAAGGTTGGTCTATCAGCCTGAAATGAGGATCTTTAGATGAAGGGCCTACTTTGATGGGGAAAGCTTGCCCCAGCTTCCCCCTGTTTAAAGGAGGGCTTTCTGCAATCGGGTGGAGACCTGTAATCAAAACGCCTCCCCTGGGAGGGCAGGATCTTTCACTTGTCCCTGGTTTCCATCAAAAAAGGGATTCAGGGCCTTCCCAAAATGCCTTTCTCCCTTGAAGGGAGCAAACACCAGCTTCCATTTGTTTCTGGCGTCCATCTGCCAATTTCTTAGCCAGATGAGCCTATGTGCTCTTATAGATGAGGCCATGGCTCTGGAAGAAATTTTGGCTGACTTGAGGGTGGCATTAGCTGTTGATTGAACTACGGCTATTATCTTATTTAAGTCCTAATGCACCTTGAGGTCCTCAGGTGGGATTCTACCCTGCAGCTGCCGCAGCCACCCATTAAATAAGGTAGACTCAGACCCACTGGGGTGAGAGTACCCCCCCAGGGGACTCCCACTGCTTTTTAATCACATTCATAAACGTCTGGGGCACAGGTACAGCATCGACTACAGATGTTTTCTCAGTGAATAGGTAATCTTCCTGATCCTCCTCCTCTGGGGGAAGATCTCGGGTGACCTTGTCCCTTTTTTTAAGATGAGCTGTGCTCTTAGCCTTAACCAGCAGAATCTTGAAGAGAGCCAGCTGGAAAAGGTCCTTAAAGGAGGGAGGACCTGCTACCTCCCACTCCCCATCCGAAAAGCCCTCTCTGGAAAGAGGTCCCTCTCGGAAACATAAGACTAGCTTCTTTCCGAAGGGGATGCAGAGCGATTTCTGAAGTAGATCGGCTGTTCTGCAGAAGCCTGCCCCTGAGGAACGCCTCTGTTGGTATCCAAACCAGGTAGCTGGCGTAGCTGGTTGACGTAAGCCTGAAATTCTTGTCTAATTGTTTGGGAGATCCAGGGTCTCATGAAGGATGGCATCTCTTGCTTGTGGGTCTCCTCAGGCCGCAACCCAGCCACTGTAGGGATAAAGGTGGCTTCTTTTTTATTTTCAGGCGCAGGTCTAGTTCTGCTGGAGGCTTGGCTTCCAGGTACAGCAATCAAAAATCCTTGTGGTGGCTCAGAATTATTATGAGTGGCTTTTGCCTTGATTTGGAGGTTTCCCTACAAATCAACCCTGCAATACTTGAGCCACGAGTAGATCGGGCAGTCAGATATTGTCTATCTGCCCACTGGTTTTGCTGCCTGCCATCTTGTGGGAGCAGAGGAGAGATGGTCCTGTTTTCAGCCATCTTGGAGTCTCTCACCACCATATCAAACTACTTATCTAGGGTTTTTTGTCTATGCCTGGCCTGCCTATCCTCTGCCCTAGAGGGTGTTTTAGGGACTAGGCTCCTAGCTTTGATCCTAGCTGCTGCCTCCAGCCCAGCAGACTTGGACTTAGTTGATCCCCTTGCAGCTCTCTCCTACTCTACGGAGGAGCTGATAATTCTTGGCCAGCTCCCCTGGTGGCCATTTTGAGCCCACCGAAAATAATTGTCACTGACAGGGAGAAAGAAAAAGAAAAAAAGGGCAAAGAAAAATAAAAACAAAATTTATTGGATCTAAAGCTGCCTGCTTTGGTCACAGCAGCTGTCCACCACTTCAGGAGGCTAGTGTGACCCAAAAATGGTTAGCTCAGCACAGCTCCGCAATTTAAGGCAAGAGACAAAGCAAAAAGGAAAAAAAACAATGACTGACTCTTTAAAATTGCTACAAGCCCTGACAAATCAGAGGCTTGCAAGCCAGTGCTGGCTGCACCGCAATCAATTTGGCAGTCTCAAACATACCACAGCTGCCACGGTGCTCTGGTGACTGGACAGGGGGTCAGGATTCAATCCAGATGGCCAGTACCCCCCCAAGGGACAATCCTGGAGACGAACTGCAGAATTGTCCCAAAACATCTGAAATGGCCACGGATGCTGAAAAGGGGCAGAAGTGCCTTGCGGTTTTCATGGCTAGCACAGATGAATAAGAATGGACCAGGAGAAAGTGAGTTGAATAAGACACTGACTCCCCCCCCCCCCCCAGCCTGGACCACACAGGCTCTCAGGGGCACCTCCAACCAAATTTATAATCACAATTCCAAAAACCAGTCCACCAGCAAAGAATTTTTTTTTTAAACAAAAAAAAAAGGCAGTAAAAAAAACCCTGAAAAACAAAAGTGCTAACCAGCAAGCCGGCTAGCTGTCAAACCTGCTCTAAGCCTCTCGAAGAGAAAAAAACTCAATTCAGGGGGCGATTCTTCTACAATCTTAACTATTCAGAGCCCTTAAAGGATAATCAGAACACGCTGAGACCAAGTGAAGAACTGGGGACTGTTACCAGGGGGTGTGTCCTCAGTTTTTCACTCGATCTGCAGAGCTATGAGACTAGAGACTACCCATCCTGGATTCTCCCTTCGGCTCAGTGGAGAATATAAGCATTCAATCAAATGATCTGAATTAACTAGGAATGATTTATGCAGGGAAAGAAAAATCATTAAGTACATGAAGAAATGTAATTCAATTTGCTATATTATATCTTACAAAATTTATAGGGTATTAATTGTTGCCTTTGCAAAAGATTTCCACTGTATATAATTGAAAATGGTTTTGCAACAGTTTTTCAATACCTATTAAAATAGTAATCAAATTCATTCAATTAGTCATATTATTTTAAGTCTAGAATTAATTTTTTGTCATTATCACTTCTAATGGCTGTGTTTCAGAGAGATTACTCACTGTTTCTCTGCTTGATTCAGGAAGATGTAAGCCGTCTGATGACTGAATTATAGTTTCTTCTGCTATTAGTCTAGATGCACTAAAAACTTTTACTTTAGCTTTTGAATTTTTTGAGCTGCTGTTCAGAATACTGACCGCTGCTTCATTGTAAGCATCTATTTTCTCATTAGTGATCATTTTCCTGCTTTCACTCAACATATCTTCATAAACTGGATCTGAATTGAAAAAAATATATGAGTTACTACTTTATAAACCAAAGCAACAAATAAATAAATATTCAGTTCCAAGGGAGTAGAAAATCATTAGTCTATACCTTTTTAGCAAGCAAGGCATATTTGATTGTCACCAAATTTCAGTGAAACAAATTGCCATTTAATAACAGTTCAAATAACTAGTGTGTCTGATGACAAATAACATAGTTGGGATAAATTAATATTAAAATACTCCTTCACACAAGGAAGCAAAAAAAATTCTTACTGAATTCCTATAATTTTAATTGGAATACTGCCGAAAAAAAGACTATGTTTCTGTGCTTCAAATGATCTTTGTTCCCAGTATATAGGAATAAATTCAAGAATAACTCTGACAATACCTTCTCCAATTAGAATAATATGTCACAAAAGGATTTACAAAATACATAAAGCTTGCTGCTTAATTCACCTATCCAAACTAAATTATACTTGAAAAATGATTGTAGATATAACCTATGCTTGAATTTTTTCCAACCAAATGAAGTCCCACTTCTATAGATAATTGATTTCTGCAATTGAACAGTCCACTTTGGGGAAGGCTTTCTTAATTTTTTTACTGAAGACCTTTACCCCAATAGTTATTCTGGGATGAGAGTCTAACAATAAACCTTATTTTTTAGCTGATATAATTTTTTCCCTTCCATGGGTGATCAGAAAAATTGTAGGCTGTTATTTAAATTTGCATTTTGGGAAATCAAAAGAGAAAATTACAGTTGCATCTCTAATGCAACTTAGAGCATATCATCTGTTCCAAAGGAAATTAATAATATTTTGTTCAGTATTTGCTCAGATATCATGTCAAGAATTATTTCCAGTGCAAAATATGATTTCATAGAAATTTAATAATGTAGCAGTAATAATCCACAATATGAGAGAAACTTCAGCAACTATTCCTAGAGAAAAATCTGGCATTCTGATGCTAAATAAAAATTACAAACATTTTGGATAATTTATACATCAAAATGCAATACAATTTAAATTTTACCTTGCAAGACCCAATAGACATCACTATTCCTTGCCAGCTTTTCCAGAAGGGGTGCAATTGAAGTTATGTTGATCCTGTATTGTGTGAGTGCTTCATTGCTGCCATTATGAATTTTTATAGACCACTGAAAAAAATGATAAAGGAAAATAAATTAAAATTGATATTTCAAAAATCTTATAAACAAAACATTTAGATATTTTATAACAAATAAATCAAAAGAATAGTTGAAGCAAACACATACACAGAATATTATATAGAATACTGCAAACTATTAAACAGCTTTGAGACATTTCTAAAAATAAAACATTTTAAAAATATTAATAGCACTGGTAATTCAAATCAGATTGATCATACTATCATAATATTCATGTGGTGTGTGTATGTGTGTGTGTGTGTATACACACAAAGATAGGGGGAGGGAGGGAGGGGGAGGGAGAGAGACTGAAGAATAGGCATCCTTATTAGAAGTTCTATGTTTATATGTAGGTAATCTTCATTTAATGAGCATTCATTTAGCTACTGTTCAAAGCACTGAAAATGGAGATTTATGATTGGTTCTTGAAGTTGTAGCCACTGCAGTGTTCTATGATAATATGAACACCACTTGAGATTTTCACTACTGACTTTTGACAAGCAAATGGTGAAGACAGCAGGAAGTTGTAAATTGTGGTCACATGCTATTACATTAAATAACTGTGATCTGCTTAATGATTGCAACCAGAACTGTCATCATTAGTCAGTGCATGACTATACTGCTTAACAATGGAATTGCCAGTTCCAGTTAGTGCTTGACTTACAATCGATCATTTTACTACCTTTCAGAATTATGACAGCTTGGTAATGGATACTTTATGGCCTGTACAGTGGTTACGGCTCCCCCCATGGTTATCTGACCACACTTTGGATGGTTAGCAACAAACTTGCTTTTATGATCAGTTGCAGCGTCCCATGGTCATGACTGTGAGGTTTTTGCCAATTTCCAGGAAAAATACTCGTAGGTTTAATGACCATGTGATTTGCTTAATGACTGCAGTGATTACAACTGCTAGAAAAAAATATTGGGAAAATTGGAGTGGTCGTGTGGGTGTCTCAACTTATAACAGCAATGATTTATAACCAGATTTCCAGTTCCAACCGTGGGCATAAGTCAAGGACTATCTGTGTAGCCCTCAACTGAGAACTACCAGAAATGAGTTTGAATACATGTATTAGCAGTCTATAAGGGCATAGCATTAGTAAAAAAATATTCTGATTCCAGTTGTCGGTTAATAATTATATTACACTCCATTAGCTGTAGGAACGGTAGCAGTGAGAAAAAGAAGTAAGTTGCTCAGGTTGGCAACTTATGCAATGTAAGTCGTATACTATATTGATAATGATTGGTCCGGCAATAACCTAATTATATGGGTAACTTGAAATAATAGAGTGAAAAAAAGAAAAAAACAATATCATAGTTTATATGAAATCTGAAACAGCTGAAATGAGAGACTGTCATACTGCATATACTCACATAAAAGCCGATCTCGCATATAAGCCGACCCTTAAAAAACTGCCCCAAAATGAGGAATTTTGCAAAAACTCGCATATAAGCCGACCCCCAAATACAATGGTGTGTTGTTTGGGCTAATAACAAAAGAGTATCAATATGCAATGCACTGAAGAAGGTTCATTATCAAAGCATTTGTGTAGGAAACAATATTAAGTTAATTACCCGGTGTGTAAAGAATCTGATGTTATATAATGAAGTTCATCACCTTTTCCTCAAATTCTGATGGTAGCTTTTGGGCTATTTTTGTTCTTTGTCTTAGTGATATCCCATTTCTCTTCAAAAACCTTGTACACCAGCCCGGGGAAGCAGTGAAGGTTGAGGTACCTTGGTATTTTCTAGATTTGGCCATCTGCAATGCTTGTAAGCGCACGGCCAATCTAGACACACTGTAGCCATTCTGCCTTTGAACTTCAAACCACTCAAGAATGTCCTTTTCCATTTCAGGGAATTGCCCAGCTTTGGGTCCTCTTTTTGTACATTTTGAATTGGGGGTGCAATCCAATGTACTATC
>BLBF01005234.1:0-14783 GCA_015471245.1 Laticauda colubrina
AGTATTTCACCTAAAACAGTTAGGGTGAACAATGTTATCCCTAACATATGGGTCTGTTCCTCTATGTACAGGTAGTCTTTGACTTACCACAGTACATTTAGTGACCATTCAAAGTTATAGCAGAACTGCAAAAAGTGACTTATGACCATTTTTCACACTTATGACCATTGCAGCATCTCAATGGTAACATGATCAAAATTCTGATGCTTGGCAATTCACTCCTATATATGACGATTGCACAGTCCTGGAGTCATGTGATCACCTTTTGCCATTCCTGACAATCAAAGTCAATGGAGAAGCCAAAGTCACCTAACAACCATGTTACTCACTTAACAAATGCAGCGATTCATTTAACAACTTTGTTAAGAAAGGCCATAAAATGGGGCAAAACTCACTTCACAACTGTCTTGCTTAGGAACAGAAAATTCTAGTTCAGTTTTGGTTCTGTGTCAAGGACTACCTATATTATGCAACAAAATCCAAATTTTTTTTTTTTAAATAGTGTTTTCCTTCTTTGTCGCACACATCTGCTTGCTGGATATAACTAATTCCTTAGCCACTGTTTAGCCACTGTGGGGTTAGTTGGTTTCTGTTGCTGCTGGTTGTTTTTCTAAACTGCTGGATTGCACTATTTTTCAGTCTGTATCTAGAGAACATGGTGGAGGGGAAGTTTGTGTTACCAAGTACTGGCTGGCCATCAGGGTCTTTGGTGGTGTTGGAGGACTGTTGAGCTTTTCTTGCCCTTTTAGTTCCTTGTACGTTGGAGTTTACGCCTGCTTTTTCCTTTGCTGCCATTTGCACACTACATAGAGTACATTATACTTTCTCCTTGTGTCTACTTCCCCTCTCTCTCCTGCCACTTTTTCCTTTCCGACTGTTCGAACCATCAAGTCTTCTTCCAATGCAGTACTTTCACTCAGGGGCTGAAGATTTATTCTTTTTTAATAGCTGGAACTCCAGGAAGGAATTCATTGCTTTTTCATGTTGTCTTAAAGTCCCAGGAGGAGAAAAACACAACCAACCAACCAACTAACCAACGAAAACAGAAGCAAAAGGAAGAAATGGCTAAGGCTGATTATTATAAAGCTATCCTTCTTCACAGGAAAAAAAAACCCCAAACCTTTACAATAATGGTAGTTGTCTTGCTTAGCTAAATCCCCTTAGCAAGTTGCTTTTCTACCAAAGAATGTAGGATTGATCTGTAAGCAGTCCTAATGCAGTATCAAAATGAGGTTTATGATATTTGTATCACAACTTTTGAAGGATTGCTGTTTTCTTTTCATAGAAGATGGAGTATCTTTGGTGTTTGGTTTTATTTAAACTCTGCAGCTTGACTGTGTAGCTGGAACTGATATTCGAGTATGTATAGTTTGAATAAATACTTCACATGAAAAGATTGATAAAAGTAAATATGAAAAATAACCTGAGAGAATGTGTGGTTTAAGATTAGATTAGAAGAGAATATTTCAAACAACAGAGGGGGATATCCTATTAATGGAGGATATCTACCAGTTGAAATAATATTATTGTTTAATTATGTATTGCTGCTCTGTATATTTATTACAGTGGTACCTTTGTACTCAACTGCTTTGAAACTCATTGAATTTGGTACTCAACACATTGTTGAAACTTTTGTCCCTGGTAGTCATCCTTTGTTTGGTACTCAACATACAAACTAGAATTTGTCTGTGTCAGCTGCCTTGTGTCTCTCACTACATTGTTCCTTATGGCAATAATTTGTTTAGTACTCATCACTTTTGGTACTCATTGTGCCTCCTGGAACCAATGAAGGTTGACTACCGAGTACTACTTTATTTGCATTTTTATTGTTTTTTTAACTGTCTCAGATATTTTATAGTTTTGGAATAATAAGCTGCTCAGAGTCACCTGGCCAAGGTGGGCAGCTATAGAAATTGGATAAATGAATAAAAATAAATAAATAATTTGTTTAATATAACATGAATGCTGTTTATATTTTATATTTACCATAGAAATTTCAGTGGACTTTATATTGATTTAAAAAACTATATGTGACTAGATAATTCTGGAAATATTTTAGATGCTGTCAATTTTATGTCTTCTGCTGCTATTGGACTGTAGTTCCCAATACCTACAGCTAACATAACAACAACCCCCCCCCCCAAAACTGAAAACTTATAGTTCATCATATAACTTACAATACATTAATTATATTGACTTAATGATACAAGAAAGCTAATAACATATTGTTGAATGTTGTACATTTAGCTTTGTAGTGCAATGTGTTACAAAGATTACATATTTGTACTAAACATTCTGCATAGTTCAACATATCTGGAGGATTCTGGACAGAAAAGCTTTCTGGATTAATATCAAACACATCTGGAAAATGCTGAGTTGGGAAGCATGATAAAATATTGCTGTTATTGTTGTTATTAATGATGACGACTATGACAATAGCTTTGGGTTTGTTTTCCAGATCATATTTGTTTTCCAGATCATAGTAGTGTCACCTGGAGGTAAACATCAATTCATAAATTAGAAATCTTAGAGGTCTGACACATAAGCATACAGAACAAAAACTAAATAATGATTGAAATCAAAGAGTAATTTTTAAATTATGCCTTATTTCATGGAAGAAAATCCACTAGAGCCAATATGCTGAATACCATTCTCATGCAGGAGCTATGAAAATTGGATATTAAAAAGAAGGGAATGAAAGAAGCAGCTTGATCAGATAGGGGTTATCTCAAGAGAATGAAGAATGAGCAGTACAGATTCTCCTACTCGGATCAAATGTTCAACACACAATTAAAAATAATATGCATCCTTTTTTATTTTAAGGGATTTAAATATTCCACCATTTTGTCTAAAATGTTTTTCTTTTTTTTACCGCAAGACTTGAGGAATCAAGAGGATGCCTAAGAGCATTGCTTCAGATTGCCTCTGTGATCAGCATTTTGGAAATCAAATTACAAGGAAAGCAAGCTTTTGCAAAAAAAGCAGATGGCAAGAAGACAAGCACATTGCCTGGAAGCACATCACACACACACACACACACACACACACACAAAGCAGGAGGGTGGGGGATATTCTACTGTATAAAGGATCCAGACTTGTGCCTGAGGGATTAACCAGCAGTGAAGATACTATACCCACTTGAAATTGTTTTGCCTGGAGCTTGCAGAAATAACTTGATGGCCATGCATTGCTTTATGGTGGAGACATAAAGAAATGCAAAAAAAGAGAGGAATCTTTGCTTTCTACTGACCATTCAGACAAAAATGGGCAACTTAAGAAGACATGAGAGGCTCTGTTGAAAAACTATAACATGAAGGTGTACAAAGTTGAACATATATCTCTCAAGTATAAACAACACTAGATAGATTCTTCTCCTTCATTAATACTGTCAATGTTGCCATCTCTACCAACTCCACCTTTGCCATTCATTCTAACAGAAAATATTCCCTACTGGAAATCATACTCTCCCAAATTACAAATAACAACAGTTTTCTTCAGTGTAACCACATATTGCTGTATAGTCTCTCCTTATTTCTGTCCCTACCAATAGAATTTGTAATATTGTTCCATAGCACAAAACTTACGCATAAAAAGAGATTTTATGTAGACAAAAACATATTATATTTATCATCTTCAACTGGCTTGGGAAGAGAAGTTCTCAGAACTTCTTCCTCCAAGCAATAGATAACTAACACCTCCTTTCTTGCCTATGGAAGTTCCTTTTCATAAATAGGTAGCACTTGGCATCCAGCTTATATGGAATTACAGGCTTAGCCAGGTCTCAAAGAAAGACTTAGATATGGCAAAACCATCACATCTTCACCATATAAATCTCAACACACTAAAGGCAAGATTATAAATTTTCTTTATTGCAGGTAGTCAGTCAAAATTATAAATAACCACACAGATCATGTTGACCTTTCCTGGGTAACCTTCCCTCTTTTTCTTCTTTGGTTATTTTTAAACATACCACTGTATTTCAGTTGGGTTCACTATTAAGCCCATGTCACACTGAACCAACGGATGCAAAGAGGATGTAAAACGGACAAAAAAGCTTGCCATCCGTTGGTTAATGCGATGTATCCGTTCTGTACTCACTGCCTCTGTTTTGCTTCCTCTCTATCCGTCCAGCATCTGTTTATGGACGTTTCATCCGCTCCAAAAGTTTTGGGCTGCCTAAAACTTTTGCGCGGAAAATGTATCCAGTTCGTCCGTTCTGCATCTGCTAGGCATCCGCTAGGCATCCGTTACGCATCCGCTACGCATCCGCTATATCCGCTAGGCATCCGTTCTGCATCCGCGCAACTCCATCCGCTCCAGCGGTAAACAGATGCAGGGAGGAAGCGGAACGGACGCAGAACGGATGCAGAACGGATGCCTAGCGGATGCAGCATGGAAACAAAGCGTTTAAAACGGAAAAAACGTTCGCAGAGGGGACTTATCTCGGATATTAAGGATGTCTACAGGATGCCTAGAGGATGCCTAGAGGATGCCTAGCGGAAAACCTATACTGCCTATAAAAAGGGGGAGCAACTCGCCTGCATTGCACTTTCAGAACAGCAGCCCAGCGGTGCAGACCTCTGCAGCCTTCATCTGGCTCTTCCTCTTCCACAGCATCCAGTCATGTCCACCGTGGATTGTAACAAAGTCCTTTCGGCAGCCACCATCGTTCTGCAACAGTGCAAAGCCATCTGCAGGCTCTGTGAACACTACTGCGAAAAGGAGTAAGGAGTAAGAAGAAAAGGAGCCACCCAAAAAGAGTCTGGGTCTGAAGATGGTTCGCCAGTAGAGCGGAGGACGGACTGTACAACAAGCTGATGGTGGAGCTCAGGAGCGAAGACACTCAGGCGTTCCAGAACTTCATGAGGATGCCGCCAACCATGTTTGATGAAGTTGTGCAGCGCCTGACACCCAGGTTGACCAAGGCAAACACCAGCTTCCGGTCCAGCCTGGAACCTGGGCTCAAGGTGGCACTCACTCTGTGCCACCTGGCCTCAGGGACCTCCTACAGGAGCATGCAGAATGGCTGGAGAGTGCCATCCAACACCATCAGCATTGTGGTCAGAGAAGTGGTGCAGGCCATCATCAAAGAATACAAGGAGGAGCTCCTCCAGTACCCCTCCACTGAAGAAGAATGGAAGAAAGTTGCAGAGCAGTGGTATCAGAAGTGGAACTTACCACACACCGTTGGAGCCATAGATGGCAAGCACGTGGCCTGCAAATCTCCAGCCAAGTCGGGGTCCACTTAATTCAACTCCAAGGGCTTCTTCAGCATCATCCTCTTTGCCATGGTCGATGCTGACTACAAGTTCATGTACATCGATGCTTCAGGCAACGGCTCATCTTTGGATGCCCAGGTATACAACGCCAGTCACCTCAAGGAGGGGCTGGAACGCAACCTCATTGTGGGCTTTCCAGATCCAGAACCCCTGCCCAACGACACACAAGATGTGCCCTACTTCATTGTGGGGGATGACGACTTCTCCCTCACAACCTACCTTATGAAGCCCTACACCTCCAGACTGCTCACCTGTGAAGAGAGGATCTTCAACTACAGGCTGTCCAGGGCAAGGCGGTTGGTGGAGAACGCCTTTGGCATCCTGGCCAACAGGTTCCAGGTACTTCTCACCACCATGCAGCATTGCCCAGAAACCGTGAGGAGGATCATGGAAGCTTGCTGTATCCTGCACAGTCTCATGCGCACCCGCTACCCAGTCTTGCAGAACAGGCTCATGGACCTCCAGCAAGGCAATGGGGACATGGAGCCTGGGGAATGGAGGCAAGGGCGAAACCCGATCGACACTGTGGATGTGCAAGGCCCCAACAGAGCCTCAAATGAAGCGAAGAAGCAGCGCAACCTCCTGAGACACTGGTACAACTCCCCAGCTGGAGCAGTGGAGTGGCAAGACAGGATGG
Organism: Laticauda colubrina; assembly: GCA_015471245.1. Taxonomy (NCBI): domain Eukaryota; kingdom Metazoa; phylum Chordata; class Lepidosauria; order Squamata; family Elapidae; genus Laticauda; species Laticauda colubrina. Next base: position 5,917 of record BLBF01005234.1, read on the forward strand.
TAAATGCTTAATGGATGCTTCCTTCAGCCTGTCTCATCACACGGATGAGATTGGTCCATGTATGTTTGGTTGGCCTACAATGAACAGGGCGTTTAATAAAAAGTTATGTTTATGTTGACATGTGTGGATGATTGATTATATTGTTATTGATAATAAAGGGCCATAGGTGTGGCACCTGGGAGGGTGGACCATACAGTCCCACTATGCTTGCACTGGAGGTTTATCTATCCCACAGCTATTACCCATCCCAAAGGTATCCCTGCCCATACCACTGCTATCTTAACCCATCCCACAAGCATGTAAAGGCTTAAACCATTTCTAAAAGTTTCCAGCAAGACTTTATTAAAAAAAAGAAATGAAGCAAGTGTGTGAATCATAAATAGACTTTATTAACAACAAGCTATAAGACAAAAATGAGACTCTGGCACTCCTCTTGGTCGCTCAGTCCCAGGTGTGAAGGGTGCAGGTGCTTTGGAGGTGGCTGGTGCTGGAGTGCTTGTCATCAGCTCCTCCAGAAGCAGAAGCAGCAGAAGCGCCAGCCCCAGAAGAGCGAGCCCGTGCTGCAGAAGCCCCAGCAGAACCAGAGTGAGGGCCTGGGGGCGGGATGGTAGCCCTGTCCCTCTTGCCAGGGCTGGCAGCAGATGGCTGAGGCTTGCTGTGCTTCCGCATGGTTGTGGGGTTGCTGGCTGTCAGGGAGGCTGTCAGGCAGGCTTGCAGGCAGGCAGGCACCAAGGCTGGCAGGCAGACATGAACCAAGGCTGGCAGGAAGGCTGGCAGGCAGACATGAACCAAGGCTGGCAGGAACGTAGGCAGCAAGGCTGGCAGGCAGACCGGCTGGCAGCAAGGCTGGCAGGGAGGCTGGCAGCAAGGCTGGCAGACATGCAGGTAGCAAGGCTGGCAGCAAGGCTGGCAGGCAGACATGCAGGCAGGGCAGGCAAGGCAGTCGATGTGTCCGGCAGCAGGTCTTTCCTCTGAATGGCGTCCTGCTTCCGAGCTGCTTCTGTTATATCCACAGGGCTGATGCAATGCATCCTCCCCGCATGCGCAGTGAACGCCAGGCATCCATTAGGCTTCCGCTGTGCATCCGCTAGGCTTCCGCTGTGCATCCGCTCTGCTTCCGCTCTTTCCGTTCTGCGTCCGCTTCGCTGAGGCCCCCCAGAAGCCCTGCAGATGTGCCACCCACTCCCATCCGCTGGGCTTCCGTTCCCTATCCGCTTTGCATCCGCCCTGCGTCCTCCCCACATCCATGTTATCTGCTCCGGTTATGCAAAATTTTGCCCCTTTTGAGAGCGGATAACAACGGATGGAACATTTTGCTCATCCGCTGTGTCCTTTTTGCATCCGTTGGCCAGTGTGTCATGGGCTTTAACAGTATTAATATAGAAATTTAGAAGTTGCATTACATTCTACAGCCAGTATTTTTGGGTCCCCTTCTGACATATTTTTTTCCCCCCTTGCTTTCTACCAGCATAGCAAACAGTTGAATCCTGTCCCTCCTTTTTACAGAACTGTCAACTGAAGGATGAGAAAAAAAACTAGAGAAGAAAATCCAATGTCCTTTGCTATTATGGTTGACTTTACCATGCTGGGAATCTGTAAAAATGAAGCAGCTGAAAATTTTGTATTTTTTTAATCCTTTGGTGGAATGGATAGCACCTGGAGGAATAAGATCATTTAATGCAGTTCAGTCAGTCCTGTACTAACTGATCTCAAGAACGGAATTACTTGTCACAGGTTTCATCCAGGTGAGTTAAAAATGTAAGTACTTTCTTTTAGTTTTCTCCTGTTAGTGTGCACTTGGAATTAAGTTGTCATGGGAACAGATGAGTGGTTAGACCCAATTAGCTTAATATAACAATTGAGAGATCCTTATCCTCCTCACCATCCTCATCCTCCAGAAGCTGGTACTGCCTGAACACTAACATCCACATTTTTGCAAAGGAACAGCAATAGCACTTAGACTTTTATACCACTTCACAGTGCTTTACAGCCCTCTCTATAAGCAATTTACAGAGTCAGTATATTGCCCCCACCAATCTAGGTCCACATTTTACCCACCTTGGAAGGATGGAAGGTTGAGTCAACCTTGAGCCTGATGAGATTCGAACTGCCAAATTGCAGTCAGCTAGCTGGAAGCAGAAGAAGCCTGCAGTTACTGCACTCTAACCAATGCGCCACCATGGCTCAAAGACTAAATAGAAGAAGAACTGTGACAAAAGAAAGAAAAGCACCAACCATAGTATACAACATTTGATCTGTCTATCCCAGGTTCTTGGGAAAGATTTAGCTGAGGGATGAAATGCCAAATTCAGACTAAACATCTGGCTGAGTGTGTGATCAACCATAATAATATACACTTGTATGCTGTCCAACTCTCCAGACCTCTGAATAGTCTACAACAACTTAAAAAACAGGTAGTCCTCGACTTACAACAGTTTGTTAATGACCGTTCAAACTTACAATAGTACTGAAAAAAGTGACTTACAATCATTTTTCACTGTTATGACCTTTGTAGCATTCCTATGATCATATGCTCAAAATTCAGACGCTTGTCAACTGATTCATATTTATGACGGTTGCAGTGTTCCAAGGTTATGTGATCCCCTTTTATGACCTTCTGATAAGCAAGTCAAGGGGGAAGCCAGATTCACTTAATAACAGGGTTACTAACTTATCAATTGCAGTGATTCACTTATCAATGGAGGCAGGAAGGGTCATAAAATGGGGAAAAGTTCATTTAGCAACTTTTGCTAAAGTCTCATTTAGCAATAAAAATTTTGGGCTCAATTGTGGTTGTAAGTTGAGGACTACATTTGTAAAATACAAATGTCTTAGTTCATATATATATATTCCTGTGCAAACTTAACATGGTTTCTTATTATTGTACCATGTTGAGAACTGTCCTAGTCTGTTTATTAAGAAAAAGAAGATTATTTTGTTTAGGAAATAACTTTAAAAAAATGTAGCATCCATACAACAGGAGGCCCTAACTAGGCAGTTTTCTCTTCAATTAGAAAGTACATCTATTTTCATGCTTTTAATCTCCTAATTACACTTCCTCTCTCTTGGAAATCTCCTCAGGGATGTTCGGTGGCTTGGGGAAGGGTTGGATTAGTAAAATCTGAAATGAAATAACAAAACCCAAGCAAACAAACAAACAAGGCACAGCATAGTCTATGTAGATAGGACTGTTTGTAAGGGTTGGCAGAGCTGATTTCATTCCTAGTTGTCTGCAGGTGATCATGGTAGACAAAAGACAGATCATTCAGTAGGATCTGGAGGGAATTGGATCTGTCTGCCTAAGAAAACAAATATAGTACAGCCAGGCCTGACATGGAAGGGTTTAAAAAGAAACAAAACAAAAAACAAAAACCCCAGACTCACAAAGCCCATTGAGGCTTTCACCCTTCTTAAAGTGGATCTTGGCTGATGGCCATTGAGGTTACCCCTGGATCTTGCAGCCTGCAAGGCAAGTGAATGATTTGCTCCTGGTTATGGGGTGTTTTTCTTTCTTCCATAGCATCTGGACACAAAATGGACAACAGACCACACAGGAAAAGGGGAGGGAAGGGCTGGTGGGAGAAGAAGAAAGGATAAGTGTTGGAAGGATGCCAACCAGAAAAGGGGTCTCTTATCAAAAGATCTTCTAAAACAGCATGAATCTTTTGATACCTGATCTCGTAGAGCTCTGCCTCTTCATGAGTGGTTTGAATAAAATAAAAGTCATCAGAAAAACAAAATGCCCCAGTCTACTTTTCGATGGAACACACAGAAAATCATATTCATTATTTAATAATAAAGCCCCTTGCAACTAGACTCTCTTCCCTCTTTCCAAAGTAAAGGAAATAAAAAAAACTCTTTCTCTCTTTCTCCCTCCCTCTCCCTCCCCGTGTATGTGTGTGTGTGTGTGTGTGTGTGTACATATGTATGTGTGTGTGCATGCACGTGGTCTCAGAACATTTAATTTAACCTTTATTTTTTCTGGTCTTTTCTCAAAGGGAAGCTTAGCTGTTGCAATGGCTAGAATTAACAGAAAAGGTCAAAAGAAAGGGCTAAAGAGGGCCATTCAATTTCTAGGCATGTAGAACAGGCTTATTGTAAAAAAAAAGAAAGAAAAAAAAAAGAGCTTCCATGGACTGAATTCAGGACCTCCTGCACTGAAACTAAAGCAAAAGTTTAGTTTCCTAAGAAAAAAAATCAGAAAGGTTAGCATCAGCAGAATTTTTCTTCTTCTTTTGGTTTGCGTAATTGCTTGCAATTTATTGGTATGTGATAGTTCTCTGGTATTTCATCTGGATATCGTGGTCTTCTACTTAGTAAAATAAACTGCCCAGGGGAAACACATTAATGGGATTGTTAAAAAAAAAGGTTAGAGTTATAGAAAGGGTTAGGGTAGACATTTTTATCTTCTTGCCTTCTCATATAATCCTATTTTGTGATTGGTAATTTCTTCCATTTTGTGGGTTTAGTGAATGGTCATCACTATTCCAATGTGTTTGCCTATTTCTGGTCCACAGGCAAAAGACGAACAAGAAAATATAGACTTCATTAAAAAAAACTTGCTGAGTCCAGATGCCTGTCGCTAAGTCTTTGAACTCTGTATCATCTTTCTTATTAATTACAATTAATAAGATTCCAATTCTTATTCCACCCAAAGTTCAACATTGGAAACTCTCTGGAGTAGATTTGGAAGGCAGGCAGGGCAATGAAATAAGAGTGGTATAAGAGGGAGTTTCATTGAGCAAAATTCACATTGGTGCTGAATGGAGCCATTGTCTTCTTTGTATGTACTTACAGATTAACAGAGTTGGAAGGGATCTTGTAGGTCATCTAGTCCAATCCTCCACCCAAGCAGGTGACCCTGCACCATTTCTGACAAATGGCAATCCAATCTCTTCTTGAAAGCCTCCAGTGATGAAGCTCCCACAACTTCTGAAGTCAAGCTGTTCCATTGGTTGATTGTTCTCATTGTCAGAAAATTTCTCCTTATTTCTAGGTTGAATTTCTCTTTGATCAGTTTCCATCCATTATTCCTTATCTGGCCTTCAGGTGCCTTGGAAAATAACTTGACCCCCTCCTGTCTCTGGCAGCCCCTCAAATATTGGAAGACTGCTATCATGTCTCCCCTGGTCCTTCTCTTCACTAGACTAGCCAAGCCCAGTTCCTGTAACTGTTCTTCATATGTTTTAGTCTCCAGTCCCCTAATCATGCTGATTTCTCTTCTCTTCACTTTTTTAGAGTCTCAACATCTTTTTTTATACTTCTAAGTGTAAAGAATCTGAGTAAAGCATTGAAAAAAAATATATTTGGTGTATTTATTTTAGCGACAAATCAGCTGCTATATCAAGTACAAAGTCCTGAATGAACCCCTTTATGACTTGTTGAGCTTGGGTTCAGTTCAGAACCCATCAATAGACAAGTGTCCAAAAAAGAAATAAAGTTTTCCATGATTTAGTCATGACTATCACCATGGCAGTAATGACTGCCCCTTTAGCACCACATCAAAGTGTTTATTTGGGAAAGTTACACTGAAAGTCACTGTAGGTTTCTGACAGTTGTGAGCAATGAAATGTTTTTATTAAGGCTAATAACATTATTAAAAAAAATGGCAGTGTTATGCAACACACAAGAAGTTCTGAGTTGTTATATATGCAATGATAGTACACACCACACTAAGTATATTGAGAAAACATGGATCCATACACAAAAAATTGAAAATTTGGAATACTAATTTTAAACAATTGATTTTTTGAAGTGATATTCACATGCCAATCAATGCAGACATCACTGATGCTATAAATAACAGGCCTCACTCCACCTATTTGGACAGCCAAAAGCTTGGTGGATAACAACTTCAATCTGCTTCAGGTTGCAAGAATGGTCCTCTACTGCTCTTCCAGAGTGTCACATTTCCTGGTTTACAGCTGAAACAAAAGGATTCAGTCAACCTCATAAAACTTAATATGATTAAGACACAACATGGCAAGTGCCTTCATTTCCTCCATAAATGGGGAAAGCTCTTGAGCTGTGGTGCTCCAAAGCAGACAGTGCAACATACCACAAAACAGTGCCCTCTAAGCGCATACCAAGGAAACTCTAGAGACTTTCTGTATGCAGCTCCATCATGTGTAGACTATATATGAGCTGTGGTGGTGAATTGGTTAGAATGCAGTATTACAAGCTAATTCTGCCAATTGCCAGCAGTTTGATTCTCACTGACTCAAGCTTGACTCAGCCTTCCATCCTTCTGAAGTCAGATTATTGGGGACAATATGCCGACTCTGTAACTGATTAGAGATGTCTGTAAAATGGTATATAAATTTAAGTGCATTGCTATATAAACAACCTACCTTCGTATTTGTAAATCGATGAACTAGTTTCATACTTGCTCACTGAGATTGTAATTGCAATGTGCTTTTTAACAATTTTCCATACGCTAAATAAATAAATGTGAAACCACATGCAAAACTGCCTTACAGTGCAAATACATCAATTTGTAAATCTCTAGTCTTTGCAGTGGTCTTCTGTTGATTGATTAGGTGCCATCAGGTTGTTATGACTCTTAGCGACAACATAGACTTTCTCCATGACAAACCATTCCCAACATGATACTTCAGATCTTCCAATGGATGCATCTATCACCACTGTAATTGAGTCCATCCACCTTGCTCCTGGTCGTCCTCTTTCCTTCCAACTTTCCCATTCTCAAAGTCTTTTCCAGAGAGCTGAGTTCCAAATAGGATAATTTGAGCCTGATCAGTTGTATCTCTGATGAAAATTCTGGGTTGATTTACCTGACTGTACCCCAAGAAGCTTTCTTGACATTGCGCTGACTAGTATTGGCAGTGCCTTTGCTTTTTGCCTGCACAATTTCCAGTCTCTGAACTAGAAATTCTGCATTGCAGAAACAGAGGAATTTCCTGCATAGATGCAACCTACTTTAGGAATAAACTCTGCTGCATGAAAGTCTACCATAGATATCAACACTTTCAAAGGAAGCAGCCTTTCACTCTATGCACCACTTCTGTGTATGAAAACATAATATGACTGAATAGTATTTCTTTTATCTTGCCATGTATAATGTTGCTTTTTCATGAGGTGAGAGGAAATTGAGATAGAAAGGTATGCAGACTGACTGTAGAGCATCTGTATGTGAAAGGAATATATATTTGATCTCCGAAACAACAATTCTGTGGAAATAGCAAGCTTATGACTATGGTCAGGCAGTTTTATTGATAGTTTTGGTTTTAAGGCAAAGAAATTGCACATTTAAAAAATGGGACTGATTTTTCCATCATCCTGGAAAATGTTTATAAGTAAACTTGGGGAAGGAGGGGTGGGTGACTGAATTTCTGCAAAGTGGAGAAAAATAATTAGACTACCATTATTGTAAATATGGAAAATTGCAGGAGGCTTCTTAAAACATGCAGCAAATGAGTAATTCCTTTTATTTTATAATGTTATATATATATTTATTCTCCATTTAGCTTTATTTCTACCAATGTCATTAATTTGCCAAAGGTCTAGTAGCATTTTCTATTTAACCCTAACTACTGAGGGGCAGGAGAGGGTAGATGAAATATTGTAGAACTGTATACATTTCTTTCTTTTCTAACCTGTTAGAAACACTAGGAACAAAAAAAAAGAACAAAAAATGCAGTTGGTTACACATTTATTACTACAAAATTACCTTCCTACTAATTTCCTAGCTGTGATTCACCCCATTTTTAGGCTCAGCTCCACTTTATGCAAAGCATATATTTTACCCATGAATTGCAATGAACAACATAAAAAACCCACAATGCGTGGTGGACATTTAAAAAAAGATGAACCCTCAAAATGGCTATCCTATGTGTTATGCCACTCGTGCCTCTCATAATTGTGGAATAGAGATGAGAGTTTCTCTCACAGTTCTTAAGATCCAAGTAGAAGGAGTTTTGAGATCTGAGAGGTAAAGAACCTTTCTGTTGCCTACACACAGGGATTGGATTTGAAAAATGATTCGGTTGCCACAATGTGGATGTAATCCTTTGGTGGGTTGGTTCAGTTGTCTAAGGAAGCATATCATGTCTTTTCAGGAAGCATATTTGATGTGATTTGAAAATTTACAATAGATCAGGGGTGTCAAACTCAAGACCCAGAGGCCTGTTCTGGTCCATGGGATGGTTAGACCTGGCCTGCAAGGCCACCCTGGAAACAACAAAGGACTGGCCCACAATGTCTCTGCCAGTGAAAATGGAGCTCAGGAGGGCTGTGGGTGGCCTCCCGAGTTCTATTTTCACTGACAGAGGGTTGCAGGAAACCATTGCAGCTGAAAACAGAGCTTGGGAGCCCATTTTCACTAGCAGAGCACTTGGGCCACCACAGATGCCTCAACATGAGTGACATCGAGCTGGCCATGCCCCCCTGCCCCTCCCTGAGGTCAACTACAAACCTGTTGAAATCGAGTTTGATACCCCTGCAATACATATTGCAAAAGTGAGATACTTTGAACAGCTGAACCACTTTTTTAAAAATAGTGGTGTTTGTATCATTTATTATTATTATTATTTGGAAAAGATGTAATATGTAATGTCATATTAAACACAGCTTCTATGTATAAAGCTGTTCAAGCAAGAACTGATCCACATTGACACTTTCTTGTACACAAAAATCAACATTATCTTTAAATGTGTGAGGTGGAAGCAGATAAAAAAAAACAAAAGATTCGTTGATCCAAGGAAAACAAGGTTTTATTCATGTGTCTTCTGCTATTGCTTTGCATCTTTTCGACTGCCATGAGTAACAGGGGGGTGGAAAAGGGAGGTAGGAATAGCTGGCGAAGTGAGCTGGAGGAGTTACATTCGTCTGATGTATAAATGGAAGGG
>BLBF01005235.1:0-10720 GCA_015471245.1 Laticauda colubrina
TTGCTATTTTACAGTTAAAGCTGCATACACTAACTATGATTCATAGTTAGTATTTCACCTAAAACAGTTAGGGTGAACAATGTTATCCCTAACACAACTAACACACTGTATGTAACTGAAGATAGTTTATGTTTTAGGTTTGTTTTGTTTCTGTATAAAAAAAATGAAACACTTTTATTTTTAAAAAAAATTCCATTTATGTATACATACATGCAACTTCTTGTTACATTGATGTTGCTATATATTGATTTAAGCAGAAACAGATAATGTATAACATCAATGTAACAAGAACTTCCCTACCTCATTTTTTATTTATGTATTTATTTATTTATTAGTATCCGTTTTTGTTTTTGTTGAAACAATTTCCCGTTACAAGAATGAGCTCATATAGGGAGACGTATTTGAGAGAAGTGTTTGAATAATACACACACAGTACACAGATACACTGTACAATAAATGTAGGTTTTTACTTCCAGAAACGTTAAGCAAAGTCCAAAATAGGCAGTCCAAAAGTCTTTCACAGGTTAATGAGTCAGTTTTTCAATCCATGGATAATCCAGTAACAAAGTCCAGTGTCAAAAACAGCTCAGTATCAGACTTACATAAAATTTCAGTGATATCAGTCAATTAAAAGAAATGGACGGCAATATTTTCCAAAAGAAGGAAACAAAGATACACTCACATTCTCTTCTGAGACTAAGACTAAACAACCCAGGTTTCTGGCTCCATCTTATCGCCTTTTAAAAAACCACACCCAATTGCAGTTTTTGCAATCTCTTAAAGACATAGTACGAAAATGTTTATCCTGGTTTATATATTTGTAAAGGCTAGGTCCCACTGGCCGACGGATGCAAAACGTATGGATAAAGGACACAGCAGACGAGCAAAATTTTGGGGGTGGCTCCATCCATTGTGATCTGCTCCAAAAAGTGGTGAAAATTTGCATAAACAGAACGGAAAAGAACGGAAAAGAACGGACGTGGGTAGTATGTAGCGAGGATGTTAAACAGATGTTCATAGGAAGCCTAGCGGATGAAAGAGGATGGAAGTGGATAACACCTCCGAAGGGGTTCCGGGGGAGAATTTCAAAGCGGACGCATAGCGGATGAAACAAATGCATCATGTACGCCTAAAGGAAAGAAAGGGGATGCCGCGTGGATGTATATCGGATGCAAACACATCCTTTCTATTTCCGTGCTACTAACGATGTATAGACATTCCATGTACCCTTTCTTTCTTCCCTCTTTGCGTTTTCAGCTGTAGCAGATGTGAGTTGCGAGGATGCCCAGAGGATGCAGAGAGGATACAGCGGACGTTTAATGGATGATCACGGACATAGAAAGTTTGTTGCTCATATATCACGGATTTACATCATACACAGTGGAAAGTTCATCCGTTCACAAAGTTTTGTGCAGCTCAAAACTTCTTGCGTGGATGGAATTGCAGTGGACGGATGCTCAATGGATAGAGCGTATGAAACACGTATGCAATGAGTACACAATGGATGCATAGCGTTTTCCAAGGAATGGCAAGCTTTTTTTAACATTTTACATCCTCTTTGTATCCGTAAGTGCAGTGGGATAGGGCCTTAACCCAAATAGCTGTTAGGTGACCCATATTCCTAACAGTTTTTGTTAATAATAAAAACAAAAACAAACACTCAATAAATAAATAAATACATGAATAAAAATTATTTTACTATTCATCTTGATGTTTTTTTTTCCTTTGCTTAAAGAAACATCAAGATGAATAGTAAAATAATTTTTATTCATGTATTTATTTAATTCTTTAGTATCTGTTTTTGTTTTTATTCATCATAATTTGAATTGCACCCTTTTCAGAGAAGTAAAAGAAGAGTAAGGGGAATGAGTATTTATGAGTAGTTGTGCTCATTTTCCCCACAACAACAACCCTGTGAGGTGAGTTGGGCTGCGAGAGAATGACTGGCCCAAAGTTACCCAGATGGCTTTCATTTCATCCGTAGAGGAGGTGGTGTTGCTATCTTCTATAAACAGTCCTTACATCTAAAAACATCCAAGTTTCCCAAGAGCTTGCTCTTCCTCAGACCATCATCTGTCAACTATCCTTAAATATCACATTTCAATTCTTACTATGTTCCAGAGCCCCAGATTATGACATCAAACTTGCAAACAAGCTAAATTCACTACTATCATGGGCAACATCCTTCCCACATATTTTATCTTTCTTGGTGACTTCAATCTACCTCATTTTAACTGGACCTTTAACGAATCTACAACTGAACTCACACATGCAACCTTCTACAATGCAGTAACAAACCTGAGACTTGAACAACTCGGGGCTTAGAGAGTGGCCCAAAGTTACCCAGATGGCTTTCATGATCAAGGCGGAACTTGAACTCACAGCCTCTTGCTTTCTACTTCAGGGGCTTAACCAGTAGACCAAACAGGCTCACTTATCAAGCTAGGCACAATCCTTCATCTAGTGCATCATTAATGTTCTTATACGAGATACTATAATTTATCAAATCCTAAAAACCAGATATTTTTCTACTACTGAAAATATTTCTGATTTCCTCCTTGAAACATCTGTATGATTAAAGATTCATAGTTTACAGTTGTTTCTTGGAGGAAATCATCAATATTTTTCTGGAAATTTGGTAATGTTTAAATAAGATCAAAGTACATCTGCCTGAGAATTGTTATAAATCTTGTATGATAGCGATTTATCAACTCTATTATATTAATGACAACATAGAAAAAATGATGAATTATGACAAAATGTTAAATCTTCCCATTTTTATGACAAAGATTAAAAAAACTAAAGATCATTTGAGTACCATTTTTAAATCAGTTTTTATCCATTTAATTATCATACCATCCACCCCTCACTTAACTGTGTTTCTGATCACATCTCAAAATTGTTTCTTACTCTTTCCTAACATCAACTTATATCAGCAGTATTTCCATAATGTATTTACGAAATGAAACAATATGTGCATAGAGCACATAAGTTACATCCCCCCCCCTTTCCCACAACCCATTTAGAAAGGGCAGTGATAGGAGGGAATGACTTTTGGGTGGTGGAGGAGAGATTCTGCCTGGGGAAGAACCAGATAAGAGGAAGAAACCTACAACTGCATAAAAAAAGGGTCGGTGGGAGATTTGTACTTTCTGACTCCCCAAATCCTGTCACTGCAGCATTACAGAGAAGTGGGCCGAGCTCAGGTTTCCTGTCTGGGCTTCCTGGGAGAGGATTACCCTGACAATTTTCTTGACAAATCCGTGTTTCTGATAACCAACTGTTGCTTTCAGGGAGTTCATGAATCTCCTTTTTTCTGTTCAACAATATTATGTCAAAATCTATTTTGTCTGGACATGATCGACAAATTGTTGTGAATTTTTTTCATTCACTTGTAAGATAGTAGTAACACCTATTTTCCTAATGAAGCATATCTGTAAATTAAGCAACTACAGAAGAAAGATTCAAATGTGAAAAAATGTCTGGGATAAGAAATAAAGTTTTCTGCTTTTAAAGTTACTGCATGTTCCATTCTAGTTCCATCCTTTCCTGGAGAAGAATTAGTTTGTCAATATTTCAGAGTTTAAACTCTACATGGACCCAAAAGGAGAGGTAGCAGCAGATCTGGACATTTGGGGTTTGTTCATTCATCCCAGGGATGATTCCAGGGAAGAGACTGTTTCACGAGTATCTACTGGTTGTTTGCTCCTTGTGCCCAGAATAGCAGCGAAGGTGGCAATTCTGCTGACCGGGGCCTGAATCCAGGCTTGGACTGTATCTGATGGGATTTAATTGTGATTGGACGGAGGTCCTTTTGGCCCCATTGGGGGAAAGAAGCTTCCTCTCGTCCTGCTTGGGGAAAAGTGTTCCCTGAAGGGGCAGGTCCATCATCTGGGAGGCTCTTGAGGAGGCCGGACCTGGCCAGAGCTCTCCATGCCTCCCTTTCACCCTCCCTGGGATGGAGCAATGGACCTTCTGCTCCTAGGAAGCAGCTCCAAGGCTTTCAGTTCACGTGAAATTATCCAGATTGATCTGATATCACACCTCAAAGTTATGGGTATAAGAAGAGGGGAGAAATGCATGTTAATGGGGTCATGAGAAGGAACCGACTGGTTATCACTTAATGCTGAAATCTTTTCTCAGTTCCATCCAGGGGTGGGATTCAAATTTTGTAACAACTGGTTCTATGGGCGTGGCTTAATTTTTGGGTGTGGCTTGGTGGTCACGTGACCAGATGGTCATAGGTTGGTGGCCGTGTGACTGGGTGAGCAGGACCAGGTGACCATGTGACTGGCAAACCAAATACAAGTGGTCCTCATTTCATGGCCAATTGCTTAGCAAGTATTCTAATTTATGACTCATCTCCCCACAGCTGCTTGGCCTGTATTTGGAGTTTTGACACCATGCACGTACACACACACACACAAACACACACAAAGAGCCTTCTAACCCTGCTATTCTTTGATTCTGTAAGGATCTCTTGCTGGAGCAGGGGGTTGTACTAGATGACCTCTGAGATCCCTTGCAGGCCAGCCCTAGATTGCTGTGCTGCTTCAAAGAGTCTTCTGAAGCCAGGGTTTGTGTCCTTCCTTCCTCTCCATTTTTCTCTCTCTCCCTCCCTCCCTCCCTCCTTCCATGTACTTATCTATCCATTCATATATCTCATTCACTTTCTCCATTCTCCCTCTCTTTCTTTCTTTTTCTTTCTTTGTCCCTTTCTTCCATCTCTACCTTTCTTTGTCTATCTCTTTTCTTCCTTTTGCCTCCTTTCTCTCTTTTCTTTCTTGTCTCTCTCTTCCTCTCTCATTCCCTCACTTTTTCCCTCTCTTTTTCTCTCTCTTTCCCTCCTCTCTGTAACTCTCTCTCTCTCTCTCTCTCTTTGACTCTTTCCCTATCTTACCCTCCTCCCCCCGTGTGTGTGTGTGTGTAAAAGAAAGGCATGGATAAGTCTGACCAGGTCTGGTCTCTTTAAAAATATCCCCAACCATGAACCTGACTTTTCAGGAGACATTTTTCCCCAAGCAGGATGACGCTTCTCTCCCAATGGGACCAAAAGGACCTCCACCCAATCATGATTCAAATTCACCTGAATTCAGGCCCTGCTCAACAGAATTCCCTTGTTCTTTGCTATTTTGGGCACAAGGAGCAAACAAACCTGAAGCTCTCTGTGACACATTCCCCAGCCCTTGTGGGTTTCTCACAAGTTTGGAGGAGATACTAAACCATAGATGGTTCACAAAATGGAGCAGTACAAGAAGGTAAAGCCCATGTCCCACTGCACCAACGGATGCAAAGAGGATGTAAAACGGACAAAAAAGCTTGCCATCCGTTGGAAAACTCAATGCATCCGTTGTGTACTCACTGCATATGTGTTTCATACGCACTATCCGTCGAGCATCCGTCCACTGTGATTTCATCCACGCAAGAAGATTTGAGCTGCACAAAACTTTTTGAGTGGATGAACTTTCCGCCGCATACGATGTACATCCGCGACACATACAGACGACAAACGTTCTACATCCATTGTCATCCGTTAAACGTCCACTGTATCTTCTCGGCATCCTCTGGACATCCTCACAACTCACATCCGCTGCAGCTGAAAACAGAAAGAGGGAGGAAGTGAAAGGTACATGGAACGTCCACACAGCATTAGTAGCACGGAAATAGAAAAGATGTAAGCGGATGCATCTCGTATATAAAGCATTAAAATGGACAAAACATTTGTATAGGGGGCGTATCTCGGATATTTAGGATGTCTGGAGTATGCCTAGGGTATGTGGAAGGACACCCAGTGGAAAACCGACATTTCCTATAAAAAGGGGAAGGAAATCATCTGGATCTCAGTATGAGTCCAGCAGTCGTGTTGTACAGAACTCTTCACCCTTGGTCTTGCTCTTCCACATCATCCATTGATGTCCACCATGGATCATCACACACTCCTTATGGTAGCTGCCATCATTCAACACCAGAACCAAGCCCTGTTCAGACTGTTTCACCTTTTCTACAGAAGGAGAAGAAGGAGACGTTCAAGAACTGTGTGGGTCCGACGATGGATCGGGAGAAGAGTGGATTTTGGACTGTATGACAAGCTGATGATGGAGCTGAGGAATGAAGACCCTTGTGCATTCCAGCACTTCATGAGGATGCCGCCAACCATGTTTGACAAAATTGTAGAGTGTCTGAGACCCAGGTTGACCAAGCCGAGCACCAACGTCTGTCCCAACCTGGACCCTGGACTGAAGGTGGCACTGATTCTGCACCACCTGGCCTCTGGAACCACACATAGAAACATGCAATATGTCTGGAGGGTGCCACACAACACCATCAGCAAAGTGGTCAGAGAAGTGGTGTAGGCCATCATTGAAGAATACGTGGAGGAGCTCCTCCAGTGTCCCACCACTGAAGAAGGCTGGAGGAAAGTTGCAGAACAGTGGTATCAGAGGTAGAACTTTTCCCACACCGTTGGAGCCATAGATGGGAAGCATGTGGCCTGCAAAGCTCCAGCCAACTCAGGGTCCTCTTATCACAACTACAAGGGCTTCTTCAGTATCATCCTCTTTAACATGATTGATGCTGACTACAAGTTCATGTACATCGATGCTTCAGGCAGTGGGTCAGCTTCAGATGCCCAGGGATACAACGCCAGTGACCTCAAGGATGGGCTGGAACATAACCTCATCATGGGTTCTCCAGATCCAGACCCCCAACCTAATGACACACAAGATGTGCCCTACTTCATCGTGGGTGATGACGCCTTCTCCCTCAGAACCTACCTCATGAAGCCCTACAGTTCCAGATACCTCACCCGTGAAGAGAGGATCTTCAACTACAGGCTGGCCAGGGCAAGATGGGTGGTGGAGAATGCCTTTGGCTTCCTGGCCAACAGGTTCCAGGTACTTGTCACCACCATGCAGCATCACCCAGAGATGGTGAGGAGCATCGTGGAAGCTTGCTGCATCCTGCACAATCTCATGTGCACCCACTACCCAGTGTTGGAGAACAGACTTGTCGACCGTCAACAAGGGAATGGGGACATGGAGCCTGGGGAATGGAGGCAAGGACATAACCTGATAGACACTATGGATGTACAAGGCCCCAACAGAGCTTCATGTGAAGGGAAGAAGCAGCGCAACCTCCTGAAACACTGGTGCAACTCCCCAGCTGGAGCAGTGGAGTGTCAAGACAGGATGATAGATGGTTAATGGATGCTTCCTTGAGCCTGTCCCATAACACTGATGAGATTGTGCCATGTATGTTGAGTGGCCCTACAATGAATAGGGCATTAATAAAGAGATTTGTTTATTTTGAAATATGTTGGTCAATGAATAAATTGTTATTGATAAAAAAGGGCCATATGTGTGGCAGCTGGGAGGGTGGACCATACAGTCCCACTATGCTTGCACTGGAGGTTTATCTATCCCATAGTTTTCCTTACCTATCCCACAACTATCCTTACCCATCCCACAACTATCCTTACCTATCCCACAAGCATGCAAAGGCTTAATCATTTTTTCAAAGTTTTCACCAACACTTCATTAAGTAAATAAAATGAACCAAGTGTGTGAAACAAAGATAACCTTTATTAACAACTGTCTTAAGTAAAGTGTATGACTTTATTAAAAAAGCAAATGAACCAAGTAAAGTGTCTTTAAGCAAAGATAAAGTGAACAGAGAACAACTCAGTCTTTGGCATGACTCCAAGTCATTCTGAGGCATGTCCATGGTCTCAGATGTCAAGCGGGCAGGGACTGTGGAGGGGGCTGTGGCTGGAGTGCTGGTCTGAGGTGCCATTGAGGTGCTTGGCCCCAACAGTACAACAGGGGATGGTGTGTTCAGGAAGCTCTCAGAGAGCTGACTCAGTCCCGTGAGGTTGAGAGGCCCTTCCTCAAGGACCTGGGATGTCAGGCACAGTACTGAAGACAGATTTTCTGTTGAGGGACTTGGCTGTGGGGTGGAGGAAGGAGGAGTGTAGTGTGGCTGCAGCTGGGCTTGGTGAGGCATCTGTGGCATGTGATGAACTGGGCCTGGACTGGGAAGGGCTGCCTCTGGTGTGGGAAGTCCTGGTAGTCGTAGCCTTGATAGTTGAGGGGCTGTTGAAAGCCGTGGAAGGGCTGTGACATCACCTGGGGTGGAGGAGCAGACCTGGACTGGGTCGGAGCAGGTTCAGCTGGGCCTGGAGGGTTGTGCAGATGTGCTGTGATCTTCTGTTTCATCACCTGGTACTGGGCTTTGGGCAGGTCCATGAGGGTCTGGCTCATGTAGGTGATGAAGGGCTTCCGGTTCAAGGATGGTATGTCGCTGTGGACCAGCTGAGAGAGAAGATCTGTGCTGGTTTTGATTGTGTCCCTGATCTCCAACAGGACAGTGTGGCTCTGGCCCACCAGTCTGCCTCTGCTTCTCTGCCTGCTTTCTGTGGAGGTGGAGCTGGGGGTGGGAGTGGGTTGGTCTCTGGTGGCTGCTGCTTCTTCCTCCATTTGTGACAGGGGATCCTACACATCCTCTGGCATGGGGAGTGCATCTGTCGGTGGGGTCTCTGCCATGGGGCCCTCCGAAGACACCTGCCTGGACACAGTAGCTGTCTCCTGGCTGGAAGAAGACTGGCTGTCTGTGGGCTGTCTGAGGGAGAGGGTTGTCAGAGGGGCTGCTCCTCAGTGGCGGACCTCACCCTCTAGGAAGCTGCACTTGGCCATGACGTACATCTCCCGGTCAGTGAGCTTGATGGCATCCTGGCCAGATTTCTTGAGGTGTATCTTGCCATACCAGGTGTGCATGTGCTTCCACCATCCCAGGAATAGGTCTGAAGGGTAGCCCAGGCTCTCTGCCTTGTCTCTCCAAGCTGCCTGCTTCCTCTTGGTGTCATGATAGAGCCTGTGGCCCTTTCTACACAAGTACTCGTTCTCCCTCAGCCATTCCAGCACCTCCTCCTCATGGTCCTTGGAAAGAGTGTACTGTTTCCTCTCTCCCTTCTCATCTGGCAGGGGCTTCAGCTGCAGGGCCTTCAGGGGCTTGAGCAGCAGGGCTTTGAGGGCCTTGGGGCTGGTTCTCCACAACAGCAGCACCAGCAGCAGCAGGATCAGCACCAGAAGGAGAAGCACCAGCAGCACCAGCAGCACCAGCAGGAGAAGCACCAGCAGGAGAAGCACCAGCAGGAGAAGCAGCAGCAGCACCAGCACCAGCAGCAGCACCAGCAGCAGCAGAAGCACCAGCACCTTCAGAGTCAGTGCCAGGGGGTGGGATGCTGGTTCTGTCCTTCTTGCCAGGGCTGGCACGAGTAGGCACAGGCTTTCTCTTCTTCCCTGACTGACGAATCATGGTGTTATTTGAAGATGTCTGTGGCAGCACGTCTTTCCTCTGAATGCTGACTGCGTGCGAGCTGTATCCTTTTATATCCGCGGAGCTGACACAATTCATCCTCCCTGCATGCGCAGTGAATGCTTTGCATCCACTATGCATCCACTATGCATCCGCTATGCATCCTATAGGCGTCCGTGATGCATCCACATCATCCGCAATGCATCCACTCCTTCCGCTATGCGTCCGCTTCGCAATTCTCCCCCGGAAGCCCTTAGGATGTGTCATCTGCTTCCATCCGCTGTCATCTGCTAGGCTTCCTACGAACATCTACTTAACATCCCTGCTAGATACTACCCCGTTCGTTCCTTTCCATTCTTTTCCGTTCTGTTCATGCAAATTTGGGCCACTTTTTGGAGCGGATAACAATGGATGGAGCCACCCCCAAAATTTTGCTCATCCACTGTGTCCTTTTGCATACGTTTTGCATACGTTGGCCAGTGGGACCCAGCCTTAAGGGTGACAATGGGGGATAGTGAAGCAGCCGGGTCCCTATCTTCCCCTCTCTCTCCCCCACTGTGTGTGTAATGTGTCTATCTCAAAGCCTCAGCTGGTCCAAAGCCAGCAAGCTGGGCTGACATGTGAGAGCAGAGCCTTTTGCTGCACTCACTTGTAAGAGTCCAAATAATCTGGCAAAGACACCAGAGTCTATCAGGTAGACCTCCCACCTCCGCAGCACTCCTCTTGCAGAAAACTTCAATTCCCTGAGCTAAGAAGGCAAGGAGCTGTGCCTTGTCTCACCGAATTCTTAGGACTACCCCAAATGGTCCCAATTTGGCACAGAGAGAGTGGGTCCCCTGGCAATCCCCCTTTCCCTCGGTGCTCTGACTTCCCATGGCCCACCAATGGCCTAAACACCAGGTCAGACCACTAGAAGGCCACTTCCCCACTTCTCAGCTACGCTCCTGTGCTGGCCACTGCAGGACCCTCCACCTCCTTCCCCAAATTCTCCCTCAACTTTGAAACAACGAAGCCTGTTGCCGACACGGGTGCGACCGGGTGGGTGTGGCAGGGCCATCCAGGGGTGATTGTTCCTGATCCAACAATGGGGCTGTGGTCAGGAGAGGGAAGGGATGGCAGGCAGATGAGCCATGCTCCCTGGATGTCCCCCCACACCTCTACCCCCACCGGCAAGGCCCAGTAGCTGCGGTGAATCCCAGCTAAATGTTGCTGTACCGGAGGACAGGTGGAGAGGCTCGTTTTCTCCTGCTGCTGGGAAAG
The DNA here is from genome assembly GCA_015471245.1 of Laticauda colubrina. NCBI lineage: Eukaryota > Metazoa > Chordata > Lepidosauria > Squamata > Elapidae > Laticauda > Laticauda colubrina. The sequence goes on from BLBF01005235.1 coordinate 10,573, forward strand.
CAAGAGAGTCTTTCCCGGCACAGTGAAAAGTTTGCAATTTCCCCTCCAATAGGGAAACTGGTGGCTCTGGGTGGCAGAGAAGCAGATCACTTGAACCCTGTTGCGGTATCTGCTATCCCGCATCAGATGGGCGCCTCATGACAGGGAG
>BLBF01005251.1:0-10729 GCA_015471245.1 Laticauda colubrina
CAGTCAGGGTGCATAGTTCAGTCTTTATATGTGTCTTATCTGCCAGGTGTTTGGTTCTGGTAATTTGTACAAACTCAATACAGAAGCCTGATGATGGCAGATGAGATTCTGCTGAAACGTTGCTACAACTTTAAAAGCACTACAATGACGTGGGATAATACCCGAAGGAAGCTGAGCAGCGCGCACGCGCGCACACACACACACACACACACACACACACACACATTCATTCCTCATTAAAACGGTCCCCAATTTTACTCATGGCTCTTATCCAGGATATGGGGTTTTGAAAATAGCCGGAATTGGGAAAGAGCCAGTTCCTTACCTCTTACTTCAAGCTGCAGAGGGTCACTTAACTTTGAATACATAAAGGGTTTATTTTTAAGTTGATAGCAACAACTGTAGTTTCCTATGTGTTCCAACCTGATTCCCAAGATGGAAAACTCAGCCAAGGAACTGTTTGGTTTTGTCCTTTGGGAAGCTATGAAGTCTGTTGACTTATAGAGGGAGTAGTTCAGTTCATTCTTTGGCCCCTGGCAGTAAATCCAGACATCTGTATCAAGCATTTGCTGTCCCTTTGGTTCCATAAAGATGGCAGGCTCAGTGACCTTGGGGTCTAAAGGCAAGAAAACATTACATAAAGAGCAAAGGCATTAGAAGCACTAAATGACAAACCTTAAAAGGGGGCAATGACCTACAGTTTCCCCCCTCTTTTAGATTTATGCAAAATCACTAGTAAGACTGATGTAGCTGGGGAGGAATTTGCTGAATAGAAAAATAAACAGAGAAATAAGGATCATTGAACAAACAGCTTTCCTGAACTTGAACAACGCTTCATGTTCATTGTTAACTTGAAAATAATTGTTAATTTCCTGTGAAATTTTATCTTTAATCTGAACATTCCATAACAAGCTCATCAACTCCATCTAAACGTAATTTCTTAATCATTTTAGAACATAGAATAATAGAGTTGGAAGGTACCTCGGAGGTCTTCTAGTCTAACCCTATGCTCGAGCAGGAGACCCTATACCTTTTTGGGTAAATGGTTGTCCAATCTCTTTTTGAAAGCCTCCAATGATCCACATCTTCAGAAGACAAGCTATTCCATTGATTGATTCTCATTGTTAGGAAATTTTTCTTCTCCTCAACCCATTCATTCTTTCTCAAGTTTCTTTTACCATATGTTCATTTTCTTTATATGACCAAACTAAATATTTCTTTCATAGTGGTCTCTCATTTATGCATTTTTTTCAGTGTTTTTTTCGTTAATTCATTCATTCAAATTCTATGGCCACCCACTGGATCTAGATAACTTTAGGAAACTTACAACAATTAAAAACAGCAATCTAACAATATTTGATTATGTGCCATCAAATCTTTTTCAGTTCCTAACACCACATATTTCCAGCCACATACATCTACCTTATTCTATAATAAGGTATAAGGTATACCTTATTCTAAATTCATATTCCTTAATGCACCATGCAATCTTAATATATAATAAAAACAATTTTTTCAGTGCTTTATGCATTCGGTGTAATGTGCATTCTTTTAATAGGACTTAGGAAATAATGACATAGCAGATTTTGTATATAACTATAGCAGAAGCACTTAGACTTACATACTGCTTCATAGTGCTTTTTACAGCCCTCTCTAAGAGGTTTGCAGAGTCAGTATATTTGCTCCAACAATCTGAGTCCTCATTTTACCAACCTGAAAAGGCTGGAAGGCTGAGTCAACCATGAGCCTGGTGGGATTTGAACTGCCAAATTGCAGTCAGCTGGCAGTCAGCAGAAGTAGTCTGCAGTACTGCATTCTAACCACTGCACCACTGTGGCTCATACGAATGTATGTATCTATGTATTTATGTTCCTGGAATAAGTTTCTGTAGCAGTTAAAGGATCAGGCTAGAGACTGAGAGATTGCAAGTTCCAGTCCCTCCTTAGGCATGGAAGCAACAGGGGATCTTAGGCCAATCAACAGGACACTGTGAGCTCTAGTCCCACCTTAAGCAAACCAATAGAGGATCTTGAGCCAATCACTCACTCTCAGCTCCAAGAAGAACTGTAATGGCAAATCCCTTTGCCATTAACTGCTAAAGTCAGGAATCACAAATTAACTCAAGGGCCTTCATTCTACAGCATGAGCTTTCACAATATGATCATTACATTTGTATATTCCTTGATGTTCAAGAGAATAATAAGTTAACTGAATTGCAGATGCATGAAGAGATGAAGGAAAAAGAAAATTCTAATGCTAATATTTGTATTCTAAGTACAGAAAATGCAAAAATGCTGAACTCTCTTTTGTGAAACAACTATGAGGAATAGGAATCCACATCTTACCCATTATATTGATATATATTTCATTACTGAACTTTGAGTATATGTTCTGGTAGTTAACTTGATAGTCACAAAAGTAGATTCCTCCAACTGATTCTTGGGCACTGGGAATAGGAAATTCAGCTATTTGATTCTTGGAAACATAGTTTACTGATGCATCTAAAGCCTCTTTTTTGTAGAAGTTAAAATATGCAGTTGGGTAATATTCCTGTTTGCACTGGATGGTGGCTTTTTTCCGAAGGACAATCATGCCATTGGGGATTATTGAAATGGAGGGGCTGGGATAAAATTGATCTGAGTAGGAGAGAAAAAAAGAGAGATTTTAAAACTTCAATATTTGTAACAGCCCGAATCTTTAAAGTGGCTAGATATTTGCATTTCAGGAGGAAATAAACAACTACGATTAGGTCAAAACCTACCTGGGGAGGGAGGCAAGAATCAGGATAGGAACTATTTCTTTTAATAGTATGAAAAACATGACTTTCATACATTATCCTGTCTTGCTCCTGCAATTTAGAAGGCATTATTTCAAAGTCTCCTTACCTCCCCCCATGGAGAGATTGAGGTGGTTGGAAAAATGAGGAGGAATAAATGGGTTACAGCTCACGGGAGCATATTAGCTGATAAAGAGCAGACACTCGACCTGCTGAGCTTCGCTAAACAAGAAGCTCTGATTTGGAATGATCTCTCAAGACCTTGGCGGGAAAGAGCCTTGGGGAGAAAATGGAAATTTTCATTCTTTCTGCATTTGGGGGAATGCAAACTTTGATTTCGATTTATAGGTGTAGGAAATACAGATAGTCCTTGATTTCTGATCACAATTGAAGCCAAATTTCTGTTGCTAAGTGAGACATTTTATAGGTGAGTTTTGCCCCATTTTAAGACTTTTCTTTCCATAGTTGTTAAGTGAACCACTGTAGTTGTTAATTTAGTACCATGGTTGTTAAATGAACCTGGCTTCCCCATTGACATTGCTAGTCAGAAGATTGCAAAAGGGGATCACATGATCCCAGGAACATTGCAGCTGTCATAAATATAAGTCAGTTGCCAAGGCTCTGAATTTTGACCATGAAGATACTGCAGTGGTCATAAGTGTGAAAAGCGATCATAAGTTATTTTCTTCAGTTCTGTTGTAACGTCAAACAGTCATGAAACAAATTGTTGTAAATTGAGGTCAACTTGTAGCTAGGTTAGTCTTGTTGACAAAAGCAGCACAGAAAAGGACTTACCTCGCACAATGATAGAAACTATGTTGCTGTAGTCTGACCACAATGAATTTAACATATATATACATCTGTATCTCCCCTGATGTGATTGCTGGACATTGAAAATATGAAATTCAACCTCACTATGTATTGTATTCCTCATAATGTTTTCAGTAAACATTTCTTTCTGTAGAAAGAAAGTGGATATTCTTTCTAGGTTCCTCTCCTTCTTGCAACTGATACTTATATTCTCTCCCAAAGCAACCACGTTACTGGGATTCACCAGGATGGAAGGTTGGGGAAGATATTTTCCTGGATAAGAGGAGAAGACGAAAGAGGTTGTAACATGGAAAATCGGAAAGAAGTTGTTTGTCTAAGAGATTGGTAGATTATATTTATTTATTAATTTGTCAAACAAGTATTAGATAACAGATAACAAAGTATAAGCATGATTATTAATACATGAAATGGATGAATACAAGGGAACACTAGGATAGGGACAGTACAGCTGTTGATGCACTTATGCATGCCCCTCAAAGACCTCTTAGGAATGGGGTGAGGTCAACAGTCGACAGTCTAAGGTTAAAGTTTTGGGGGTTTGGAAAGAACCTTTTAGGCAACAAATGTGTGTGAGGTCTATATACGAAATTGTGCAAACTCTGAAACAGCATCAATATTTCCCTTGTTCAGTGACTCACACCCACATGAATTGCTACAGAGAGAGGGAGGGAGGGAGAGAGAGAGAATGGTTGTACTAATGCAAGATACTGTAGTTGTCTGAAAAAATAATAATTTGATCCCCTCTGGTTCCTATGGACTGAGAGATTCCCCCCATCCCACCTTCCATCTTAGTTTGGAGAGCACAGGGCAGAGTTTGAACATGGCCCTCTCTCCTCTAATTGTTAGATATTCAATGGGGAAAAGTCAGTGATCTAACATCCACCTTGTTTGGATTAAAATAATCTGTCTCCTGATAAAAATTGCAGCCAACCAAATATTAGGACAAGCAACTCAGAAGTTGTAACAAATTTTAGGACAAGTCTTGAGTAATGACTTTTGGAAACTCCATCCATATAATTCCTGTAGAATTGAGATGACAGGGACACCCTTAGTTCTCCCTTTGAAGTACCTGGCTCAGATTGTTGGTCTCAATTCATGCAATTTCATTAGACGCCTCATTGAAGAAAGCAATACCCAAGAAACGTGAACCCATCAATTGATATGACTATGCATTACTCAAGGGAGGGACTTCAGCACTTTTGATACTGCTCACCCTGAGCAGATCCTCTCCCTTCCTATCATCAAAAGCCCCAAGGATGAGAGTCCTATATTGGATCTCATCAGAAAACAGGTTATTTATTCATTTTTTCTTAGCTATTGTACAATCAAAGACCAAGAGAGAAAATCCTGCATTTTTCTGGAGGAGTTGTATATAATACAACGAGAGATGAGAAATACTGGACTTCCTATAAATTGTAAAATATATCTAGCTGTCCTGCTGGGATAAGAAAAATGGATTTGCTAAAGATTGATAAGCAGGAGATGGATGCAAAAATAGATGACACCTTTAGAATACACACAAGTTATGCAAAAAGACATAAATTTCCAAGAGAGGTATGCATGAGATTTTTGAAAAAGTCGATGGAGAGAAGAAATACTCAAGAAGACACAAGACGAACCATTACAATACAAGGGAAAAGAATTGGCTGCCTTGAAGCAGGTTCCTAGGAGAGTGAGGAACCTACAGAAACAATATAATTCTTGACTGTGATGCTGATTAAATATAATGTAAACTACAGATGGCTGATATCTGAGCAAATATTAGTCAATTGGAATGACAAAAGATACAGACTGGATTCACTAGACAAAGCAATGGAATTTTATGATCACCATTTTAACACAAATGAGGGACAGGAAGTGAGGGGAGAAATAGAATATAAATGTCTACAAGAAAACTACAGGAAAATACCAATCCAGCTCTCCACGATGGAAATATTGTTAATTTGGAAAAAAATTATAACTTATAAAGACATTTTAAATGAGGAAGGAGAACTTAAAGCCAGTCAGGAATAGCAAAACGAAGGGGTGGATCTAGCATGGTGGCCATACCTGCAAATACAATCTACATATGAGAAAGATGCCAAGACATGGAGTTTTTATAAAGAATTATCAGCACTCAATTGGATACTATTAGGGATAGATGAAAAATTAATAAAGGAACTATATAATTACTTAAAGGCAAAGGTTCTCCTCACACATACGTGCTAGTCGTTTTTGGCTCTAGGGGCCGGTGCTCATCTCCATTACAAAGCTAAAGAACCAGCGCTGTCCAAAGACATCTCTGTGGTCATGTGGCTGGCATAACTAAATGTTGAAGGCGAACGGAGTGCTATTACCTTCTCAACAAAGTGGTCCCTATTTTTTTTACTTGCATTTTTACATGCTTTCTAAGTGCTAGATTGGAAGAAGCTGGGACAAATAACGGGCACTCCGTTATGCAGCACTAGAGATTTGAACCGCTGAACTGCCGACCTTTTTGATCGAAAAACTCAGCGTCTCAGCCACTGAGCCACTGTATCCCCTTATACAGTTACTTATTAAGTATTAAAATGGAAGATGAACAAGTGAAAGAAACAATGATAGTATGGGCAAAAAACTTTGGCTATATCATACAAGTAGAGAAATGGTAAAAACTTTGGGATAGGAACTATAACAATGGCCACCTCATATAAGGAATACCTATACAAGATGTTTTATAGGTGGCATTTGCAAGGCTAGCAAAGATGTCCAAAATATGTCTGCCAAATATTGGAAATGTAATCAGACTCCAGATATTTATTATTATATGTGGTGGACATTTGTGAAGGCAAAAAAATTGTGGACAAATAAAGGGGAAATAACTAATACATGATTAGAAAAGACAATGAAGCAGTGTATAGATCTAACGCCAGAAATATTCTTGTTAGGTATACTACTACAAAGCTACAATAAAGGGACTATATATTTAATACTTCATGTGTTGATAGCAGTGAGAATCATATTTGCACAATATTGGAAAAATGAGGATACCTCTCCCCAGATGAAAATATAATTCAGAAAATATTAGACTGTGCAGAGATGGACAGACACACATTAAAAATAAAATATAAAGCAGATACAGAATATTACTCAACATGGGATATGTTTTATCAGTGGTTGGACATAAGAGGTAAAAATTAGAAGAAGAAAGTTTATTACTAAGTAAAAGAAGAGTCAGTATAACTAAGAATATAAATAAGTTCACGTAATTATTTTTGCTACTATAATAAAGTTTTTTGCTATTATTATCAGAACATGTGTTATTTCTCTGTTAAACAAAATGAACCCAGACAACACAGTGTTTTCAAAGTATCTATGTATAATTAAAATATGAAAGAAAAAAATATATTAAAAAAGAAAAAAATTGATTTGTTTGGGGAGACCCTGATGCGTAATTCTCATTCTGCATCCATCCAAGTTGCATGTTTAATGAGACTCACCTTCAGCCATCCATCTATACTGAGTCAGCCACCATCCTGGGGGAGACAAAATGATTCCATTAGGACAAAGGTCTCCAAACTTGGCAACTTTAAGACTTGTGGACTTCAACTCCCAGAATTCTATGCTGGCTGGAGAATTCTGGGAGTTGAAGTCCACAAGTCTTAAACTTCTGCATTAATATCAAATATCTGAGGAGCAGAAATTGACTGGATCGGCACTATGTCGCCATCCCTACTGCTCCCTTCTTCCATTTACCAGTAATACCAACCCAGGAACAGATTGAAAACAAGCCTCATGCTGGGATTTTTATAGGCAGCAGAACTTCTGGCTTCTTAGGTCTTCTGTCTTGTCCTGTCTTGATGCTCAGAGGAACAAATTGGTGCTGAAATACCACAGAAATTTATGGAAAATATCATGCACACTCCCAAAAGCAGCTTAATTCAGACAACAGCCTCCTTATTCTGTCTGAGGATTCTTTAAACTTCCACAGTTGTGAAAGAAAAGAAAGAAGAAAAATAGAGGAAGTGGTAACAATCTATGGGTGTGTTGAAATGGAGGAACTGAAGGATCATTTGCAAGAGACCCAGAGCTTTAAGGCTCCATGACATTCCTTTTGAAATGGGGGAAACAACCCCTCCCCGCAGGCCCAGAGGTGGATTACCAAGTTTTTCTCCCATTGCCAACAGATGGAAGAAAATAGACCTACTTATAAATGTGTGAACGAGAAAAGATATGAAATAAAAGACTATAACATAACTAGAACCCTGGAAATCTTTAAAAAAAAGGGGGGGGGAGCTGTAGCAAGAGGATAAACGAATACAATATCTTGGGACTGTTGGGTATTGACTGTGACAAAGAAACAGAAGGATTAATAAGGAAAATAGAGACAAACAGAGACTTTTGGCAAGGATTGCAATAAAAAAAATTGAAGTTCAATAACTCAAAAATTTAATTTGATTTTATTTGATTTTAATGTTTAATTTGATTTAAAAAATGGAAGAAATAAGTAAAGACTTTAAGTCGGAATTGCAAATTGTGAGAGGAATGTTAAAAGAAAGAAGGGGATTATTGGATGCACTGGAAAAAAAAATAATGGCGATGCAGTCCACAGAGGAACAAAGGAAATCCAGAGAGGAGGAGTTAAAGGAAGAGGAAATTGGCTCAGATGAACATGTAGAACAAGAGACATTGCCAAAAGATATTAAAGGAATCAAAATTATGACACTGATGACAGAGGTAATAAATAAAAGAGAAAACATTCTCAGGATTGGAGCCTTGGTGGCGCAGTGCTTAGAGTGCAGTACTGCAAGCTACTCCCACTGCAATTTGGCAGATCAAATCCCACCAGACTCAAGGTTGACTCAGCCTTCCATCCTTCCAAGGTGGGTAAAATGAGGACCCAAATTGTTGGGGGCAATAGGTTGACACTCTGTAAACTGCTTTGAGAGGGCTGTAAAGCACCATAAAGCAGTCTAAGTGCTAGTGCTATCAAACAAAAGAAGAAGAAATCGTATCAGAAGAAACTTCAAAAAAGAGAACAGGAAAGGGCGGGGGAAAAGATGGGTGACTGGCAGATGGAAATAAAAACAATATTAGAGAAAAAAAGAGGGATAAAGAAGAAAGACCGGGGAAGCTTAGAAAAGGGAAAGCTGGCTAAAACTAACAGAAATGGTAAGGCCAAGAGATCTAGAGATAAGAGTTTGACATCGTATAAAAGGGGGATACCACATGGGAATGTATTTTGGTATTTTTTTAATTAGAAATGTAGATTGGGAAGATTTGAAGTTTAAAATTTATTGGGAATTACCCTAAGAGTATTATATAACTATATATGAGAAAAGTGAAGATGGAGTGAGAGGCATTAAGAGGGTTCTATTGTTATTAATCCTTTCTTTTTCATATATGTATGCATGTTTGTGTGTGTGTATATATATATTTATTAAGTTTTTGCGGGTACTTACATGTATGCTGTTCGGGTATTATCCCACGTCATTGTAGTTGTGCTTTTAAAGTTGTAGCCACGTTTTGGCAGAATCTCATCTGCCATCATCAGGCTTCTGAATTGAGTTTGTCAACTCAATACAGAAGCCTGATGATGGCAGATGAGATTCTGCCGAAACATTGCTAGAACTTTAAAAGCACAATTACAATGATGTGGGATAATACCCGAAGGAAGATGAACAGCATATATATAATATATGTAATATATATGTGTATATATATATATATGTTTTTTTAAGTTTTCGCGGGTACTTACATGTATGCTGTTCAGCTTCCTTCGGGTATTATCCCACATCATTGTAGTGCTTTTAAAGTTGTAGCAACGTTTCAACAGAATCTCATGTCACTACAATGACGTGGGATAATACCCGAAGGAAGCTGAGCAGTATATATATATTCCATGGAATATATTCCATTCTTCCATGAACAGGTTTGCAATGACGGGTGACAGTGGTGATCCCATAGGGGCTCCTTCAATTTGCTTGTATCTTTGTCCTTTGTATATGAAATATGTGTTGGTTACACCAGCTTACAAATTTCTTATGCATAAGCAAACCATCGAAAAATAACTTGCAAAAAGATGAATTCAGAGTGCTACAAACCCTGAAAAATGATAACAGCATAATAATACTCCCAGCAGACAAAGGGAATGCCACGGTAGTAATGGATAGAAAAGACTACGAAACAAAATTGACAGACCTACTCCAAGACTCCACATACAAACCTATAAACACAGACCCAACCACATATCTGGAAAAATTAACCAAGAAGAAAATTATAACCAGCCACATAAGCAAAGAAATCCAACAGACGATCATCCCAAGAGAAAAATCTTCTAGATGGCCCAAATTATACGGCCTCCCAAAAGTACACAAAGAAGGCATACCTCTCAGACCCATAGTCAGCTCCAAAGGAGCACCATTACAAAACCTAGCTAAACACTTAGCAAAACAACTAAAGCCTCATGCTGAAACCGCAGCTTCATATGTACAAAACTCATACCACTTCTTAGGAATGATCAAAGATCTACACGCGGAACAAGAAGATCTGCTTGTAAGTTTCGACGTGGTTTCACTATTCACTCAAATCCCGATAAAAGAAACTCTTGAAATCATCAAAAATAAATACCAACCAGCTAAAGACCTCATGGAACTAACAGAACACTGCCTAACCAACACATATTTCATATACAAAGGACAAAGATACAAGCAAATTGAAGAGCCCCTATGGGATCACCACTGTCACCCGTCATTGCAAACCTGTTCATGGAAGAATTCGAATCCAGAGCCCTGGTTAATGCCACCCACAAACCCAAACTATGGCTAAGATACATCAATGACACATTTGTGATTTGGCCCCATGGAAAAGAAAACCTAAACAATTTCCTAACACACCTAAACAGCACACACCCCAACATCAAGTTCACCAGGGAAATGGAAATAAACAAACAACTACCATTCCTAGATGTACTAATCTACAAAAGAACAGATGGCACACTGGGACACACCGTATACCAGAAGAAAACACACACCAACCGCTACCTCAATGCCCAATTCCACCACCACCCAGCACAGATAAATTCCGTGGTGAAAACACTAATTACCAGAACCAAACGCCTGGCAGATAAGACACATATAAAGACTGAACTATGCACCCTGACTG
>BLBF01005252.1:0-10527 GCA_015471245.1 Laticauda colubrina
CAAGCTAAACAGAATGTGCAGCGTTAGTCAGATAGGCACACAGATAAATGAGTGAGCTAAGCTTGTATGTTTATTAACATACAGTAAAAATAACAGATACGCTTGTGCTATCAAGAATATATTTTATTCCAGTATAAGTTTATAGCATAGTCAAAAACAGTCCAATATTCATTTACCATGTAGTCAGTCCATTCAGGGATATTCAGTTAGCAAAGTCCATGTAGAATATCCTATATCAGTTCACATAAATCAGTCCGTTGTTGTCTCTCCCGTTCAAGCAATGCAGTCTTGCTTCCAAGCAGTAATCAGGGATCATCAAAGCCAGAGAGAGAGAGAGCAAGCTGTAGCCTTGCTACTTTTATATGGTTTTCATAACCACACCCACAGTTGCTATTTTACAGTTAAAGCTGCATACACTAACTATGATTCATAGTTAGTATTTCACCTAAAACAGTTAGGGTGAACAATGTTATCCCTAACAGGACTGTTACCCATAAAGCTAGGTTAGTAGCTCAAGGATTTAATCAAACTGCATCTGATTATGATGAAGTTTTTGCACCAAGCCTTAAAGCTACATCTTTAAGAGCAGCATTAGTGTGGGCAGCTAAGAAAAACTATATCATTAACCATTTAGATGTAGAAACTGCTTATCTACATGCACCATTGCAGCACACTATATATTTAAGAAAACCAATTGGTATAAAAGACAATAAAGTAAATAGTAATGATTGTTGGAAACTCAAAAAGAGTCTTTACGGGTTGAAACAATCTGGGTTTGAGTGGAACCAATATACTGTGAAAGAGTTAAACAATATAGGTTTTAAATCTGGTTTAGCAGATCCGTGTGTGTTTAAAAGAGAAAATAATGGAACGGTGTCATTATTATTATTATTTACAGATGATATTGCTTTGATAACTAAGACTAATAATGAAGCTCATGAGATTATATCATTATTAGCCAAAAAGATAAAATTAAAGCATTTAGGTGAAATTAAAAGGTATCTAGGATTGACAATTAATAAAACAAATAATGGTTTTAAGATATCTCAAGAAGATAAAATTTGCCAATTAATTAAAACGTTTAAAATGGAACTTTGTAAACTGGCAAAGACTCCAATGAGTCAGGAAGTTTGCCAAACTAATGATCAAAGTCCCAAATTTGATAAGTCCATATATCAATCTTTGATTGGTAGCTTATCATATATAAGCAATTGGTCAAGGCCAGATATAGCTAATAGTGTAAATCAGCTGGCACGTTTTAATTCAGATCCAAAACAATGTCATTGGCAATCATTAAAAAGAATATTAAGATATCTTAAGGGAACAATGAACCATGCATTGTATATAGAACCAAAGGGTGATTTGAGTCTTAGTGCTTATGCAGATGCAAGTTTTGCAACTGATATAAACACTAGAAAATCAACATCTGGGATGGCTATATTATTTGGTAAGACACTAATAGGGTGGAGGTCAATCAGACAACAGCATATTAGCTTGTCCACGACGGAAGCTGAATTTTCATGTCTGTCATTATTATGCACTGACTTGATTTTCTACAAACAGTTATTATTAGACATGGGTATAACTGTAAAAGATTCCATTATTGTGTACGAGGATAACCAAGCAGCTATAAAGTTAGCTACTAGTATTGCTGTAAAAACTAGATCAAAACATACTGATTTAAGATATTTAAATGTAAGAGAATCAGTGAAGAGTGGAATAATTAAATTGGAATACTGCATGACAGAAGAAAACATTGCAGACCAATTTACAAAAGCTCAAGGAGCAACTAAGTTTAAAGAGAGTTGTGAAAAATATAATTTAAAGATGTAAATGATTCATAGTTATTATTTAACCTAAAAGGGGAGAATGTTAGGGATAACATTGTTTACCCTAGCTGGTTTAGGTGAAATAATAACTATGATTCATAGTTAGTGTATGTTATAGTGTCTGCAGCTTTAACTGTGGAAAAGTAATTAAGGGAGTGGTTATGAAAACAATATAAAAGTAGCTGGATTACAGCTTGCTGGCTCTGGCTTTGATGATCCCTGATTACTGCTTGGAATCAAGACTGCATTGCTTGAACGGGAGAGACAACAAAGGACTGATTTGTAAGTGAACTGACATAGGATATTCTACATGGACTTTGCTAACTGAATATCCCTGAATGGACTGACTACATGATACATGAGTATTGGACTGTTATTTGACTATGCCATTAACTTATACTGGAATAAACTATATTCTTGATAGCACAAGCGTATCTGTTATTTTTACTGTATGATAATAAACATACAAGCTTTGCTCACTCATTTATCTGTGTGCCTATCTGACTAACGCTGCACATTCTGTTTAGCTTGTCTCCCTAACCCTGGTTGGGGAACCCAGGCTTAACAGTTGGAAAAAATTATAAAAAATCATATAGACTTGAAACCAGAGATATTTTTTACTGGGAATTTTACCTGAAATATAAAGGAAAGAAGTGAAATATCTGATTGTAAATGTATTAACAGCAGCTAGGATTGTATTTGCCAAAAACTGAAAAAATGAGAAAATACCATTGCAGGAGGAAATTATTAAGAAAATATTGGAATGTGCTGAAATGAGTAGATTGACATTTGAAATTAGAGAACAAGATGATAAACAATTTTATAAAATTTGGGATCTATTCTATAGATAGTTAGACAATAAAATATAGTAACAAAATATGTAGACTGTTAGAAAATACTAAATATGTAAAGATGTATTTTTTTATTATATCTACAAAATGATTGTAGGATAGATTTGAGATGATAATATGAACTGTCATAAAACAAATTAAGCAAAATATGGATTATCTCGTAAAACGTGAATGAATAATAGTATAGTCAAATGATTGATTAACAATGATATTAATGTAGTTAATATTTAATTGACAATATGAGAATATCTACAATATAATTGTAATTGAAGACTACGAAGTGGAAACACAGAACAATTTGTAAACCAACCGACACACTATATGTATATATATGGAAGATGGCTTGATGTTTTTATGTTTTTTTGTCTATGTCTGTCTTAAAAAAAAACCCGTAAAGAACACAAAATACTTATTATTACAGATACTGACTGCTGCCAGCATCGCCTTTGCCCAATGTTGGAAACATTTAGATAAGATTTTGACAGGTACTGATGAAAAGGTGATTAAAAAATTGTATGGATATTTATTAGAAATTAAACTAGAAGAAGAATAAGTTAAAGAAACAATGATTGCTTGGGGAAATAATTTTGGATATGGGATTGATCTAGAGAAACTGGTTATACCAAAAGTTATGAATTGTGCTGAAATGGATAAATTAATGCTGAGTTTAAAAGATAAAGAAGCTTCAATATTTTATAAGGTATGGGAACAATGGTATTGCTGGATAGATTGGAGATAGATTAAGGATAGGTAATTATTAAATATAGAATATAGATAGAATAAGAATATAATTATGCACAAATTATTATATGTAAATATTGCACAAATTATTGTCATACGATAAGCACCACAAACAGCTGTTATTGAGTGATATATTTTTTATATGTTTAATGTAATAAAAATTCAATAAAGTTTATTTTTAAAAAATATATCTCTGGTTTAAAGTCAATGTCTTTTTGCATTATTTCCAACCATATGTGGATTGTAGTCCAATATCTTTTCGCCTCTATGTATGTCCACCACATATGGTAAAATGAACCTGGTATCTGATGACATTTCCAACACTTTTTGGATTTATTCTTCAACATTCTTGCTATTCTCATTGGGGGTAAATGCCACCTTTTATACATCTTATACAAATTTTCTTTATATGCTGTTGACGTTATCATTTTATAATTTTGAGACCATAATTTTTGCCATTTCTCTAAATCAATCCCATATCCAAAATTTTTCCCCATGCAATCATTTTTCCTTTAACTTATTCCTTTTCTAATTTAACCTCTTGTAAATATCCGTATAATTTTTTAATCACCTTTTCATCAGTACCTGTTAAAATTTTGTCTAAGTCAGTCAATTTATCATAAAAATCTTCTATTTTGAGATCTTTATCATATCTAGAGTGTATTTCATATTATTTGCACAAATGAAAACCAATTCATCCTTATACCTTGTTTTTCCAGTTCTTGCATAGATTTGAGTTCACCCTTTTCATTCAATATTTCGCCATATCTAACTGTTCCATTTTATATATTACTGGATATGAAAATGCTTCTATAGTTGACAGCCAGACTGGAATTTTTAAATAATGTTGCCTTTTAATCTTCTTTCAATTTAATAACAAAGCTTCTCATATATAATGTCTTCTAAAATAACCACATGTTTTAGATCGCTTGTACCATAGGAAGGCATGCCACCCCAACAACAAGTCATGTCCTTCAAGTGCAATAAACTAGTTATTTCTTTGTGAAATCTATTCCTTGACCCACATCAAAGTTGTCGCTTGATAATATAACTCCCAACTTGGCAGGCCATTCTAGCATCTTGCAATAATTTTAATTTTATTCTCGCTTTTCCCCCCTGCCAAATATATTTCAACACTATTTTATTGAAGTCCTCGAAATACTCTTTCCCTAATCTAACTGGAATTGTCTGGAACAAACATAAAATTCTAGGTAATATATTCATTGTAATTGCTATTCTCCCTATTAATGATAGTTGTAAATTTTTCCACTTTGCCAAATCTGTCATGATCTGTTGTTTGAGTTTATGATAATTATTCTCTTTGAGTGTACCACATCTTGCTGTCAAGTATATTTCCAAGTATTTTACCTTATTTGTGACCTGGATCTTCAAAGTTTCCGCCAATTCTTCCCTCCGTTTTACTAACATGTTCTTTGTCAAAATCTTTGTTTTATCTTTGTTTATCTTTAAACCTGCTACCATTCCATATTCCTCTATCCTTTCTATCAACTTAGTTGCTGTTTCTAATGGATCTTCTATAATAAAAATCAGGTCATCTGCAAATACTTGTAATTTGTATTCTTCCTTTTTAATTTTCATTACATTTATTTCTTTCTTTTCTGTAATATCTCTATTTAGTACTTCTAGCATTAACACAAACAACAGAAGTGACAGTGGGCAACCTTGTCTTGTACCTTTTTTTATATCAATGCATTCTGTCAATTCCCCATTTATCATTACCTTTGCTGTTTGTTCATGATATATAGCTTCTATGGCTTGGATAAAATTCTTTCCAAAGCCCATATGTTCCAACTGTAATAACATAAATCACCAATTTATGTTGTCAAAGGCTTTCTGTGCATTTTAAAATATCAGAGCTTTTGTTTTTCAGAATTTCATAATATTCCAATGTGTCCAGAATAATTCTCATATTATCTTTAATGTGTCTCTTTGGTAAAAACCCATTTTGATCAGGATGAATAAAGTTATTGAAATATCTTTTGAGTCTTTCTGCCATTATTGAAGTGAACATTTTATCGTCTGAGTTCAATAGGGAAATAGGTCTATAGTTCTTGATTTTTTGCAGGTCAACTTCCTCCTTTGGCACAAGTGTAATATATGCTTGTGACCATGATTTAGGTATCCTCTTCTTTCGCATGACTTCATTCATAACTTCTCGAAGTAGAAGATTCAACGATTCCTGAAATGTCTTATAAAATTTGGCTGGCAATCCGTCCGGGCCAGGTGCTTTTCCATTATTTTGTTTTTTTAATGCCATCATCATTTTTAACTCCATCATCATTATATTTCCTTCGAACATCACTTCAATATCTTTTGGTATCTGAGGTAAATTCACTTTCTGCAGATATTGTTTAATTCTTTTCTCCTCTATGATCTCTTGCTCATACAGTTTTCCATAATAGTCCTGTATATTTTTTTTCTTCTCTCTATTTCCATAACAAATTTGCCCTTGATCATCTATCAATTGTATTATTATTTTTGTTCATTCTCCTTTTTCAATTTACATGCTAACCATCTACCTGGTTTATTTGCATCTTCAAAATATTCTGTTTAGCACCTCTAATTTTCTGTGCTAATTCCTCTTTTTTCATTAGCCCCATTTTATGTCTAATTGTGTCCATTTGTATTTAATGTCCTTTTTTAATGGTGATTTCTGTAACTCTTTCTCAAGTCTCTTATAATCATCCTCTTGTGTTTTCAAAGCCTGTCTTTTCTTCTTATTTCTTATCTTTATATAATCTATTATCAGACCCCTGCAATAGGCCTTCATTGTATCCCAAAGGTTTTGTATTGTTGTATCCTCTGTTTTATTTTCCGTTTTATTTTCTTTAAAACATAAATCCAATTATTTCTCCATTTTCTGTGTAAAGTCCTTTTCTTTTAGTATGGTATTGTTTAAAGTCCATCTCAATCTTTTCCTTTGTCCCTTCCACTTAATTGTCATTGGATTATGGTCTGCCCAAATACCTGCTTCTATATCAATTTCCTGTATATTAGTAGTCAATTCCATTGACATCCATATCATATCTATTCTAGACCATGATGAGTGTCTATTTGAATAAAAAGTATATTGTCTATTTTTAGTATTTCTTTCTCTCCAAGCATCTTTTAACTTTAATTCATCTGTCATTTTGAAGAAAGATTTTGGAAGAGTCTTTCTACTTTGCTTTATTGTTTTCTGTGTTTTATAGTCCAATTTCTCATTAGAAATTCCATTGAAGTTCCCCATCATGCACATATTAGCATAGTCTAGATCAATTATTGTCCTGTGTAATTTTCTATAGAATTATTCTTGATTATCATTTGGAGCATAAATTGCTATTAAAAGTAATTTCACATTATTGTCTATTATTTCCACCATCAAGATTCTTCCATCATCATCCATATAAATTTGTTCTGCTGTAATTGTGTCTCTAATATATAAGACTACTCCTCTTTTCTTGCATTGTGTCAACGAAGTAAATATTTTCCCTAGTTTTGGCTGCATCAGCATTTGTTCATATTGTTTGTTAATATGTACTTCTTGTAGGCAAATTATGTTGAATTTCAGTTTTTCTAATTTATGAAATATTTTTCTTCTTTTAACACCCAAGTTAAGTCCATTTATATTAATTGTAATCAATTTTTTCTCTTCCACATTTATACTTTATAAGAGGGATTTATTGCTCTAGTAGATCTCTATTCTCATTGTTCTCTAGGTTCCACTCTGCCTCTTACAGCACCTTGTTCTTTTTCAATCACTTCTAGGCATTTCTCTTGGAGTCTAATTATTTCTTCTTCTCTTTCCCTCTCTTCCTCTTTCCCTCTGAAGTACTCTGCATGAAATAATTCTGCTTTTACAATTGAATCTATTCTGTCTTTGTTCTTGCCATATAAACACAAGGCCTTCTGGTATCAGCCATCTGTAATTCACGCCTTTCTTAAGTAATGTTTTAGTCAGGAATTTATATTCTCTTCTCATCTCTCTCACTCTTCTAGGTACTTGTTTCAGAACCACAGTCTCCTTGTCTTTTATTTCAGTGTTTTCTCTCTTGCTAAGATAGCAGCAGTCTTATATTTGCTCAAAGCATTTTGTTGCAGCTTGCTGAAAAAATCAAAACAATCATTGCCATAATCAAGATACAGCAAAATACAATTCAAGTTTCCTTGTAGTAAATTTAAAAAAATCAAGAGTGTTCTTGTTACAATTCTCCAAACATTTCTAAAACAAAATAAAAATCTATAGCCAATATATCCACTGAAAACTGAAGGTCCAAGCATACATGAACAACATGTCCAAGTTCTTCTCTCAGTGGTCTAAGACAGGTGTCCCCAACCCCCGGAACAGGTGCACCCCAAATCCATTAACACTGCTACTTCCTCCCCCTTCCCTCAGCTGGGGATAAACAGTCTTAGGGGTAGAGCAAGTGGTTCAATTGGGTTGCTTACAGTGGTTCGTCTTCAGGATCACTTTCAGACTGGCTCAGGTCTCCTCAGGCATTGGGGATTCTTCCTCTGGGTTTGGGGGGACCGAAACCTCACAGCTTCTCAGGGCAGTTTCTTTTCCTCGAGGGTTGGATTTTCCAGGTTTCCCCCCTGGCTTTCTGGCAGGGGTTTTTGAACGGCATTATGCTGCATGGTGCTCCTCTTTTCCACACTTAAAAGAGCCAGATGGTCTTGAAGTCATGGTGGTTTGGGGTTTGAACAACTCTCATTTTTCTTGGGGTGGGGATCTTCTCCAAACTCTGCTGCTGTGATACTGGTTACGGGACATGTCTATCTCCGCCTCCTCTGCCATCAGGTACCATTCATGCAGGAGATTTAGGGACCCACGGGCCAGGCAGGCAGTATACAGGTAGTCGTTGAGTCCATCTTTGAACCAACAGACTAGGATATCTTCTGGCCAGTCGACTCAGCCGGCCAGGTCCCGAAATTCCTCGGTGTACATGGCTACTGGGCCTTGCTTTACGATTCTAATGCAGTTGCAAGCTTTTCGATTGGCGAGGGGGTCTTTGAAGCATTGGCATAGTACTGTCATTAATCAATCGAGTTTCCTCAGCTCTGGGGCGCTAACATTGTGGAGGTTTTCCATCCATCTGGTGGTTGCCCCTTCTAGGGCCTCAGTGATGACTCACACTCAGGTCCCCTGGGTCAGGAAATTCTGCCCATATTCTTTCACCAGGAAGAATCCCAATTTCTGAGGGTCCCCATTGAATTTTACCCCCAAGGGTAGGACCTCTCTCTGTAGTTGTATGTCTCTGGGTTGGCCAGGGTTAATCCCCTGCTCTGGAGTGGCAAAGGGTCGGGTACCTGGCATGGCTGCTGGTCCTCCAGTTTGTTCCATTGCTGTATCATTCTCTGCTGGATCAGGTGTGATGGCTCGGATTCTCTCAATTTCTGGTTCACTAGCTCTCCTTTGTTGGAGACCTGGTTCATCTCACACATTGAGGCCATCCAGGGCTTCCCTCACAAGGCAATTTTTGTACATTTCAGTTGGTCATCTGCCAGTGGATCCGCGACCCATTCTTCCTGATCAGAAAGGGCCTCCAGCTCCATTTTCCACCTGGATTTACGGCTACCATGGGTGAGGGCTACTCCCTTGGTTCTTCCATCCCAGTTGTTTCTCTTTCCTATGCCTATAGACCATCAGGGCTTCGTGGAATTTTCGCAGGCAGCTTCAATGTCTTTGATGGGGTACACAAAATCAGTGTCTGGCTGAGTAGTTGTTGAAGTTTCTCCCCAGCATTTGGCTTCCCCTTGCTCCTTGCTGTGTTTAGAAATTTTTGCAGGGTCCCCTCAGTATAGTGAAGTTCTTTTCAAAAAAAAATTTCCTCTCCTGGTTGACCTCTATTGCAGATCCTGCTTTATGTTAGGACCAGACTTTTTCCTCTTCAACTAATAAGAATTAACTTCTGAAAGCTAGGTACTTCAAAAGGAATTCTTTATTGAAAGGAAGGGATCTAGGTACTAGCCAAAGCAGGATTTAAAATGCCTCCAGGCATACAGTGTATTTTGATGTGGATTTATTCAAACAAACCAACAACATTTTAATTCCCCCCCCTACTTTTCTGGGAACGTATCTTAGAAAAGTTTCCCAGGAAGTTTCTTTCAGAGCTGGAATTTTTATGGTCCCTTCTCCTCTTGCTGTCTCTCCAAAAGGTGACAAGGTTCCAGGCTTCTGGGCTCCAGCCCTCAGTTGTATATCATGTGCAAGTATACAGATTCAGTGCAAGAATTAAAATATTCAGGTTACATCAAAAAGGATTACTTGTACCAACTCTCCCCCCTTTTCTTCTTCCATTGAAGAATGGCAGATACACGGATCTGACAAAAATTCCCTTCCCTCCCCCCTCCCCCAGTCCACAAAGCCAGAAAAACTAGGGAACTCTGGTCTAAGACCATGTGCAGAAGGATTACAGGGGTTATTCAAAATCAGCAAATAGAACTTCCCAAATCAGTGCATGTGGCTCAGAGCTGTCAGTGTGTGTGGTCCCCTTCCAGCCTTTCTATTCTCACATCCTGACCATCCAACTGAATTCATACAATTCCACCACCAAACTAAATTCTGAGTTTGTTTTATGATTTTTGCATGACTTGGAACCTGACGTGACTCTTTCAGGCCTGGAGGTTCTTCTATATCAGCCTCCTCTTTGAATCTAGCTTACTTTTTTGGTTATATTGTCAATCCATAAGTTGCCTCTTCTTGAGTTTTTCCATGTGTTAGAAGCCAGAGATGGTAGGTGGCTTCAGCAAGTTAGTTATTCCAATTCCTGCTCAGTCTAAAGGAAGCGATAGGCCAACATCAAATGGAGGAAGAAGAGGAAGGAAATAGTAATAGGCTGCACCTTAATGCATCCAGAGTTAGTTTTCTTTTCCAAACTCACAAGTCTACTGGCATTTATTTTCAATCATTTGGCACCAGTAATACTTAGTGGCCCTTCAGTCTATTATGGTTTTTCCTCTGTCTTTTTCAGACTATTAAAGCAGAAGTATGTCAAATTATTTTCTTAGCAAATACAATAAAAGCCACCATCCAAGTTCAGGTCTAGTCAGAAATAAACCCAATGTTGAGACTTCATTTCTCTCTCTCTCCTCCCCCCCCCCCC
>BLBF01005267.1:0-12696 GCA_015471245.1 Laticauda colubrina
TTGGCTGTGTTCTGATTGGCTGGGGGTGTGTTCTGCTTAGGTGGGGGCTTGGTTGTGCTCAGGTTAGTGTTAGTTGCTGGGGGATTTGAGCTGGTGAGCTGTGATTTTGTTGTTTGGCTTCGTGTTCGTGGTCGTGCCACATCTTCATGGTGGGTGTCAGTTTGCTTCTTGTATGGGTCAGAGGGGTTTGAAGCGGGTAGTGGTGCAGCTGCAGTATGGTTTCTGGTTCGTGGTCGTGTCTCCTCTTCTGTGTGGGTGTGAGTCTTTTTTCTGTGTGGAAGTGTGGTGGTGGCATCTTGTGTGGCACTTGCGGGTGTGGGTCTGGTGTCATTCTTCAAGTTAGTTACTCGTTTATTACTGAGGGCAGGTTTCCAAATGGTTGGTAGGCGGGAGGTATCATCTCGTCTATTCATGCTGTGTGGGCGTTTCTCTATCTCTATGGCTTCTCTGATTATTCTGTTGTTGAAGTGTTCGGTTTTGGCGATGGTTCTGGTATTTTTAAAGTCAATTTCATGTCCTGTGGCTTTGAGGTGTTGGACCAGGGAAGAGGTCAGTTCTTCTTTTTTGATTGAGTTTTTGTGTTCTTCAATGCGTGCACTAATTCTTCTGTTAGCTTGTCCTATGTATGTGCTGGGGCAGGCAGTGCAAGGGATTTCGTATACTCCTTGGTTTTCTAACTCGATTTTGTCCTTAGGGTTTCTCAGGATGGTGGATATTTTTCTGTTTGTGCAGAATGCTGTTTTAATGTTGTGTTTTTGGAGGATCTTGCTGATTTTGTCTGTAGTGCCTTTTATATATGGGAGGAGGGCTTTGCCATTCTCTTGTTCTCTGTCTTGGCTTTTGGTTGGGGTTTCTTTTTGGATTAGGTGGGTAATCTTCTTTTTTGGAAATCCATTGGTTGTAAGTACATTAGTGAGGGTGTGTAGTTCGGTTTTTAAGTGTTGTTCATCGGCTAAGCATGCTAACCAACCCCCCTACCAATCAGAACACAGCCAAACCCCCACCCAATCAAGTCACACCCCCACTAGCAGTTAAAAGGAAGAAGCAGCTGCAAGCTCACATTACTCTGAGAAGCACAGAGCTGAAGAAACAAGCCTGAAGATGATGAATGAGACTTCATCGAAACGTTGCCTAGATACTTCCAATTCTACGCGGGAGAAAACCCGAATAACCAAAGATCCATATATATATATATATATAGATATGTATGTATGTATGTATGTATGTATGTATATGTATATGTATATGTATATGTATATGTATAAACTTTAGAACTAATTCAATCTTACTCTGCTACAGTTGTATATGGGATTAATCTTCCATTCCAGAAACATTCAAAAATAGCGTTTTCCCCTCTGGCTCCTTTTTCTATTATATAACCTTCCTCTTCTTCATCTTCATCATCTTCATCTCTCAATTCTAAATTTAAAAGTTATTTTGATATCATTGTATGTAGAAATGCAAAATAGAATAGTTTGCCAAAATTATGGAAAAGAAATGCAAACAAGATGCCTACTTAAAATTCTTCTTCAAAAATTGACAATAAAATTGATTTCTAATACAATCAAATGAGAAGTTTATGTATAAGGAGAGTATTGTATAACTGTGCTTGGTTCCTATAATTAAACTGTATATTAGCCAACATTTTGGCTTGAAAAAGCTGGTACTGTTGCTTTAGAGGCCAAGATATTATCAAGCACGTACTGTACATCCACCAATAGTTGTGGCTGGCTGCTAAAAACTGTCAACTTTGCAGGGTCTAAACAAGAAGCACAACCAGATAACTAAGCTTCCTTTATTATAAGGTTACATTAACAGAATCTTGGCAGACTGAAATTATTTCCCTCCTGGTTTCTTTTTTGTCTCTGGAAAATGTAAAGGATTCCTTCTGAAACGTTTTGCATGCACCTGTGGACTGAACTGCTTTATCAGACCATTATCCTGGTTGCGAGTGTGCTTCCTCATTCTCATATGCCATCACCCTTACTATCACTGGAGTCTTTTTTCTTATTTTTCTTTAAACTTGCAAACTCTCTGGCCAAAAAGATCTTTCTAAGAAGTTTGTTACTATCATCAAATTCTTTCTTGATCTGGAAATTTCTCCCCATTCCCTGCTTCTTCACCTGCCTGCCCATTCCTTGTTTGGATTCTTAGATTTAAGGTATATTTATTATATTTAAAGGACAGAAAAATATCTAGACCTAACTAAACTGAGAATGGACGAGCTAGCAGATGAATCACAATCCATTCTATAAAATTGGTTTGAAATGTAGCTTATTCATCAATGATTCATGGAAAGTTACATAAATAATTTTAATTACCGTATATACTCGCAAATAAGCCTACTTTAGAATGCTTTTTTTTTTTTTTTTTCAAAAATTTGGGGATTGGCTTATACGCGCATAAATCTGATTTATCGGTGGCCGTGCCTCGATTTGCGCCGGAGCAGCGACTTAGCGTGGCGGCTTCCCACGATGAGAGTCTTGGCTCTCACACTCCCTGTCAGCTGGCCCTTAGCAGCCCTCGCCTCGAGTAAAACGCGCACGAAGTCGGGTGCCATTTTTCTCCCTGGATGGATGATGAGCTGTAACTTTTGCCCCGCTGCCTTTTCCCTCTGGGTTTCACTTCTGCTGTTCAGGGAAGTCGCGCCCAAAGCCCTGTCCTCCCAGAATCTTTCTGACGGTGAGCCTTGGTCTTGGCCCATCTTTGCAGGGTGTTGAGCTCGGCGGTTGATCGCCACCGTGTTGCTCAGAACAGGATAGCCTGACAGATCAAAGTTAATTGGGGAAGGGGTATTTCTGTGCTGGGATCTACTCGAAAACAGTTATAATTTACCTGTTCCCAGCTCTTGGGGAAATGTCGGTAATTACGCCATCATAATTATGCCATCTCCAGATTTTTTTTCATGGGTCTCCAGATTTTCCTTTATCAGGGGTTGAACACCATGGAATTTGGGGGTCGGCTTATATGTGAGTTTTTGCAAAATTCTTCATTTTGGGGCAGTTTTTTAAGGGTCGGCTTATATGCGAGATCGGCTTATATGCGAGTATATACGGTATCACCAAACACATAAAAACAATCCCATCCCTCCAACAATCCCATCCCTCCAAATAATAAATGTATTCATTTATTAAATTTATTTATCACTCATCTTGCTGTCATGAGACTTTGTCATGGGAAACTTACAATCTGACAAAACAATTAAAACTAATTTTAACTAATTAAATGATTAAAATAATAAGACAATACATTAAAACAACAAAGAAATAGCTAAGATAGTGGCAGGTATGCAATAAAGTGGAGATCAGTGTATTATAGAACTTAGGATGGCACAATGTATTTTTAATATAGCTCCAATATACCAAGAATTGGTATGCTGAAACTAGTTGCCCTTCAATACAGGCATTTTACAATGCCCCCTAAAGCTAGGTAGTATAATATTTAAAATCTTGGGAACATGATCAAATTGATCATATTAGTATATGAATGATAAATAGCATTTATCCCAAGCAATTACTCACTTGAAAAGATAGGATAGGTTTCTTTGTCATATAAGAAAGGATGGTAACGTATAATTCCTTCCACTATTCCATTTCCTTCAACAGAAGCTCTGAACTCAAAGCTTTCTGCTGCTGTATTTATATATAACGTCTGCATATCATTGATTTCTCTAAGATTCACAATCTGAGGTGTCTTCCCCTTTTCAAACAGTGAAACCTAAACAGATAATGAGTGTTAGTTTGTCATTCTATGAATTTTTTGACAAAGGGTGTCATGAATAATAAAACCCAAGGAAGATTAAATTAAATGCCTCAATTTATTCTTTAAAATTTGAATTTTATAACCAATAGTTCAAGGAACTGATAACTCATATATAGTATTTTTCGGTGTATAAGATGCATTTCCCCCCAAAAAAGTGGGTGGAAATGTCTGTGCATCTTATGCAGTGAATGTTGACAAATCCCCGTCCACCTGCCCCCACCCTTTGGCCTCTGCCTCCCAGCAATTGGCCTCTTTGCAGCAAACAGCCTGGACAGCTTCAGCACAGCCTGATTTAGCATGAGCAGCTGATTGTTGGTTCGATCGGCCTCCCGGAATACCAACCATAAACTTTTTCAGGCTTCAGGAATGGCCATAGCCTATCACTGTGTCCTTGCGCCACATTTTTGGCTTTCGCATCCCATTTTTGGCTTTCCACACCGTTTTCGGTCTCTGCGCATGCCCCATTTTTGGCCCGTTCTGATCAATGCCTGGAATGGGCTGAAAATAGGGTGCACAGAGGCTGAAAATGCGATGCGGAGGCTGAAAATGGGGTGCACGGAAGCAGCGATAGGTGATGGTGATCCCTGCAGCCTAAAACAGCTGAACTTCAGTTTTCTGGGAGGCCGATCCAACCAATCAGCTGCTCATGCTATATCAGGCTGTGCTGAAGCTTACCAGGCTGTTGTTGTTTGCTGCAAGAAGGCAGATTGCCGGGAGGCAGAGGAAGATTTTTTTTTTATTGTTTTCTTCCTCTAAAGCTAATGTGCATCTTACAGTCTGGAGCATCTTGTAGTCCAAAAATATGGTAATTTTGATGTTATTAATGAACTGAATCAAAAAATGGCACTTATTGAAACACGAGACTATTACAGGTAGTATTACAACCACAATTGGGAATGGAACTTCTGTTATTAAGTGATACAGGGGTGAGATTTTACTGGTTCTGTCTGGTTCTACAGAACCCCTTGTTAACTTTCTAAGCAGTTCAGAGAACCAGAAGTTAGAATCAATCTCCTTTTGTTTTTTTTTCCACCTTTATGACATTTTTGCCAGTACGCCTAGACTTCTTGTCTGCAGAGCTTCTGAGGCTTGACTTTCTTAAAGGGAAAGGTTTGTTTTAAGATTTTTACACTGCTGTTGGGAAGAAATACTTTCCTGGACAATCAGCACTTTGAAGAAATAATTGAATAATAATGAGAGCTTAAATAACCTCTCTGCTAAAAAGTTTCACTTTATGAGCAAGAGATGGCCGCTTGATAGTTATCACTGTATTTTAACTATTTTCATTCCTCAAGGTGCTCTGGCACCTTGCCTGATCTGTAACTTTGGCTTGCAGGTATTTTTAATCTAATGATTAGTATTTAGGGCAGCTTTTTTCAAGCAAAAAGCTTTTTGTATTTTTGTACAGGTAATCCTCAATTTACAACAGTTCATTTAGTGACCATTCAAAGTTACAATGGCACTGAAAAAATGACTTATGACCATTTTTCACACTTATGACCGTTGCAGCATCCCCACTGTCATGAGAGGCCAGGCGAGAAGAAACACCCCTTGACATGAGTGATGTTGAGTTGGCCACATGCCCAACCAGTCACATGACCACCAACTAAGCCACGCCTACAGAATTGGTTGTTAAAAAAACTGAATCCCACCCATGAAGTGATACGGTCAGAGAGTAGAGCCCAATTTTATTATTGCCATTTGCTAAGACAATTCAGCTTTTACTTTGTTTGCTGGAAGCCCCTTGAAAACATCATAAATGGTGATTACACCACCCTAGGGCACTGTAACTTTTAAAAATACCTGCTAGTTGCCAAGTGCCTGAATTCTGATCATGGTTGTTAAATGTAATGAGTAGTTGTTAAATCACTTTTTTCAGTGCCATAACTTTGGTCATTAAATGAATGATCATAAATCGAGAACTTTGTATACAATGCTTTCTATCTCTCTTTTCTATCATGACCAGTAAAACATAGTTCATATTTTTTTAACTGGATTTATATGGCATCCATTAACCAAAATTCTCAGACCTGGTTACAATAAAAAGAAAATATATTCTAATCATTAATTATTCCAATAGGATCCTAAATCAGTGGAGAGATTTTGGAAGGATATATTGGTGACTAGACTATGGAAGGAGAGGATGAAAATGCTCCATTCATCGTTAATATTGCTTAAGGTTATATAGAACAAGTAAAACAAGTATGTTCATTGATTTACTTCCAATATCGAGAGATCCTACCTCAATAATTATATTATTGAAAACCTGTTCTTCGTTTATTGGCAAATCAATCATGTTTCCTTTTGGTCCATGGATATAGTAATGATATATTTTTCTGTAATCATAAAGTTCATTAATTAAACTGTAAATAAATAAACACTGCAGGACTTTTTAACAGGCCACTGAAGACTTTAAAGATATAAAACAAAATACAATATACAATATACTTGTATATTGAAGCTAGAAGGATTATATATAAATTCAAGGTTTAATAAAAATATTCCCACTCCATGTCAATTGAAAGCAGAACAAAAATAGAATAAAACAAAAACCTTTATTCTATTATTTAATATTCTAAAATACTATATAATGCAGTTTCTAGGTTTAAAAGTAGAGGAGACAATTCTAAGTATGATAAGATATGTGTGTCATCAATCAAATTACTTGAAAGCTTAGAGACATAAGATACTTACTTTAACTCTCTTATCCAATGGTGAAAATTATCTTTCAGGTATTGTACATGGTCAGGCTGCATTCCAGTAATGACAACAGCAGTAAAACTATCTCTGCCTTCCTCTTCCTTAATAAGCGTGTGCAGAAATTGCTCATCAACATGAACAATGTGGGAAGAATCATATGGCTATTGGAATATTTTTTTTTAAAAAAAAGACATTAAATTAGACAAAGAATGATACTGATTAGTTTTCACTCATTTTGAAATCAGGAAAACGAAAGTTATGGTTTTATAAAATACTTCTGTTTCCTAAATCCTAGAAGACTGTAAATATCAAAGGACTGTTTCAAAGGTGGCAATAATCCAATGATTAAAATACTACTATTGTCTTACCTTTCTATTTCTTATATGGCTACTAAATACAGGTTCTTTGTTTTTTTCTTTCTCTTGAAAATCTTCTTTTGAAAGGACAAGTTCGTGAACATCTTGAAAACCTGCAGGTTTGCTTATCATCTAATATTTTTAAAAAAAATGAAGTTACTTTGGAAGCAATTCTAGCAGTCAACACTCAGATACAGGCAATTTATATCACCAAAACTACACTGGATGAAGATTATGTACTTTCTCAAATATAACACTCAATGAAAAATAAACCTGGCTTTATAATTCTATTAAATATAAAAACTTAGCAAGGGAAAGACTTACTACCCTATACCAGCAACATAGTTTTCACACAAAGACTGCAGATGTTTTTTCAATACTGTAACTTGACACTGAAATCTTCTTTACCACCCCAAATACAGCTTGGCAAACTTGGTCTTCTACCACAAACAATTGGCCCATTCCCCATTTATTCACAATCTGTTCCTTTGAAGAAGGAATAGGTCAGCCTATTATTAATCCAGGTTAATTAAGCAATATTAAACTTTACTTACTCTAACAGACTGTCCAATAAAAAACACAGCTTGTTTACCACCAACCCCAAAATACGATATATCACTGTTTAAGCTGCGAGATACAAATTGAGGACGTACATATCCTGAATGATCACTGACACAAAAAACAAATTGAAGAAAAAAATAGAAACTGTTAAGTCTACAGGTGCAAAATTAAATAAAAAACAATAATCAATAATAATGCTTTGGGCTGGTTAAAAAAGAGTTATATATACATTTTGTGAAATATCTTTTGATATCTAATTATAAAATAATACATATATTTATAGAAATGTTCAGGAATATACCATATATTTATAGAAATGTTCAGGAACACCACAGTACTTTATGGAAACTACAAATGGAGAAATACATTTCTTTTTTAGCCTAAGGATATACTCTGTTTAGAGGCTCTGCCCAAAGTTGATAAAGGAAATGACTGATGATATAATCGGAGTGAGCTGACAATTTTAGACTTTCTGTTTTGGGGACAGTTTATTGGCAAAATGGGTGCTTTAACATGTTCATTTTGTCCCATAACCTCTCATAAGAAAAAGTAACCAAATCTGATTTTGTTAGGGATAAAACTTAAATCACACATTTGCCCCTCAAAATTCTGCAACTCTTTTCCTGAAAAAAGTCTTGGCAAAAAATGTTAGTCCTCCTCACTGGTGGAGGCCTATGGATCACTAATAGAGTGCCAGGGAACCATATGCAACTTGCATGCACTGATTGCCCATCTATGTCCTCTAGCATTTTACAGGACTGAAACAATGATGAATATGAAAACACAGTACAACCTCGGATCACGACCATAATAGGTTCCAGGACTTTGGCAGCAACCCAATTTGGTCATAATCTGAAGCACAACTGTCTGCACATGTGCGGACAAAAAACAAAACAAAAAATGGTGCCAAAGGGGAAATCAGTGCAGAAATCTTTCCGCACTGATTTTGTTTGCCACCAAATTTTTCAATTGTGACCTGATGCAAAAATTGGGTGGATTTTTTGGTTGTCATCCAATTTGGGTGCGAAGAGAAGTGTTCCAGGCCCAAGATTCCATTGAATCTCTATATTTGAAGTTCGGAGATGCCCAGAAATCAACATGCAATTGATTAAAAGTATAAGATAAACTCTGAAATATCAAAATGTATTAGAACTTTTATTTGTATTTCTGAGTATTTAGAAATAACAGAAAGAGCTGGATCACAGAAAAGAGTTAGTAGGCTTTGTTGCATTATGTTGTATAGAAGAGTGGCAGAACCAGGGGCAGAGTTAAAAGGGGAATCAACCTAGAATCCCTATGTACCCACAAGTGGACTAAGTCCAACTCTGTCCCTTGAATTCTGTAGAACTTATCTAATTTCTAGCAGGTGCTAACCATTACCTGAGAAGAAACCGGCACATAGGATGTGTAGCAATAAATCAGTTTAATTTGATCGTGTGCACCTGGTTTTTTGCACCTGATATTCTGAAACCATACCTGAACTAAAAATTAAACTAATGCACAATTTGCTGGGGTATATTTCATGGATATTTATTTTTTATGTTATTTATTAAATTTGGTTGCTGCCCATCTCACCACAAGTTAGCTCTGGGCAGCTTACAATGTTAAAAAGAATGAACCAAGATGAAAAAAATGAACATAATAATAATAAAACACTATAAAATACAGATTATCCACTATAACTAAAAGATGGGGAGGAAGGGTTTTATTATTCCTCAATAAATATTTAGAGACTGCGTCAATAGATATACTTACAATTTCTTGCCACAAGAAATGTTGTGCATTGAGTCATATATAACATTACATACATTTTCTCTTACAATAACAGTCTAGCAGGTTGGGATTATGAACATTTCTTGTTTGTTATTCCAAAATGTTAGACTGATTCAATGCATACATCTAATACTTAAACATAAATTGACATCAGAATGTCCCAACCTTTCTATATTGTCTTGTTGTATAAATTTAGACAATCGATACACAGCCCAGTTGTTTAGTTGTTTAGAAGTCATGCCTCTTCCATTATCGATCACAACAACAGCTGGTTTTCCTTTGGTATCATCAAATAACTGTTATAGAAAAAAGCAGGATATGAAAATACAAAAATAAAATCTATCTACAAAACATTTTAAATATTATTTGATATCTCACCAGTTTTAAGTGTATGTACCGCTCTCCAGAATTTTGGGAAGTAGCTGATAAAGAGTTATCAATCAATTCTGCAAGTGCATATGCTAAATAAAAAGAAAATTTTCTAAGAATTATCATCACTGAAAACAAATTAAATTGCAATGCAAATGTTTACTCTGCTTCCAAAAAAAGCAACGTTGACAGGTATATTAGAAATCTATGCTTTTATAACTGAAAAGTATATGTAGTATACACATCTTCTCTCTCTCTCTCATATCTATGTATGTATGCATGTTTACATAGAAGGGTTGTGCAGGGCTTATGATCTGATTCTAAAAATATGCTTTAGACGAAATGAAAAACAGTAATATAATCTTAAGAAAAAATATAACTGCTTTAAAAGTTACACAAAAATGCCAAGTTCATGCTTATAGAACATCTTTTTGGAATTAAATTGCAAACATTGTACATGCTACATTTTAGTATTGTTACAGTACAGTGGTGGGATTCAAACTTTTTTTACTACTGGTTCTGTGGGCATGGCTTGGTGGGAGTGGCAGGAGAAGGATATTGTAAAATCTCCACTCAAAGGTGGTATTTGCTGGTTCTCTGAACTACTCAAAATTTCCGCTACTAGTTCTCTAGAACTGGTCAGAACCTGATGAAAACCACCTTTGTTGCAGTGTATCACAACACTTTTATTTATAACTCTGCAACTTATGAGTTAGAAAATACTCAAGTTACAATCCCTTTGGGGGCTCTGTTTATTTTGGCAAATCATTGTATTGGTCAACATGATCTAACAAAAGTAATAGTACATTTGCATCCTTAGTTCAATATATCCGAGGAATAATTTCTTCTTCACTTTACTTTTCATATTACAGTAGAACTTCTGGTCACAACCATAATTCGTTCCATAACTTTGGTCGCAACTCAATTTGGTTGCAACCCAAACCTAATTTTGAAAATTTGGCGCTTTAAAAAAATTGGCGTGGAAGGAGAAATCGACTGCGAAAAAAAAAATGTGATTTTTTTGGTTGGAACCGATTTGGTCATGGTCAGAAGAGTGGACCGGAGGTTCTAGATAGATAAAAGAATTGGAAGATGAATTTCATCAAAGTCAAATGGAAGATTCTAGTATATCTTATGGTGTTTCTTAAGAATCGGATTTCATTCTTGAAATTTCTCTCTTTCGAAAAGAGTAGGAGAATGGCAAGATTGATGTCAGCCATTCCAGGTGAGCAAACAGGAAAGAAGACTAGACAAACTGATTCTATTTTGTTGTAAGGGTTAGTAGATCGGGGTATTTTAGCCTAGAACTGGTTGTTATGATTCTGTGCAGTTTGGAAAACCGGCAAATCGTGCCCCTGGCTAGCAACAGATCATGGGAATTCAAGCCAAAATTAGTGCAAAAGATTTAAAGATTTTCCTCACCCCAAACTCATAATTCCCTATTGAAAATAGATGATGAATGAACTAGAAGTGAAACAGACCTGAAATAAATAAAACTGAATTTTAAAAAATCGCAAACTTCAGGGCATGTCAAGCTTAGTAACCCTAGCAAGAGGGCTTAACTATAATGAGAATAGAAAGAAAGAAATCTGTTCTTTCAGAGAAAAATAAAAAGAAAAGCTTCCATTCTATCTGCCTTTTTAAAGGATAGTTAAAACAATAGAACTTGGTTAAACAATCTAAGCACAATCAATGCGTTGATTTCCAGATATCCTCTACCTCTTTTAACAATCCCATAATCTCTTGCGGGTGCAGTCTGTGCAACTGAATGGATCTAGCAGAGTGTTTACTGGCCAGATGTCCTTCCTGTTGTCAATGTGAAGTTTTTTTCAGCAGATATGTTCTCATTGTGCCCCAAAAGAGGTACCTGAGTCTACCTAGGATTGAACTCACAGCTTCCTGATTGTGAGGTGAGAGCTCCACTTCTAGGCCACTGCATCACTCATGGACTTCCAAATATACTGTTAATATTTAATACTTACGAAGAGGATTTTGGCTTCTGCTGGCATAGTATTCATACGTTCCACTTTTCAGAAGCGTGTCATAATGTGGAAAAAAATTGATGCATTCCTTTGTTGCTGAAGTGAGCGGCTGATTAAGTCTTTGTAGTAAGTAGAGAGTCATCTTGTCTTTAATAATTTGACCTACAAGATACATATGGAACTTTAAATAAGGAAAATTTCATTACTAAAATGTACTAATTTCTTAAATTGTGAATGCTTGTTTCCAATACTGCTTTATAATCTTCCAGCTGTCCTATTGCCACATACTACTCCCTTACTCATACTTAAAGTGATCTCACTCATATTTTTTCTTCCATTCCCAAAATCATTTTCTGTTATTTCACCTTAAATGGAAGTAGTCGCCAACTTACAGCCATTCATTTAGTGACCATTCAAAGTTACAATGGCACTGAAAAAAAGTGACTTACAACTGGTCCTTGCACTTATGAACATTACAGCACACATACCCCCATCACATGATCAACCTTCAGGCTCTTGGCAACTGGCATGGATTTACAACAGTTGCAGTGTCCAAGTCATATGATTGTCATTCATGACCTTCCCAGTTGGTGTTCAACAAGCAAAAACAAATGAGGGAGGCCAGATTTACTTAACAACCACAATTCATTTAACAATTGCAGTGAATCCCTTAACAACAATGGCAAAAATGGTTGTAAAATTGGACACTCACTGAAGCACCATCTTGCTTACAAATGGAAATTCTTGTCTCAAATATGGTCATAAGTCGAGGGCTATCTGCAAATCACCTGCTACTTTGCAGAAGGACTGATCCTTCAACCAAAGCCAATACTTATTACTCACTCTGATATTTTCTATTCTTCTCATTAATAATAGAGTTTGCATAGCACAGTGGCTGTGGTATTTGCTTAGCATGGAGAAAATTGCTGGTTCAAACAAGGCAGATTTTTAATGATGCTGATAGTCCTTATTCCTGACCATTTATTCAATGACTGTTCTGTTAGGGATAACATTGTTCACCCTAACTGTTTTAGGTGAAATACTAACTATGAATCATAGTTAATGTATGCAGCTTTAAATGTAAAATAGCAATTGTGGGTGTGGTTATGAAAACCATATAAAAGTAGCAAGGCTACAGCTTGCTCTCTCTCTCTCTGGCTTTGATGATCCCTGATTACTGCTTGGAAGCAAGA
>BLBF01005268.1:0-19329 GCA_015471245.1 Laticauda colubrina
GCGGGTACTTACATGTGTGCTGTTCAGCTTCCTTCGGGTATTATCCCACATCATTGTAGTTCTGTTAAAGTTGTAGCAACGTTTCAGCAGAATCTCATCTGCCATCATCAGGCTTTATATATATATAAAGGATACATGTAAAGCACTGGAAGTGGTATACTAAGTGTGATTGCAATTGCTGCTGTTTTGTAAAATCTTTTTTTTAAATAAAACAATATAGGTAGTCAGTCCTTCACTTTTAGCCACAACTGTGCCCAACAATTATGTTGTTCAGTGAGATATCTGTTAAGTGAGTTTTGGCCCTTTGGGGATCTTTCTTGCCACAGTTGTTAAGTGAATCATTGCAGTTATTAAATTAGTAACATGGTTGTTAAATGAATCTGGTTGTCTTTGCTTGTTAGAAGTTCACAAAAGGTGATCATATAATCCCAGGACACTGCAACCATCATAAATATGAGTCAGTTATCAAACATCTGAATTGTGATCAGTTGACTATAGGGATGCTGCAGTGGCTGTAAGTATGAAAAATGGTCATAAGTTACTTTTTTCAATGCTGTTGTAACTTCAAATTGTCACTTAATGAATAATTGTAAGTCAATGTCTACTTGCATTTAAGCTTTTTAAAAGAATTAAAAAATAGAAGTACAAACTACAAATATAGGCTAGGAAGGAAAAAAAGAAAATATCTATCAGATTTTATACTTGTCAATAGTCACTTTACCAATGAAGTCACTGCTATAATATGAATAATTCTAGCAGAGATATTATTGAAAGATAACACAAAATCTCTGCTCTAGTAACACATGTTGCTGTTTCATTTGTTTAGTAGAAAATATTGCATTTTCCAAGAGATACAGATCACATATTTCTGATACCCATTTCTTGACATAATGAAATGGTATTACTTTTCCAATTCTGTAATATAATTCTTGTACATCATCCCCAATGATTAATGCAATCAGAATTCCTGATTAAACAGTCCAAAGTTTTCCCATTTAATATGCTTATATGCAGTAGCATTCTATCCAAAAAAATATACTAAATGATTACATGACCCATATCATATTGATTAGTGAATCCTCAAGTCTTTTACACTTCCAGCATAAAAATGTATTGTCCAGCCTTTCAAATACATTTTAAGGAATCTAATACACCTAAACAGAGTTTTCTGATGAATCAACTTTAATCTCAAATCTATAAACACCATTTTCATATTTTAAAAGTCATGAACCCATCGATGGGATTTTATCAGAAATTCCAGTTATTCAGTTCATGTTTGAAATGTCCCAGAAATATCTACTTTAAAACTGTTCCTGAGCTTTTGATAGAGATATATTACAGGGTTTAATTCTGCCAAGGATTCCAGTGGAATGTAGGCACTGTGATGGAAGCCACAGTAGACAACTGATAT
This sequence comes from Laticauda colubrina, assembly GCA_015471245.1. Classification (NCBI taxonomy): domain Eukaryota; kingdom Metazoa; phylum Chordata; class Lepidosauria; order Squamata; family Elapidae; genus Laticauda; species Laticauda colubrina. The sequence goes on from BLBF01005268.1 coordinate 1,412, forward strand.
CACAAACTGAGCACAAGACAAAATTCTTGTTGATAGCTCAGTCTTTCAAGCTAAGATACAGTTATGCTGCATTAAGTTATCTATGCCTATATTTCAGCATTTAAAAAAAATTACTTTTCATTAATGTTGTATCCCACCTTTATATTTATACCTCAAGGTGGGGTACATAATGCTTCCACTTTCTATTTACTTCATAACAGCAGCTTTATGTGATAGTTTTAGTTGAGAGCAAGTGACTGGTCCAAAGTCACTCTGGTGGCTTTCATAGCTAAGGAAGAACTAGAATTAACACTCTTCCAGTTTCTAGCCCAGTACTGCTTCTGTCTTACTATCTTAAATATATGCAGATTAAAATAGCAAGCACATGAATTCATGAGCAATGAAATAAAGAGATAATAATCATTGCAATCTCATTGCTTCGGTGCTCAGTAGAAAAAAAAACTGAATTCATGTATGTGAAAAAGAAGGAAGACTGACACTGTAAATTTTAGGGCAACATTTTATCCTTTAAAAATTATTCACGAAATTAATTTTGAGAACAGCATCAAAGAAAAAGATAGAAAAAATATGGAGAGGTACTTCTCTTGCGGGAGCAAGAGATATTGGATAAAAATGTTATTTCATGAAGCAAAAGATTTTTCATATTTATACATTTATGCATACAGAATTATCCACACACTAAAATTGAGAAATACATTCTTGAAGCAAAGTGAAAAGTATAAATTTAATTAAAATTCAGTTCTGAATATTTGAAATCCAAAATATGAACTGATTCCACTATATTTTTATGTTCTAGGAAAATGCATTTCATTGATAGAGTTATCAAGCTATGTCTGCTATTTTAATCATTTTAATTTTCACAATTAAAATCCAGGCAAAAAGTAATTTTTTTTAAAGTTGTTGTCTTTTGTATATTATTATGTGGTGGATTAGAAAAGAAAATATAACAAGTGTACCATTCTATGACTTACAGTCTTTTTAATTATATAATAAATCTTTTCACTTCTTATGTAGTTAGCAATATTTATAATGAAGTTTTTTATTAGGACTATATGTTTTATTTATGTTAGGAATATGAGTCACTTAACAGCTATTTGCTTAGAAATATATAAACCAGGATCGACATTTTAATCCTGTCTCTTTAAGAGCATGCTAAAAACTGCAATTAGGTGTGGTTTCTCAAATGGCTATAAGATGGAGCCAGAAACATGGTTTGTCTTTAGTCTGAGTCTCAGAAGAGAGTGTGAGTGTATCTCTGTTTTTTTCTGTTGGAAAGTACTGCAGTTGCTCCATTTCTTCTAATTGACTGATATCACTGGATTTAATGTAAGTCTGTTGCTGAACTATTTTTTGACACTGGACTTTGATATTTGGATTATCCCTGGATTATAAAAACTGACTGATTTAACTGTGAATGACTTTGGACTGCTTATCTTGAACTTTGCTTAAACTGTATGGAAGTAAAAACCTACATTTACTGTCCGGTGTATCTGTGTACTGTGTGTGTATTATTCAAACACTACTCTCAAATACGTCTCTCTGTATGCGCTCATTCTCCTAATGGGGAATTACCTCAACACTGAGGTATGGGCCCAGGCCATACCAGGCTCAGATAATTGAGAGTTAGTGTGAATGCACAGTACTGTATACAGACAGATGTTTATTGTTTAATTGTGGTTTACTATCCAAATAAAGATGGCACAAGTCACTTCAACCTGAAAACCTGGTTGGATGGAACAAACTATGTTTCCTGGTCTATGAAGTACAGTCATCTTCTACATAGAGAAGGTTTATGGAATGTAGTTCAATACCCACCAGATGTAAATGCTTGGGATCCAGAAAATGAGGATGATGCCAAGAAGCTTGCTGACTTTAAACAGAACAACGAATGAGCTCTTTGTAGAATTGGACTAACACTGAGTGACCAGCAGCTTGTCCATATTCATGGAGAAGAGTCTGCTGCTAGGTGTTGGGAGAATTTGAAGAAGATTTATGTTTGTGACAGTGTAGGTGCACACATGCATCTTACACATAAACTGTTTAGAGCACATCTTCTGAAAGGTGGAGATATGTTAGCTCATTTGAGCTTCATGACAAGAACTTTTCAAGAGCTACATGAAAAAGAAATAATATTTTCAGAGCTGCATCAAGTTTACATCATTCTTTACTCATTGGATGAAAGTTATGATGATTATGTATCTTCACTGGAAGTCCTGCGCAGAGATAAACTGACATTGACTGAAATAACTGGAAGATTGTTAGAGGAAGCAAGAAGATGGCTGGATAGGGACCAACTGAGAAAGGAACAACCACAAGAAGAGGATTTATCTTCAACTGCCTATACTGTTAGGAAATGTTTTTCTTGTGGGGCTAGGGGACATATAGCTAAATTCTGTGAGAAGGGAAAACAATAGAACACTGATAAACATCAGAAGGCTAAGAAGAATGTTAGTTTAGCTATGTCTAGCAATTCAACTGTAAATCATGGTTTGTGGGTTGTTGATAGTGGAGCATCACAATGCATTACTAAAGATAGAAAAAGGTTTGTAAAGATGTCCACGAGCAAATAACATGTATCATTGGCAAATGGATGGAAGATTAATGCATCAGGTGAAGGTACTGCATATTGTCCTTGTATAAACGAACATTAAACTATGTTATATGTACCTAAACTGAAATTTAATTTATTATCACTAAGGGCTTTAGTTAATCTTGGTTATGTAGTAAACTTTTGGGGATATAACTGTATAATAGAGAAAGAGGGTAAAAGTGTTCCTGCTACTTTAAAAAAATGATTTATATGTGATACATGATGACCAGTTGAAGATGGCTAACTCAGTTTATACCAATGTTAAGCCAAATGTATACATTTACTGAATAGACATTTAGGACACATTAATTTCAAAATGCTCAAACAAACTGATAAAATTGTCAGAGGGAGTACAATTGAAACCCTGTAGCAAGTATTTACACTGTAATGCTAGTAGCCAGGAGAAGAGTAAGGTTACTCCTGCAAACAGACTGAATGGGTTTAAAACCAAAGAACCTTCAGAGGTTGTGCTTGCTGACATAACTGGTCCTAAGAAACCATGTTTAGGAGGTGCCTGTTTTATTTTGAGTATTATGGATTATTACTCACGATACGGTTTCTGCTATCTTATGAAGAACAAAACAGAAACATTCCAACATTTCTTTAACTGGCTAAGGTTTGTTGAGAGAAAAATGAAAAGTAAAGTAATTACTTCAGTAACTGATAATGGGACTGTTAACAAACTATGGGATAATGGGACTGATTCCAAACTATGTTGAAATTGGCTGGTGTTGAGCACAAATGTTCTGCACCTTACAGACTACAACATAACTCATTTGTAGAATGAACAGGGAAAACATTACAAGCCATGGCTCGCACTAGGTTATCTGACACAGGTTTACCTGAAACACTGTGGGGTGAGGCCATAATGTATAGTAATCATGTGTTAAACTATGTAGTTAATATAACAACTGGAGAATTGCCATTCACTCGTTGGCATGGCAGAAAACCAAATTTAAGTTAAGGCCCTGTCACACTGCCCAATGGATGCAAAATGTTTGTAAAAAGGACACAGCGGACGAGAAAAATGTTCCATCCATTTTTATCCGCTCTCAAAAGGGACAAAAATATGCATAACCAGAGCAGATAACACGGAAAGGAACGGACGGAGGGAGGACGCAGAGTGGATGGAAAACGGATGCGGAATGGAAGCCTAGCGGATGGAAGTGGATGAGAGCGGATGGCACATCCGCAGGGCTTCCGGGGGGCCTCAGCAAAGTGGACGTGGAACAGATACAGCGGATGTAGAGCGGACGCTGAGCAGATGAAGCGGATGCAGAGCGGAAGCCGAGAAGATGCACAGCGGATGAAGCGGATGCAGAGCGGAAGCCTAACAGATGCCTAACGTTAATTGTGCATGCGGGGAGGATGCATTGCGTAAGCCCCGCGGATATAAAGGGAAGCAGCTCAGAAGCAGGTCACCATTCAGAGGAAAGACCTGCTGCTGGACGAATTGACAGCCTTACCTGCCCTGCCTGCATGCCTGCCTGCAAGCCTTGCTGCAAGCCTTGCTGCCAGCCTCCCTGCCAGCCTTGCTGTCTGCCTGCCTGCCAGCCTTGCTGCCAGCCTCCCTGCCAGCCTTGCTATCTGCCTGCCTGCTAGCCAAGCTGTCAGCCAGTCTGCCTGCCAGCCTTGGTGCCTGCCTGCCTGCCAGCCTTGGTTCCTGCCTGCCTGCCAGCCTTGGTGCCTGCCTGCCAGCCTTGGTACCTGCCTGCAAGCCTTGGTGCCAGCCTTCCTTCCAGCCTTCCTTCCAGCCTTGGTGCCAGCCTCCCTGCCAACCAGCAAACCCACAAGCATGGGGAAGAACAGAAAGCCTCAGCCATCTGCTGCCAGCCTTGGCAAGGGGGACAGGGCCACCATCCAACCCCCTGGCCCTCACTCTGGTTCTGCTGGGGCTTCTGTAGCACGAGCTGACTCTTCTGGGGCTGGAGCTTCTGCTGCTTCTGCTTCTAGAGGAGCTGATGCTGCTGCTTATGGCGGTGGTGCTTCTGCTGGTGACTATGCTGATGCTGCACCCCAATGGTGCTTCAGACAAGCACTCCTGCACCAGCCACCTCCACAGCACCTGGACCCTTCACCCCTGAGACTGAGTGACCAAGAGGAGTGCCAGAGACTCATTTTTGTTTTATAGCTTGTTGTTACTAAAGTCTATCTTTGATTCACACACTTGCTTCATTTCTTTTTTTTTTTTTAATAAAGTCTTGGTGGAAACTTTTAGAAATGGTTTAAGCCTTTGCATGCTTGAGGGATGGGTTAAGATAGCAGTGGGATGGGCAGGGATACCTGTGGGATGGGTAATAGCTGTGGGATAGATAAACCTTCAGTGCAAGCATAGCGGGACTGGATGGTCCACCCTCCCAGGTGCCACACCTATGGCCCTTTATGATCAATAACAATGTAATCATTGATCCACACATGTCAACATAAACACAACTCTTCATTAAATGCTCTGTTCATTGTAGGCCCACCCAACATACATGGCCCAATCTCATCAGTGTGATGAGACAGGCTGAAGGAAGCATCCATTAATCATCTATCATTCTGTCTTGCCACTCCACTGCTCCAGCTGGGGAGTTGCACCAGTGTCTCAGGAGGTTGCGCTGCTTCTTCCCTTCATGTGAGGTTCTGTTGGGGCCTTGCACATCCTCAGTGTCTCCCAGGTTTTGCCCTTGCCTCCATTCCCCAGGCTCCATGTCCCCATTGCCTTGTTGGAGGTCCATGAGCCTGTTCTGCAAGACTGGGTAGCGGGTGCGCATGAGATTGTGCAGGATGCAGCAAGCTTCCACGATCCTCCTCACAGTCTCTGGGTGATGCTGCATGGTGGTGAGAAGTACCTGGAACCGGTTGGCCAGGATGCCAAAGGCATTCTCCACCACTCGTCTTGCCCTGGACAGCCTGTAGTTGAAAATCCTCTCTTCACGGGTGAGGCATCTGGAAGTGCTGGGCTTCATGAGGTAGGTTCTGAGGGAGAAGGCATCATCCCCCATGATGAAGTAGGGCACATCTTGCATGTCGTTGGGCAGGGGGTCTGGATCTGGGAAGCCCACGATGAGGTTGCGTTCCAGCCCCTCCTTGAGGTGACTGGCGTTGTATACCTGGGCATCTGAAGATGAGCCATTGCCTGAAGCATCGATGTACATGAACGTGTAGTCAGCATCGACCATGGCGAAGAGGATGATGCTGAAGAAGCCCTTGGAGTTGTGATAAGTGGACCCCGACTTGGCTGGCGCTTTGCAGGCCACGTGCTTGCCATAGATGGCTCCAATGATTTGTGGGAAGTTCCACCTCTGATACCACTGCTCTGCAACTTTCTTTCATCCTTCTTCAGTGGTGGGGCACTGGAGGAGCTCCTCCATGTATTCTTCAATGATGGCCTGCACCACTTCTCTGACCACAATGATGATGGTGTTGTGTGGCACCCTCCAGCCGTACTGCATGCTCCTGTAGGAGGTCCCTGAGGCCAGGTGGTGCAGAATCAGTGCCACCTTGATCCCAGGTTCCAGGCTGGGCCGGAAGTTGGTATTTGCCTTGGTCAACCTGGGTGTCAGCCACTGCACAACTTCATCAAACATGGCTGGAGGCATCCTGATGAAGTTCTGGAATGCACGAGTGTCTTTGTTCCTGAGCTACACCATCAGCTTGCTGTACAGTCCGTACTCTGCTCTTCTGGCAATCCATCTTCATACACAGATGCTTCTTGGCCACCTCCTTTTCTTCCCGTAGCAGAGTTCACAGAGCCTGTAGATGGCTTCGCACTGTTGCAGAACGATGGTGGCTGCCAAAAGGACTTTGTTACGATCCACGGTGGACGTGACTGGATGCTATGGAAGTGAGATCCAGGTGAGTTGCTCCCCCTTTTTATAGGCAGTATAGGTTTTCCACTTTGTGTCCCTTTGCATCCTCTAGGCATCCTCTAGACATCCTTAATATCTGAGATAGGTCCCCTCTTCGAACGTTTTTTCCATTTTAAATGCTTTATTTCCATTCTGCATCCGCTAGGCTCCGTTCTGCATCTGTTCTGTGTCTGTTCCACTTCCTCCCTGTGTCCGTTTACTGCTGGAGCGGATGGAGTTGCGTGGATGCGCAGCGGATACCTACCGGATATAGCGGATGCGTAACGGATACAGAACGGATGCCTAGCGGATGCCTAGTGGATTCAGAATGGACGCATTGGATACATTTTCCGCTCAAAAGTTTTGAGCAATTAAAAACTTTCTGAGCAGATAAAACATCAATAAACGGATGCTGGACAGATAGAGAGGATGAAAAATGGAGACAGTGTGTACAGAACGGACATATCGCGTTAACCAACAGATGGTAAGTGTTTTTCTCCGTTTTACATCCTCTTTCCATCCATTAGTGCAGTGTGACAGGGGCTTTACCTACACACATTTGGAGCTCCAGCATGGGTGCATATTCCCTCACAAGTAAGACTGAAAGAGCAACATAGAGCTAAGAAGTTATTTTTTGTAGGTTATGAGGCCAACCATAGATCATTTAGATTTTGGGATCAAGGCACAGCTCATGTTTATTGTAGTTCTAGTGCAAAATTTCTTGAGCACGTTGGGTGGGATAAACTGGAACAGGAATCCAGCAATGATATTATTATTGACACCTAAACAGTCCCTAAAGATAAAATCAGTAAACAACAAAAAACCATTAAAGAGGAAGAACAGGAGGAAGTAGTAGAACAAGGCACAGGAGGAGGTAGAAGAAAAAGGAGCAGGTGGCACAGGAAAGTCCATCAGTTAGCCCTGTATTACCAAGACATTCAACCCGAATAACAAGACCACCTGATTGATATCAAGTTAGTGTTGTATGCCAAGTGAATACAGTTCCAAGTAATTATAGTGAACTAAAAATGTATCCTGCTAAGGATCAGGCTGCTTGGCAGAAAGCAATGGATAAGGAACTGGAATCATTAAAAAGACTGGAGGTATACGAAAATGTTAAGTTACCACCAGGTAGATATGCCATAGGATGTAAATGGATATATAAGCTCAAGACAGGTGTGGGTGGGATTGTTACCCATAAAGCCAGGTTGGTAGCACAAGGATTTAATCAGACAACAAATGATTACGATGAGGTATTTGCATCTAATCTGAAGGCTACTATATTAAGGGCAGCATTAGTGTGAGCAGCTAAGGAGAAATACATTATAAATCATTTGGATGTAGAGATCGCATTTCTGCATTCACCGTTGCAACACACTATATATTTAAAGACTCAAAAATTATAATAATGATTGCTGGAAATTGAAAAAGAGTCTTTAAGGCTTAAAGCAATCAGTATATGAGTGGAAACAATGTTTGGTTAAAGAATTAACTAAAATAGGTTTTGAAGCTGGCATGGCTGATCCATGTTTGTTTAAAAAGGAAAGTAATGGTATGGTGTCATTATTGTTATTATTTACTGATGACATAGCATTAAACACCAAAACTGAACAAGAAGCTACTGAGATAAATTCACAATGGGAAAAGAAATTTAAAAGAAAACAGTTAGGAGAAATCAAACAATATCTTGGTTTAAAGATAAGTAGAAGTAGGGGAGGATACCAGATCTCATAGGCAGATAAAATTAACCAATTATTTAAAAGTTTTAAAATGGAACTTTGTAAACCGGATAAAACACCAATGAGCCAGGAGTTTAGCCATAGTGATGTTCAAAGTCCTGTTTTTGATAAGAACATTTATCAGTCCTTGATTGGTAGTTTATCTTATCTCAGTAATTGGTCAAGGCCAGATATTGCATACAGTGTTAATCAATTAGCGAGATTTAACGCTGAGCCCACTGAAAGGCACTAGCAAGCTGCTAAACATGTGTTAAGATACCTGAAACAAACAATGCATTATGCATTGTATTTGGAGCCTAAAGATGAACTGAATTTGACTGCGTATGCTGGTGCAAGTTTCAGACATAAATACACGAAAATCTCCATTAGGTACTGCTGTATTATTGGGAAAAGCTGCTGTATTATTGGATGGAGGTCTATTAGACAGAAACATCTAAGTTTGTCAACAATGGAGGCTGAATTCTCATGTTTGTTTTCATTATGTACAGATTTAGTTTTGTATAAGCAACAATTGATTGATATGGGAATTAATGTAACACATCCTATTGTTGTTTGTGAAGATAACCAATCGGCAATACAGGTGGCTTCAAATATTGCTGTTAAAACAAGAACTAAACACATAGATTTAAGATATTTAAATGTGAGACAACGTGTGCAAAGTAAGATGATTAAGCTAGAATACTGTATGTCAGAAAACAATATAGCAGATCATTTTATAAAGACCCAAGGCTCTATAAAGCATAAGGTGAGCTGTGAAGATTATGGACTTAGAATGTAAGGTTGTATATATTGTCTTACCCAAAAAGGGAGAATGTTAGGAATATGAGTCACTTAACAGCTATTTGGGTTAGAAATATATAAACCAGGATCGACATTTTAATACTGTCTCTTTAAGAGCATGCTAAAAACTGCAATTAGGTGTGGTTTCTCAAACGGCCATAAGATGGAGCTAGAAACCTGGTTTGTCTTTAGTCTGAGTCTCAGAAGAGAGTGTGAGTGTATCTCTGTTTCCTTCTGTTGGAAAGTACTGCAGTTGCTCCATTTTTCCTAACTGACTGATATTACTGGATTTAATGTAAGTCTGTTATTGAACTCTTTTTTGACACTGGACTTTGATATTTGGATTATCCCTGGATTGAAAAAACTGACTGATTTAACTGTGAATGATTTTGGGCTGCTTATCTTGAACTTTGCTTAAACTGTCCGGAAGTAAAAACCTACATTTACTGTCCAGTGTATCTGTGTACTGTGTGTGTATTATTCAAACACTACTCTCAAACACATCTCCCTGTATGCGCTCATTCTCCTAATGGGGAATTACCTCAGCAATTTAATCCATTAACTAGGTATCAATTGGTTAAAAGGCAGTAAAGCACTTATTCAAAACATCTGTACTTGCTGAATACTTTTCCTGAAAACTGCTTACCCAGGTTGATTTTGAAAGGTCCAAGAGAATGTCTTTTGATCATATTTTTCATACCACTAAATAATCATTATAAAGTAACTGTTTTGGAAACACATTCTGTAAAGCAAAAGAATTCTGAATGACCTACAGAGAATGCATTCATTTTATAATTCTGTTCATCAGGTAATTATGGAAGATGCAGGGGAAATATAATATTCTTGTACAGTAAATCTTTTTATGGCATAATTATAAATATGTGGTTCGTATTCCCCAAATCTGTATTTGGTTACCTACCTTGGCATTTGTTGTAACTATGTATCATTTATGTGTTTGCAACTGTATATCAATGCAACTATGTATCATTCAGACATTTCAACATTGTATCATTTCACGTGTAATCATTAAGCTTCTGTCTTCTCAGTGACCTTTTACAGGGCACGTACAGAGACAAGGAGTCAAACATTTGCAGAAATGGTTTATTCACTTGGGATTACATGGTCTGGCATGCAGCTTTGTGAAGAAGTAATATCCTGATCAAATATAATTCTTGCCATCCTGTCTGCCCTGATATCTTGCTGTTGTTTGAGACATTGTTAAATCTGTACATTCCGTCTGACCTAGGCTTAACCTAGGTTCTGAATAAACAATCACCCCCTTTTGAATGAGCATAATAAAAGAGCGTGTACCCGGGCATTCGGGGCGCACTCATCGCGAGGAACTTCGTCTCCTGTCATTTCTCTCTCCATCGCTCCCTATCATGAGATGCCCATCTGATGCGGGATAGGAGATACCGCATTCTGGTGACCCCGACGTGATTCCCTAAGGGGAATACGCCGCGACGCGCTCATATCTTACTCGCTCGATGGGAGCTGTGCACATCATCGGATCTGAAACACGGTCTCGACTTTCGTAAGTATGGGCGGAAACTTTTCTCAACAACAGACAGAGCATCTGAAGGAATTGAGGGAGTTAGTTGCCTCTTCTTCTAAATATTCTGCTAATTTAAAGGGCTCGCCTGTAAAAATTAAACCTATTGCTACATTATTGGCTTATGTGTGGCAACATTGTCCCACTTATCCAGAGAAAGGGTCCTTAAAAATCTCCATTTGGGAAAAAATTGGTGACTATCTCCATAATCCTCCTCGTGCACCTATTGGCATTTTGGTCACTTGGAGGAAAATTATGGAGGCTTTAAAAGTCCATTATAAAATAGAATTTGAATCTCCTCCACCAAGTTGTGATAACTTTCCTGTCCTTCAACCCTCCGCTCCCAATGATCAAAAATCCTTACGAGAGCCTCCCTCCATCCAATCCACTTCTTTAAAAGGAGAGCTCTCGTGTCCTCCACCACCACCCCAAAAGGGGGGGGTGTTGTAAAAGCCATTCAACAAGCCTTTTCTGAAGGAGAGATGGATGAGGACACCCTTGCAGCTGCCTCCCTTTATCCTATCATACAAATTGGCAATCCTCCAGCTCCTCTGAAAAGCCCATTGTCATACAAAATAATTAAGGATTTAAAAGCAGCTTGCAAGGAAAATGGTATTCAATCTCGCTATGTACAGGGTCTTTTAGGATCAATAGCCCAACCAGGAGCTGACTTAATAAATGCTGATTGGCGTACATTATTTGCCATGATCCTCACGCCTGCACAATTTTTGGTCTGGGAGTCAGAATTTCATAAGCGTACTGCAGCCGCAGCCGCTAGAGGCTTACCGGCAAATGTCACTCTAGATATGCTTAATGGTACTGGCACTATGCTTACCATTGCCCAGCAGACTGCCACAGACGCAGCTGCTTTCCCTATACTACAGGATTGTGCTTTGGCTGCTGCTCGAAAAGTTGACAATGCGGGATGTGTGCCCAAATCTTTCTCTAAAGTTGTTCAAGGACCTTCTGAGCCTTTTTCCTCCTTTATAAACCGTCTCACAGAAGCCTTAGAGAGACAAATTGATAATGAGGAGGCTTGTAATGAATTACAATTGAAACTTGCCTATGAAAACGCAAACGCTGATTGTCAGAAAGTTTTGCAACCAATAATTAATAAGAAAAATGTTACCCTGGCAGATTATCTTACAGCCTGCCGAATCATAGGAACCACATCCCATTCCATGTCTACTCTGGCTACAGCCATTACTGAAGGCATGCAGCAGAACATGAGCTCTCTTCTTCCCATTTCCCAACAAAACACTCGCAAAATGGGCAATTGTTTTAATTGTGGCAAGCCAGGTCATTTTAAGAGCCAATGCAGAGCCCCGGGCGGGGGAGCTAATATGTCAAGAAACCAGGTAGCTCGCCCAAAAACACCATGCCCTCGGTGCCAAAAAGGCTATCACTGGGCTAATCAGTGCAGAGTCCAAAAGAATGAACAACAGAATAACCTTGCAATCATCAAAAAATCCTTTTTGAATCAGGGAAACTAGAAACGGGGCAGGCAGCAAGCCCCACAACAAAGGCTGCGGAAAATTGCAACTTTTCTTCCTTCGCTTACGATCTTGTTGCTAATGAAACTGTTACTTATCTTCCTGGTGTCACTGACTTTCTCTTTGTACGTCTTGTTCAGCCTTTTCATATGCCCCCCAATATTCCAGTGCTAGTCTTTCCTGTAAAGGATTTAGCTGAACAAGGTATTCTTGCCTCTCCTTTTCTGCATGATCCCTCTGTATTGTCTGATGTCTGTCTGTCTGTACTAGCTAATACAGAAGTTACTATAAATGAGGGGGATGTTGTGGCAAAAATGATTGTGCTCTTAGACCAACAACAAGAGCAACTCTATGCTATTGAAAGACCAATTAGTCAACCAAAACCTACGGTAACATTCTTATTGAATGGTCGATCCTTTCTTGGTCTTTTAGATACTGGAGCGGATATTTCCATCATCCGAACCGCTGAGTGGCCAAACACCTGGCCTGCAGATGTGGCACCAGCGGTGAGAGGAGTGGGGGGACTCCAGGAGACTCACATTAGCAGAAACTGGGTAAAAGCCCATTCCCCTGAGTCTCAATGTGTTGCTTATATTAAACCAGCTGTAATTCCTCTGTATACTAACTTGTGGGGAAGAGACCTTATGTCACAATTTAATGCACAACTTACCCTTTACTAACCATGCTTCGCTTGCATCTGACTCACAATAACCCTGTGTGGATTGATCAGTGGCCTCTCCCTTCTATAAAGCTTGAAGCCTTACATTCTCTTGTTCAATAACAATTAGATAAAGGTCATCTAGAACCTTCATTGAGCCCATATAATACCCCAGTTTTTGTTATCAAAAAGAAAAATGGCGCTTGGCGCCTTCTTCAGGATTTAAGGGCTGTGAATTCGGTCCTCCTTCCAATGGGACCCCTGCAATGTGGTCTTCCAAATCCTAACATAATTCCTCAAGAGTATGACCTTATCATTATTGATTTAAAAGACTGTTTTTTCTCCATTCCATTACACCAGTCAGATAGAAAATTATTTGCTTTTACAGTACCAACTTTAAATAATCAGAGACCTACCAAACGATATCAATGGAAAGTCTTACCACAAGGCATGTTAAACAGTCCAACTATGTGCCAATTTTTTGTGGATTTAGCCTTGCAACCATACAGGGACAGATATCCTCATTTTTTAATCTATCATTACATGGATGATATATTGGTATCTGCACCTGGCCCAAAGGGCACGGTATTAAAAACTCTGCCGTGCCTGACCTCCATTCTAAGTAAAGCAGGTCTCACAATAGCCCCAGAAAAAATACAATCCAAACCACCCTTTTCCTATTTAGGTCACAAGTTACTTGCTTCAGCTGCTGTTCCTTCCCTTCCCCTCCCAACACTTCCCCCAAAACCTACACTTGTGATCTTACAACAGTTCCTAGGAACCTTAAATTGGGCACGTCCTTATTTGGGTTTGACCACAGCTACATTAGCTCCTCTCTTTAATGCTCTTACACAAGGTAAAGCCCCTTCTGATGTTATCATTCTAAATAAAGAGCAGTTGCAGGCATTAAAAGACGTTTCTCATTCACTGGCTACTCGATGGGTGGATCGAGCTATAGAGAATTGCCCTTTATCAATTGCTTTATTAATACTGTTCAAAAACCTACAGCTGTTATAATGCAATCTCATCAAACACAGGTTCTGATTTTAGAATGGCTTCATTTGTCTCACACCCCACGGACCACAATCACCAGAAAAGCCTCTGCATATTCCCAGTTGATCTTTAAAGGTCGACAAAGATGTAAACAACTCATGGGATGTGAGCCTGTTTCAATATTCACTCCTTGCTCACTGACCACGTGGGAAATGCTATGGTGTAATTCAGAAGAACTACAATACGCTTTAGGGGAATGGCCAGGGCAAACTTCTTGCCATTTACCAGCAGACCCACGTTTCACTTTTCTTAAAACTCTCCCTTTTGAATGGCAATCCCCTCTCTCAATATCTCCATTAGTAGATGCACCTACGCTTTATGCAGATGGGGGGAAAGTGTATGGTGCTTGTGCATGGAACCAGGAGGGAGAGTGGAAAACTAAAATTACCCCTCCGCAATTTTCTGCTCAACAGGCAGAACTTGCTGCATCTCTTATTGCATTTCAACAATTTCAAAAAGCTCCTTTTAATTTAATAGTTGATTCCTTGTACGTTTCTCAGATTTTGAAAAATATATATCAAGCCTATTTATCTCCTAGCATATCTGTTCCTTTGTTAAAATTGATGATTCCTATACAACAATGTATCAACAGTCGTAGGCATCCATTCTTTGTAGCACATATCAGGAGCCACCAACCTCTTCCTGGTATTTTACAGGAGGGAAACAAGGTGGCAGATGCAGCTGCATCAGGTAAATAAATTTGTAATCTGACAGCAGCCCAAAGCCATGACTATTTTCACCAAAATAAAAAAGCATTACAAAAACAATTTTCTCTAACTCAGGCAGAAGCTGCTGCCATTATTCAACAATGCCCCACATGTAGTAAGCAAGGACATTCCATTCCCATAGGAGTAAATCCTAGAGGATTGAAAGCTTGTGAAATTTGGCAAATGGATGTAACTCAATATCCACCTTTTGCCCCTTGGAAATATTTGCACGTTTCCATCGATACATATTCAGGATTTATTCTGGCTACTCCTCAAAGGGGAGAAGCTGTAAAACATGTCATCAATCATTCAATTCGTACCTTTGCCTCGCTGGGACGTCCAAAAGAAATCAAAACAGACAATGGACCTGCCTATAAGAGTTCTGCTTTCCAGGACTTCTGTAATAGATGGGATGTAACTCACAAGTTTGGGATTCCCTACAACAGTCAGGGGCAGGCTATTGTGGAACGAGCTCACTTATCTCTGAAACGTGCTCTTGATCGCTATTCGTTGCGGGAAAAACCTCCCAACCTCCCAGCATTGCAAAATTCTCTTAACATTTGCCTTTACACTTTAAATTTTCTTAATCTGACTGGCATTCCTCCTACTTCTGCTGCCTCACGTCATTTTTCCTCTCCTTCACCCCCTCCTAACAGACCTCTGGTACATTATCGCAGATTGCCAGATCCCGCCTGGCAGGGTCCTGCTGAGCTTGTCACCTGGGGACGAGGCTGCGCTGCGATTTTACTACCAGACAAAACCACTTGCTGGGTCCCTGGTCGGGCGGTAAGACCCTATCATGGGAATTCCTCTGCTACATCTGCATCTTAAACTCTTCCTGATATTCTTGCCTATATCCTCTTTGCAATTTCTACCTTATTCATATCCTACTTATACCTTTGTTCAACATGGTCATTGGACCACATTAGAATTTCGCTTGATTAATTATGATAATGACTGTCCTATTGTCTCTTGGCATAATAATCTTCCCTTAAATCTATCTCCTTACATTTACACATACTTCAACAAAACCTATGCTTCCTGTCAAAAGATTATGCATATTAAAGCCACTTCATTAACAGAAGGCTATTATACTTGTTCTATGAGGGTACGTCATGAAAATGCTACCCATAACTTTCACTCTGTCACTTCTGTTTTGTTTACAGAACACTCTATCACTCGCTCTTTTGTTCCTTCTTTACTCTTCCTATGGAAAAGAACCTTAAAATCTTTTCCTCTATTCAAGCTAGATATAGGGGGACCTAAATGTCCTTCTCTTGCATTATGGGTTCCTCCAACCCAATTAACATCCTTGATGAATGATCAAATTAATCTTCATTGTCATTATTGTAATTATTATCCTTTTTCTACTAATTGCATTCCCTTTTCATCTTTTAAATGTTCTACAACTAACTTGTCCATAGTCCTCTCTCCTACTTGTAATGCTTTTATATACCCAAACTCTGATCCTGTCAACAAACAACGCTTCAAAAGAACTGTCCATGACAATCCACAGAAGCCTCATAGAAAATATAATATTACTTGGACTATAAAAGATTTTCAAGGCATTCCTTTAAGCTCTACAACCAATTCTTCTCACATAGAAGACTTCTACCCACCACTTCAATTTGATTTGGCAGAAATGCTTGTAGGCTCCACCGCCTACAACTCACCTTCTCATCCACCTGAGCCTAGTCATAGAGTGGTAAATAAATATAGGTTTTATGTATGCCCCGGACAGCCCGTTTCCAACACTCAGACCCCTGCCCAACGACTTCTTGACTGCGGGGGGTCATCAGATTACTTTTGCAAAGCCTGGTCATGTGTTTCAACTGGACATATTTATTGGGATCCAGGCACTAAGGGTGATCTCATTACTGTCACTCGCACCACATGGGACATTCCATGCAGTGATAAAAAATTACTCAAATGCAACCCGGTAACCATAAGGTTCACGGACCAAGGCAAGAAAAGTACTCTATGGGACACTGGCTTGAAATGGGGTGCCCGCCTAAAAGGAGTCTGGCCAGAAAAGCATTATGGAAATATTTTTTACATTCAACGTCACATTGAACTCCCTCGCTCTAACCCGG
Organism: Laticauda colubrina; assembly: GCA_015471245.1. Lineage (NCBI taxonomy): Eukaryota > Metazoa > Chordata > Lepidosauria > Squamata > Elapidae > Laticauda > Laticauda colubrina. Next base: position 17,910 of record BLBF01005268.1, read on the forward strand.
TGGGACCACATGAAAAGGTTATTAAATCCCCATTCTTGCAACCTATAACACAGGGAGTTAACCCATTGATTCCAATGATCAAAGCTTCCTATGCCTTGCTGAACTCTTCAAACTCATCAATTGCCTCCACATGTTGGCTTTGTATTTCTGCCTCTCCACCTTTTTACGAAGCCATCGCTTCCCAAGAATCCATTGCCAATTCCACATCAGACGAACGTTGCCGTTGGAGGAACTCCACTATTACTGTTTCTTCCATCACTGGGGTTGGTTGTTGCTTAGGAAATATTCCATCCAATTACTCACAATATTGTCATAATGTTTCTAATGGCTATCATTGTAATGTATATCTTCCTAAGAACTGCCTTGGCCGCTTCCACACCATCAGAGGATACTCTGCAGTCTACACCACTTCAGGAGGAAATTTAACATCACGCCTGAAAGGAATGTATTTTATCCCTGGCAATAACTCTGTCTGGGCTTGTTCCACCGGTCTCACAGCATGTGTCTATGGGGATGAACTTATTAAATCCAAATCATTTTGCATTCAAGTATGGCTTGTACCAAAAATTAACATGTATAACTCTGATGATTTTATATCCCTACAGGCACCCATGGAGTACCCCCTCAGAGCAAAGCGAGAAATTATTAGTACTCTCACTCTAGGTTTACTGCTTGCTCTGGGCACCACGGGCGCAGCCACGGGCATTGCAGGACTAGCTGTCTCTGAACAAAAAATTACAGCTCTAGGTTCAGTCATTGATGATGATTTGTTATGAATTGAGAAGTCAATTACAGCTTTCCAAAACTCCTTGACTTCCCTCTCAGAAGTGGTCTTGCAGAATCGCAGAGGTTTAGATCTGTTATTTTTAAAACAAGGGGGATTGTGTGCTGCGCTGAAAGAAGAATGTTGTTTTTATGCTGATAACAGAGGGATTGTGTTGGATTCTATGAAGGAATTAGAAAAACACTTAAAAGACAGAGAAAACGAAAGGTTAAACATGTATAATTGGTATCAAGGCTTGTTTTCTATTTCACCATGGCTTACAACCCTTATAACTGCATTGGCAGGACCATTAATAATCATTATATTAATATCTATTATAGGACCTTGTTGTTTTAATAGATATTGCAATTTTTAAAAAATCAATTATCCTCCATAACTGCTAATGTTAATGTGTTATTGCAAGCTCATGTCAAGCCCTTAACACCGGATGAAAAAATGTCATTGCTGAGTTACCGCTCCTTGGACAACCCTGACGCTGACGGATCGCACTCCTGCCTAGATGACTGGGAGAGTGAACATTTTAGAAAAAAGGTTCCTGTCTTCTTGGACAAGGAAGAAGATTCGTCATAAAAAATAAAAACAGAGGAGATGTTGTAACTATGTATCATTTATGTGTTTGCAACTGTATATCAATGC